>JANAVB010036615.1:9205699-9646626 GCA_029216955.1 Iris pallida
TTTCTTTTTTCTTTTTCTTTCTTTAAACCTTAAGCTATTATATATGTATTATATATATATACTTATACACACACATAAATACATGCATACGTACACACACACATACATACATACACATATTATTTATTTACACATATACGTATATATTTATTTATATAAAATAAACCCATAATATTTACCCATTAATATAAATATATATATATAACCCAATAAATGGAATATTACCCAAATATATATAAATAAAAATCAGAATTTATTCACAAACAAATACTAAATATTTATTTTATATATATATTAAATATATTAAACTTTTTATAAATAAAAACACTATCAGTAAAATACTTATTTCAATAATAATTTAAAAACACTAACAATAATATTTAAATAATATTAAAAAATAAAATAATGTAAATGACCATATTAGCCTTATTCAGAAAAGTGGGGGGTGACAAATCTACCCTCCTAAAAAAATTTCGTCCTCGAAATTAGAGTAAACTAGCACGATAACAGTAGCAAGAACAAAGAAAAAAATACCTCAAGGCTCGAAGAGATAAGGGTAACGCTCCCGCATCTCGTCCTCTCTCTCCCAGGTAGACTCTCCTGGAGAGTGATGCCTCCATGCGACACGAACCAAAGGAATAACTTGGTTTCGGAGCACCTTCTCACGACGATCCAGAATCTCCACAGGCTGCTCTGGATAACGGAGAGTAGGCCCCACCTCTAACTCGGAGTGATCCAATACGTGACTAGAGTCTGCCACGTACCGCCTCAACTGCGACACATGGAACACGGTATGGACTCCCTCGAGCGTAGGCAGCAAGTCTAGTCGATAGGCCACTGTACCGACCCTTCCAAGAATAGTGAAAGGTCCGATGAAGCGCGGACTAAGCTTCCCGCCTCGGCCAAAATGAATCGTGCCCCGTGTCGAAGAAATCCTCAGGAATACCATATCGCCAACCTAGACACAAGACAAGACTCAATACAAGATCCTAAAGCAAACAATCACCAACAAGCACAAACAGAAAAAAAAACTGATACTAACCTCGAACTCTAACGGTCTCCGGTGGCTATCGGCCCAATGTCGCTGTCTATCCTGAGCCACCCGAAGTCTATCCCTGATCAACTTAACCTTCTCTGCTGCATCCACCACCATCTCCGGGCCAAGTAAAACTCTCTCACCGACATCGTCCCATGACAAATGTTACGCCCCAGAACCAGAATACTGGAGAGCGGGGGAATGACTCAGCCAGCTACGTATTATGGGTAGATGAATACCGTATAATACGATCAATGCTATCTAAAAGACGAGGGGGTGCATACTACATGAAAGTCTCACTATGGTCATTTCACATCTATTGTCTCAATCATTCAAATAAGAAACAGAAATAGAGAACATATAAGATAAAGCAGTAAGGCGTCTCAAACGCTCGGTCAAAATGTTCTTGATATCTGGCTTTACGAAACGTAGCCAGATGATGTAGCAAAGTGTACACAATTGTTATCAGCTGCAGTCTGACTTAATTACAATTATGTAAAAGTAAGTACAAGACAATCCGACTAACATGTCGGTGCCAAACGGTAAGGTATTAAGTAAATAACAAAACGAGTGAGGAAGTAAGGAACCCACTCGAGTCCTCCTGCGATCATCCCTCTAGTATTGACCATCTTGGAGGTGGAAGTAAGCTGAGTCCTCGGAAACCGGCTCTAAATCTGGCCATACAAAACCAGAGAGGTTAGACCTCTAATAGCAAGTACCGCAAGGAAGCACGATATGAGGAATTAAAACTAGTAATAAGAGAATATGATAAGTAGATCTCTGCTTGCCACTGGGATTCACATAACATCACTACACTTCGAACCAACCTCCCAACCAAACAAGGACAGAAGTTGGTCTGTCATGCCCTGACATTCTGATCATCTCAGTTAGGTAACAGAGTAGGTACAACACACAAATAAATCAATTTAAACGGCCATGCAACTACTACGGCTTACTACTGTGAGTTCCAAGTTATCCTGGAATTATGCAATAAAGGATTCCTCAGTTCTTACTATGTACAAGCAAGGCTAGTTTACCCAGTCAATCAATTGCGCCAATCATGAATTAGATGAGTCCCAGCGGGACACCCGTCATTAATATACAATATACAATAGATAATATAACCAGATACCGCTCCCTGCCCGTGTGGTAGATTTGCAGTATCTGTGGGGACCAACCGGCCTGTCGGGCACTACTAGTCCCAAGAGGGCTGCCATGTAAGAACTCGGGAATCCATTCTCTCCATGCAATCATTATTTTATTTAACTTAATAGTCTCTACGTTGAGTAAAATCACATGCCGTGGATCATGGTCATTCAGAATGAGTACTTTCGTACGGGGTACGATATGCACAACCCTACAACGATACCTGTGCGGTCAGGTTGTAGGTCTTACATAGCGTAATACAACAATCAAAACTAATCCACGGAGTGATCATGCCTTGACCATAAAGTACACATACTGCTTTGGTAAAATAAATAAATAAATTGAAGCCTGCATGTGTGCCTGTATGTCAATATTCGGGATCGACCAATCGATTATAATAGTTCATAGTTAATATGAACGTGTCTCATTCATTAAATTCGATAAGACGACTAGCCAGCCTCTTAGTTCCAACTAGGAATACATGATCAATTATTAATCGAGATAACCACTATCATATTATAATGTCAAGACAATAATTAATGTTGATAAAAGCCAAGGTAATTAATCAAGGTCAATCAATGTCAATCAATGTTAATTTGGAACAAGGATCAGCCAAAAGGCTTTAGAATCAGAGTTCATGCGACCAGGAAATCATGCGGCTAAGAAAGCATAAATTCATGCAACCGGGACAATATGTGCCTATGCGGCTAGGACCACACGCGTCTATGCAGCTAGGACAACATGCGCCTAAGCGGCCGGGATTGAAATAGCCCCATGCGGTTCAGCAATGCCCAAGCCTGCGGCTGAAAAAGGTTGCAGTCTCATGCGGCTACGGCTAACATGCGACCAGGCGGCCAAAGGAAATTCCATGCGGCTGGGGAGGGATAGCAAACCCCATGCGGCTCAAAAGAACATGTGCCCCTGCGGCTCGAAATGACATGCGCTAATGCGGCTCGAAATGACATGCGCCATGCGGCTCGAAAATAACATACGCTAATGCGGCTTGAAATGACATGCGCCCATGCGGCTCGAAAATGACATGCGCTAATGCGGCTCGAAATGACATGCGCCCATGCGGCTGATCATGGGACAGGCCTATATGCGACTAAGGAAAAACTAATTATATGCGGCTAGAATAAGTACAATCCTATATGCGGCTGAGAAGTCATGCAGCGCCATGCGGCTGCGGGACCGAATGCATATGCGGCTAGCTAAGAACTCATGCGGCAGATAAGCCTCATGCGGCTAATTAAGCCTATGCGGCTGGGATTGGAATCAGTCTCATGCAGCTCAAACGAATGAACTCATGTGGCTGGAATGTCCATGCCCATGTGGCTGGAATGCCCATGCGGCTAGGGGACTGTTCTTCTTCTCCACTTGTCCGAGAGGAAGAACCATCGGAAGCCATTGTTTCTAAACTCCATAATCCTTCATTCTAAGCCCAAATCTGAACTTCCATAGGTCAAAATGGGACAGAACGAAATTCTCTACAATATGGAACCATCAAAACTTGAAGATAACTAGGTTTGCTAGATCAAAACCTAAGAAATTCGAAAATACAACAAACTTAGATCTACAACAAATAAGCTATGGGAAGTAAAAATGCTAAGTACTAAAGAGGCTCAAAATCAAGTAATGAAGATGATGGAACGATAATAATGGTGATTCATCAAGAAGCAAGTTTGGCACTTGCCTTGGTGGCTGGTAGGTGGGGAAGGAGTTATGGGAAAGAAGAAGATTAATGGTGAAGTAATGAAGAGAGAGAAAGGGGATAGCTTTAAATGGAAGGGGTGGAGGTAGGTGGGGGTTCATTTCGGTTCAGGCTGAACCAACTAACTAAACCAATCCAAGCCGAACCCAAAGTATAGCTAAAGCAGAGTAAAAAAGCAGAAAATAAAATACAGAAATTAAATTGCAGGAAATTAATGGACATGAAATTAAAGGGGTTTAACTACAGATCAGTACACGACAAATGTAAAATAAATATATGAAAGCATTACATGTATAAAAATACGTATTCTGGGAACGAAAAGTAACATCTCTACCCTCCTTAGAAAAATTCCGTCCTCGGAATTTCAAATCCAAGCAGGATAGGAATATCAAAACTAAGCTAATTTAGGTACAAGAAACTTAAGCAAGAAATCATTCTTCAATGTTAACTGGCAGATAACATATCTATACTAACAACCCACAATACCACGCAATTCTACTCATAAGGTGACAAGCATGAGGGGTTAAAAAAATCAAGGTATACAGAGAGAGATATACCTTGTGAGTCAAACAGGTGCGGATACCGTGATCGGATGTCATCCTCACGTTCCCACGTCGACTCTTCCAAAGAGTGATGACCCCAAGCAACCCGGACAACGTTAATTGTTCGGTTCTTGAGTATCTTCTCTCTTCGGTCCAAAATGGACACCGGCTGCTCCTCGTAAGACAAGTTGGTACCAACAACCAACTCAGAATGATCAAGGATATGGCTGGGGTCCGATACATACCTTCGCAGCTGAGATACATAAAACACGTCATGTACCTCTCGTAACGAAGGTAGAAGGGACAGACGATAAGCAACATCGCCTACCCTATCAAGGATAACAAATGGTCCTACGTGTCTGGGTGCTGGAGCTGGCTGAGAGGAGGAAGACGTTGAGTGTCTGTATCTGCCTCTCTGGTGATATCTGTCTGGATTATCCGTATGTATGTCTCTCTCTGTGTGTGTGTCAGAAGGAAATGGCCTTCTATTTATAGCTGGGCAGGTTGGCTGCTCATGCACGCATATGTAGGATGCGCCGGGGCGTGGGGACGCCACGTGGAGATTGCTGATGGAGGCGCATGGATGATACGCCCTACTCGCAGAGTTGAATTCTTCATACTGCTGTTGTGAGCCGGCACGTAGCAGAGAAGAAGATCTTTCTGTTGCTGAGATCTTGGATGAGTTGAGTCAAAGGACACGTGTCGTTGACCCATGGCTCGGAGATCTCTGATTTGGTGGGGGGATGATTTGGTGGGATGCGCCTTGGATTGGGCGCATGATAAGATTTTGACTCATGACCTTTAGGAGTCACGAGCCGTTCTGGACGCATGGCTTTTGAGGCGCATGCAAGCGACTTTCCTTCTGCCTTTCGGGATCAGAGATCAGTCTGGGGCGCATAGCTTTTGAGGCACATACAAAGCTTCAACTAGAGACTCTTCTTCTATCTTTAGGGATCAGTGAAGGGTCTGAGGCGCATGGCTTTTGAGGCGCATGCAGGTTTGGGCGCATGGCCGCGAAGGCGCATGCGGGTGGTCGAGTGGCCACGTGGCAGTAGCCGTCGGAATAGAGTCATGATGATGCTGACGTTGTGGATGCTTTATTTTCTGCAAAAGCTGTCAACCGTTCAGGCTTGGGAAGGCGTACTGCCAACTCTGTCAGTTCAGCATTTAATGTTGGTGACATTCGATGGACAGCTGAGTGGGCGCGTCGGTTGATGTTTCACTAGGCGTATGGGGACGTATGGGGGCGCATCCCCTGTGATGCGCTCGGTACAGGGCGCATCTGTTTGATGTTTGAAGAGGTGTGATGCACTGACCAGCCGGCGCATCCGACACGTCTTTGATGATGCGGCTGTTTCGCTTCTCGAGTGCTTTTAATAGCCGTTTGGCTAAAGTCGAGGCGTCTGGTTCATCCATTTAATGTGAGTTTATTGCACGGAATTCGAAGAGCCATCCACTTGGCGTATGGGTTTGATCTGCCCGGCCTATAAATAGTGGCATGGAGAGAAGGTTGGCCTCTTATTCCCTCACGTCTTTCCAATATGAACTCGAGTTCTCGGGTGCATTCTGTTGACGAGGTGCTCCCGAGGGTGAAGATGAGACGCCATGTCATCGTTGATGCTCTTGAAGGTGACTGTTACATCCAAAAGACGGAGTCGAGGGCTTTCGAGGCGGGCGGAAGGTGCCTGTTGCATCCAAAGATAGGGATGCTCGGGCCTCGTCTCCGTTGTTCCGGAAGAGCCGTAGATCGGAATGGCGGTGCTAGGCTCTCTCTTCCTTCAAAGTGGGTGTCGCCCACTCTGAAAGCTGCTCCTTTAGCCGTATTTCGATCACGGTCTTCCTTGGCCTTTGGAGGCTCTTTCGAAGCCTCCCCTGGCCACAGATTTGCCGTGCTCTTCTCTTCCTTGGTTCCAGCCAGAGGGTTAAATGCTTTGTGGAAGTATTTATCAGATGAGCCTGGCTGGAAGAGCGGCACGTAACTGGGCTGCTGCTCGGCCAGGTGAGCCTGGTTGGAGAGTGGCACATAACTGGGCTGCTAAAGGGATGCACATAACTGAGCTGGATGCACATAACTGAGCTGCTGAAGAGATGGCGGGATACGCCTGGATGGAGGTGCATGACATCTGCTGTGCCTCACTGGTGGCGCATGGTGACTGCTGTGCCTATCTGGAGGCGCATGGTGGCCGCTGGCTGTAGACTTAAGATCTTTCCTTTGTAGAACCTTTTCTAGACATGTAATAGACTTTTGTATATAAATAAAAAGTCCTTTATCAAATGTCTATTGGCTATTGGCTTTGCTGTTTGAGTTCTGGCGCATGTAATGTCTGGCGCATGGTCTTTCTGGTTTATGAAATTCCATGCTTCTACAAGACCCTCTTCAAAGTTTTTAAAACTTTTGAATAAGTTTTGGAATACTTTGAATAAGAAGCATGGCGATCAGGGCGCATGACTGTTGGGTCGCATGCCTGTTCAGCCGCATGCTCTTCTCGATTAATGAATATGATAATGCCTCAGTAACCGAAAAGATTAATGATGATCTTTTGGTTTTATCTGCTGTTATCTTCACAGGACCCGAGGCGACGGCTGAGATTACTCGTCATCGGTTCACGCGTGCGACCACGGCCTATAAATAGGTGAGAGGTGGAGAGAGAGAGAGTTCTTTTACTCTGTGCCTTTGCCTCTTTTAGAGTTCTTCTGAAAACCCTAATTTCTTCCTCTCTGTTAGAATAGCTTCCAAGACTCCCCGCGGCGGTGCCGGCAAAGGAAAGGGGAAGGAGAAGGAACCGGTAGAGTTCGCCGACGAGGATACTCCTGCCACTATTGCGACTCCGGCCGATGTTCGCCCCGGGGTGACGGGTGGGTGTCGACTTTTTGCTATCTTTCTGCTGCCGATGCGTATGGCCTTCTGTCCTTGATATGCTGAGGTTTTATCCTGCCGACGTGCATAGGCTCAGGCCTTTATCATGCACCGAGGTTTAGTTTGCTGACGCGCATGGGCTTTATACCCTGATGATGCGCTGAAGCTTTCGCTGACGCGTATGGGCTCACGCCTTGATGATGCGTCGAAGCTCCAATGCTGACGCGCATGGGTTTATGCCCTGCTGATGTGCCGAAGCTCCAATGCCGACGTGCATGGGTGATACGCTGAAGCTGACGCACATGGGTTTATGCCCTGACGATGCGTCAATCTGTTGATATCTTTTGTCTTTTTGCCTGACCTCCACTTTTGTTGTGCCAGTGTCGATGACGATCCCTCTGTTGAACGAAGTCCTCTTGGATGATTCTCTTTGCCAAATGGTGGTTGATTTTGATGAGGCGGTGATCAATCCTGCAAAGGATGCTATCTTATAGAACCAACCCCGGGAGAGAATGCTGTAAATCCAGAACCAGTTGCCACTTTTCCTCCAGAGTATGATGGAGAGTGGTAAACTGAGGTCTGCTGAATCTGAAGATGTGACTTTCTTAAAACCTGCCTTTCTGTTTGGCGACCGACTAGTCTCTTCTGAAGCGAAGATACTGAAGATCAAAGAAGACTGGTTCTTCACTGGCAAAGACATGGTTCTATACATGAGGCAGGTTGACCGCCAGTTGCCGCTGACGGCTTTTTATCGTCTGGCTTCGAAGAGAAGGATGGGTTGGGAACTTACTCCTTCTCAAGGAGGGGCCTTGGGAGGTACCCTTTCGATCGATGCCACCTCGAACCAGCGAGATACTTTGGCTGCTTCACGAGCCGGTTTCTCGTTCAGTTACCGAGCCTTGCGTCCTGGGAGCCTCTACAGTGGAGTTCCAAATGACACATTTCCCTTCAGTGCCCCGACCTTTGCAAATCGGATGTTGACAGTGAATGTCATGTACCCGACAGGTGGCTTTAGAGTCGAGGGTTGGTGTCACTATATTCCGAGGTGGGACGAGTTGACCACTTGGGTGCTTTCAAGGTTCAAAGTTGAGCTTAAGGAGATCGGGCTGACAGCCGCTATTCGGGCTACGCAGGCAGGCGTGGATCTCAATAAGCCTATGTTCCTTGCGCTCTTGGAATTATTCAATGCCCATACTGGCAGCTTTTTCACTCCGGTGGGAGAGTTGGGGTTGGCTCTCCATGAGATGCACGAGGTGTCTAAGCTTCCTTGGGGCTCAGAGCCGTACGAGGAGTATTTTCCGTCGAATGAGGAGATCCAGGTTCTGAAGGATAAGAACCCGGAGATGATGGCTGTATTCAAAGAGGTGACGAGCCACCATTATCTGATGCACCGAAGGGATAGGGGCAAGACCCAACCTCATGTAACTGCTTGGAGGGACTATGTCTTTAAGCAGGATTTAGCGGATCCTTCGAGGATCCGATTTGTGACTCCGTCGGGAATGAAGCCCACGGAGGTGACTTCTGAAATAAGTCGACTGGATGAGAGGACTCCACGTTCGGATGAGAGCGGCAAGGATGCATATAGCTGCTTCTGGCACTGTGGGCACCGGATGTCATCTAAGGCAGTATTGACAGCCTATTTGATGATATGGCTCCGGGATTGCGTATTTACAGGTGGATCCGGTGCCGTGGAATGGGTACATCCGAATCTCATTTTGCCTGCTGTGAAGTTGGCTTTTGGACGACCCTTAGCTCTCATCCCCGCGATGGTGTGCAACCTGTTGCGCGGTTTGAGGTCTTTTGCTGATGACGTGATCCATGAGAAAGGTAATAATGACAACTTTCCCCGGACCGAGTTGCCTTTCCATTATCTTATGGAATGGCTGATTTTGCATCATCCGAATGTGATGAGTCCCGGTCTGGAAGAGGATCACGTTGAAGGGGATGCCTTCATCCGCCGCTTCTATAAGAGGAAGTGGTCATACACCGACGTCCCCGTTTGTAGGAGAGTCTTGTCCTACCTTCAGGGATGGGAAATTGTCAAGGTTGGCCCAATTTTCAAAGATTTCGAGGCCGACCAAGATTTAGTTGACTATGGCGAAGATGCAGTCACTTTGCCGAAATAGAGTTTTCGTTGGTTGCAAAGTATCCGGCCTTCTCACCTGGTCTACCGCAACCAGAATAAATGTTATCTGGAGCCATATATGCCAAGCCGATTTGTTCGTCAATTTGGCTATACTCAGCTGATGTTGCGGAATCCCAGTAGCAGTCTAGGCTTCGTCGGAAGTTTGCTGGATGGAGCCCGGGGCTGGCAGTATTATAACGCTGGATGTACTAGCGTTAGTTTTACCACGCCAATCCGCAACCCTCGGCCGTAGATCCTATATTCGGCCGCCAAGCTGTATTGTATTATGAACGCTGCGTCTCCTGGTGTTTCAGCTCGGTCACCCCCAGTCACATTCTAGAGGTCATTCTCGACGGGCGCATCTGCCAGGGCCTGATTGTCCTCAGCTCCGTCTTGAAGGGCCTCTTCGTCTCTACGCCCAGCTGTGTCCTGGGGGACATCCTCGTTTCGAGGTGCTTCTGGGAGGCTGACTTCGCCTCGAGGATGAAGATCCGTCGCAGCTGTGCTTTGGACTTCTTCGTCTTCGGAAGGAAGCTCAACAAGGGTCTGACTACCCCCAGCTTCCTCTAAGAACTTCTTCTTCGACCGAGTGCCTTCGAACACCCCAGAGGTCGAGACTGCTGCCTTGGTTCTCCTCGATTGGCTTTTGGACGAATTGTCGGTCGCCTTCCGGAGAGATAAGGAGTTGGAGACCACATTGCATGAAGCAACTCTTGGCTCCTCTTCTGTTGACACCTTCATTCCAAGACGATGTCGGAGGGGTGTCGATGACTGCAGCCGCTGGAAGGCTGACTGCCTTGGTGGTACTGCCGCCTTGCCACAGCAGTTGATAGTGACCACCGCACAAGTATGCCCCGTGAGAGGCTCATCGTGCTTGTTGGTCGACTCTTCTGACCGACGCTTGTGAGTGATCACATTACGCAGGTCGTTGAAGGAGAGTACTACCTTCACACCCCCTTCAGGCGCATGGCAAGGCCAAACGTCGGGACGGACAGGTGAGTGCTGCGCCCCTTGATCTAATACCAAGCAGGCATCATGATCAGTAGTGGGGGAACAACAATATTTGAAGTGACTTGAACGGACCTCAAACGCACAACCAGAGGAGGCGCGGGAGTTCAAGACCACTGAATTTGTCGCACTCGACTTGGTTATGCACGCAGTGGATGCGCCCAAGTGAGATAAGGACTTTGAAGATCGACTTGTCTTTGGTGTCGAAGCACCTGAGTCGACCTTGTACAGCTTGCCATCGGCAGCGCGCGTGATTGTGAGCACGTGCCTCTGGCCTGCTGCTGGCATAGCACGCTTGTGGCGTATGGCCCGTGCCGCCTTGGATTTCTTTGTACTAGCCCGCTGGGGTGCATAGTACTCAGCATCCAAATTCTCCTCGCTATTACAGCGAGTGAGTCTGTCAAAGACAGAGACTTTTTGTGGCACATCAGAGGTGATGCACGGGGCATTGGCTGTGCCCCTGCTCCGTCGACGCATCTTCCTCGCCTGAGAGGGAGATGGCTGGGGAACGTGGTCAGCCGCACGTTTCCCTGAGAGATGCACTGCATCAATGGGCGCACCTTGGTTGCTGAGAACGTCAGCAGGAAGGGAGGGTTGGATTGGCGCATCCCCTTCAGTGGTGTTGCCCGAGGCGTCGACTTTGCGCACCCAGACACGGTGGGTCTTCTTCGGCTTCGGCAGCCGCTTCGAAGGACTCGCGCTTCCTTCAGAAATGAACTCCTCGTACGCCTGTTGATTGAGGCGCACGACCAGCGTCTTGTGGGAGGAGCCCACCTTCACGTCGTCGGCCTGTGACACAACTTTCTTGGAAGAGGAGAAAGAGGTCCCCAGCAGAGTCGCCAGCTTGTTTGCCATTAAAATCGTTTGATTGCAAATCTTAATACAAATAGAACAGTGTTACAATGTAGGACTTAGATGTAGTCCTAGGAGAACACTTTTGTTTAATCTGGGTCCTAAGTGCCAATGGAGCGAGTGGTAATACGTTGACTCCGTTGACGGGCTGACGACGGTTATCGGTTCTCTGAAGGTGTAGATTGCTCTGGGTGCTGGAGCTGGCTGAGAGAAGGAAGATGTTGAGTGTCTGTATCTGCCTCTCTGGTGATATCTGTCTGGATTGTCCATATGTATGTCTCTCTCTGTGTGTGTGTCAGAAGGAAATGGCCTTCTATTTATAGCTGGGCAGGTTGGCTGCTCATGCGCGCATATGTAGGATGTGCCGGTGCGTGGGGACGCTACGTGGAGATTGCTGATGGAGGCGCATGGATGATGCGCCCTACTCGCAGAGTTGAATTCTTCATACTACTGTTGTGAGCCGGCACGTAGCAGAGGAGAAGATCTTTCTGTTGCTGAGATCTTGGATGAGTTGAGTCAAAGGACACGTGTCATCGACCCATGGCTCGGAGATCTCTGATTTGGTGGGGGGATGATTTGGGGGGATGCGCCTTGGATTGGGCGCATGATAAGATTTTGACTCATGACCTTTAGGAGTCACGAGCCGTTCTGGGCGTATGGCTTTTGAGGTGCATGCAAGCGACTTTCCTTCTGTCTTTCGGGATCAGAGATCAGTCTGGGGTGCATGGCTTTTGAGGCGCATGCAAAGCTTCAACTGGAGACTCTTCTTCTGTCTTTAGGGATCAGTGAAGGGTCTGAGGCGCATGGCTTTTGAGGCGCATGCAGGTTTGGGCGCATGGCCGCGGAGGTGCATGCGGGTGGTCGAGTGGCCACGTGGCAGTAGCCGTCGGAATAGAGTCATGATGATGCTGACATTGTGGATGCTTCGTTTTCTGTAAAAGCTGTCAACCGTTCAGGCTTGGGGAGGCGTGCTGCCAACTCTGTCAGTTCAGCATTTAATGTTGGTGACATTCGATGGACAGCTGAGTGGGTGCGTCGGTTGACGTTCCGCTAGGCGTATGGGGACGTATGGGGGCACATCCCCTGTGATGCGCTCGGTACAGGGCACATCTGTATGATGTTTGAAGAGGTGTGATGCGCTGACCAGCCGGCACATCCGACACGTCTTTGATGATACGGCTGTTTCGCTTCTCGAGTGCTTTTAATAGCCGTTTGGCTGAAGTCGAGGCGTCTGGTTCATCCATTTAATGTGAGTTCATTGCACGAAATTCGGAGAGCCATCCACTTGGCGCATGGGTTTGATCTGCCCGGCCTATAAATAGTGGCATGGAGAGAAGGTTGGCCTCTCATTCCCTCACGTCTTTCCAATATGAACTCGGGTTCTCGGGTGCATTCTGTTGACGAGGTGCTCCCGAGGGTGAAGATGAGATGCCATGTCGTCGTTGATGCTCTTGAAGGTGACTGTTACATCCAAAAGACGGAGTCGAGGGCTTCCGAGGCGGGCGGAAGGTGCCTGTTGCATCCAAAGATAGGGATGCTCGGGCCTCGTCTCCGTTGTTCCGGAAGAGCCGTAGATCGGAATGGCGGTGCTAGGCTCTCTCTTTCTTCAAAGTGGGTGTCGCCCACTCTGAAAGCTGTTCCTTTAGCCGTATTTCGATCACGGTCTTCCTTAGCCTTTGGAGGCTCTTTCGAAGCCTTCCCTGGCCACAGATTTGCCGTGCTCTTCTCTTCCTTGGTTCCAGCCAGAGGGTTAAATGCTTTGTGGAAGCATTTATCAGGTGAGCCTGGCTGGAAGAGCGGCACGTAACTGGGCTGCTGCTCGGCCAGGTGAGCCTGGTTGGAGAGTGGCACATAACTGGGCTGCTGAAGGGATGCACATAACTGAGCTGGATGCACATAACTGAGCTGCTGAAGAGATGGCGGGATGCGCCTGGATGGAGGCGCATGACATCTGCTGCGCCTCACTGGTGGCGCATGGTGACTGCTGTGCCTATCTGGAGGCGCATGGTGGCCGCTGGCTGTAGACTTAAGATCTTTCCTTTGTAGAACCTTTTCTAGACATGTAATAGACTTTTGTATATAAATGAAAAGTCCTTTGTCAAATGTCTATTGGGTATTGGCTTTGCTATTTGAGTTCTGGCGCATGTAATGTCTGGCGCATGGTCTTTCTGGTTTATGAAATTCCATGCTTCTACAATGTGTTCTCACTTCCATTCCGGGATAGGAAGTGGTTGCAATAACCCAGCTGACCTCTACTGTTCTGCCTTCACTTGCTGACATATCAAGCAACGAAAAACAAATCTTGCTATCTCTCTCTTCATCCCGTTCCACCAGAAGTGCCGCTTGATATCTTGTTACATCTTGGTCCCTCCAGGGTGTATAGAATATTGAGAACTGTAAGCTTCTGTCATAGCCTCATGTCTGATATCTCCACTAGGCACACATAAGCGTGATCCAAACCTAAGCATACCATCTTTATGAATTTGCATCTCCTTTATGAGTCCTGACTCACATTCTGCTCTAAGCTTCTGAATCCTTGGGTCCTGTGCCTGAGCTGCCTTGATCCTGTCTACCAAGTCGGATTGAACTTGTAAACTTGGTAGAACTCATACATCACTCGGAAGTATAACCTCGATGCCCATCTTCTGAAGGTCTTCTAAAATGTGCTTTTATGTTGTCAACATAAATGTGCCGCCTCTCCTGCTAAGAGCGTCTGCTACCACATTAGCCTTGCCTGGATGATACTGAAGCTCCACGTCATAATCCTTGATCAACTCCAACTATCTTCTCTGTCTCATGTTCAGCTCCTTCTGAGTAAAGATGTACCTCAGACTTTTATGATCTGTGTACATGTCTACTCGATCACCATATAAGTAATGCCTCCATAGCTTCAAAGCAAATACTACTGCCGCCAACTCCAAGTCATGAGTTGGGTAATTCTTCTCGTGGTCTCGAAGTTTCCTAGATGCGTATGCTATCACTTTCCCATGTTGTATGAGGACACATCCAAGTCCATTACCTGACGCATCGCAATACACTGTAAAACCTCCGGGTCCAACTGGCAATGTAAGAATAGGCGCTGATATAAACTTCTGCTTCAGATTTTCAAATGATGCCTGGCATTCTGCCAACCAGACGAATGGCACATCCTTCCGTGTCAAGCGGGTCATGGGTGCTGAAATTCTTGCAAAGTCTGATACGAACCTTCTGTTATATCCTGCCAATCCCAGGAAACTCCGCACATCAGCTACGGTCTTGGGTACTGGCCAACTCTCTACTGCTTCTACCTTCTTGGGATCCACTGCTATGGCCCAAAAATCTTCCAAGGACAGAGTGAATGCCTGCCCTCGACCTCCTTGTTGGTTCCCATGCTGCGGCCTAGCTTGGTGCTGCTGTTGGCCCCTGCCTTGATGATGCTGGGGTGGTCTATGCAGGTGTTGCTGTATCGGCGATCCCTGCTGCCGAAACATCTGAGCCTGTGACATTAACGGACGCTGGGTCAATGGTCTCACTGCCACTACGGGTCCTCGATACTGTCCTGCCCCTGGTGCTGGCAGAGCAGGAAACTGCTGCACTGGTCCTCCTGACCTCGAATTCACGGGACATGTGGTAACCCGATGATCTGGATTTCCATATATCAAACACAGTCTGTTCAATGCCCGACACACATCTCTAGTGTGCCCCATCTTTCCACAATAAGTGCAGCCCGCTGGGGGTTGCTGATTCTTCTTTTGTTGTTGTTGCTGCTGCCTTGGTGGTGGTGCTGGCCCTCGCATTGCCACATCGTGAATGCGAATGCCAGAGGATGGTGCTATTGTTCGGGGTGCTGCTCCAACTCCTCCTTCAATCTGACTGTGAGATCTCTTCTGACCTCCAGTCCTCGCCGTGATCCTCTGAATGGTGATCTCATGCCTTCGGGTTGTCGTCAATACTTCATCAAAAGTCTAATAATTGTGCCCCTCTATCAATTGCAAGAGCTCAAAATAAAACCTTTGCTGGAACCTCATAGCCCTCTGGCTCTCTGTTGCTACCATCTCTGGGGCAAACCTGTTCAATCTGCAGAACTCCGCTGCATAGGTATCTACCGTCTTGTCGGCCTGCTTGAGGTTGATAAACTTTTGTTGTAGCTCAAACTGCGCCACAACCCTATAGTACTTCGTCTTGAATCTTGCGATAAAATCGTTCCAAGCAACAGGACGTCTGATGCCCACTTCCTCTGATTTCCACCAATCACGTGCGAGATCCTGAAGTAACAACTTCACCTGATCCACACGTTCTTCTGTCGGTACCTTAGCCGTCGTCAGAATAGCCTCAATATCCTTAAGCCATGCATCTGCTGAGATGGCGTCTTCCGTGCCCTCGAAACAGCGGGGGTTGAACTTGTAAAATCTGGTTGATGCTCCTGAATCCGGCCGTGTCCCTCTTTACAAAGCTGTCTGCAACCCTTGGTTGAGTAGTACGTTCTGCTCTTGCAACTGAGCATGCATGCACTGCTGGGCTAACATCTGATGTTGCTGAGTGGCCATCATCCCTCTTATGATCTCTAGAAGAGCCGGTATGTCCATTTCTGCAGGGGTAGGTAGAACTGTTGGTGGTGGTGGAACATCCGGATACTGCGATCCAGCTGCTGCTTCCACTATCACTTCTTCTTGAATAGCCTCTTGTGGTAGTACTAGCCCTTGGTGCTGACCAACCTGGTCAGGTTGTTCATGCTCCCCTTGTTGTTGCTGTCCAGTCCTGACAGATGCAGACGAAGTGCCCCTAAGGAAAGGGACACGAGAACAATCAAACGACCGGACATGAAGGATCAATGAAGCCAAAGGATATGAGAAGGTCAAGCTAGGATTGAGAACAACGAATCATGAGATCAAGGGGGAACATGTATGATTGAGACATCCTATAAATTAAAACACCCCACAAGTCTGAAATCAGACCTGTATGGGCCACCACTAAAACCTTGTCACGCCCCAGAACCAGAATACTGGAGAGCGGGGGAATGACTCAGCCAGCTACGTATTACGGGTAGATGAATACCGTATAATACGATCAATGTTGTCTAAAAGACGAGGGGGTACATACTACATGAAAGTCTCACTATGGTCATTTCACATCTATTGTCTCAATCATTCAAATAAGAAACAGAAATAGAGAACATGTAAGATAAAGCAGTAAGGCGTCCCAAATGCTCGGTCAAAATGTTCTTGATATCTGGCTTTACGAAACGTAGCCAGATGATGTAGCAAAGTGTACACAATTGTTATCAGCTACAGCCTGACTTAATTACAATTATGTAAAAGTAAGTACAAGATAATCCGACTAACATGTCGGTGCCAAACGGCAAGGTATTAAGTAAATAACAAAACGAGTGGGGAAGTAAGGAACCCACTCGAGTCCTCCTGCGATCATCCCTCTAGTATTGACCATCTTGGAGGTGGAAGTAAGCTGAGTCCTCGAGAACCGGCTCTAAATCTGGCCATGAAAAACCAGAGAGGTTAGACCTCTAATAGCAAGTACCGCAAGGAAGCACGATATGAGGAATTAAAACCAGTAATAAGAGAATATGATAAGTAGATCTCTGCTTGCCACTGGGATTCACATAACATCACGATACTTCGAACCAACCTCCCAGCCAAACAAGGACAGAAGTTGGTCCGTCATGCCCTGACATTCTGATCATCTCAGTTAGGTAACAGAGTAGGTACAGCACACAAACAAATCAATTTAAACGGCCATGCAACTACTACGGCTTGCTACTGTGAGTTCCAAGTTATCCTGGAATTATGCAATAAAGGATTCCTCAGTTCTTACTATGTGCAAGCAAGACTAGTTTACCCAGACAATCAAATTCGTCAATTATGAATTAGACGAGTCCCAGCGGGACGCCCGTCATCAATATACAATATACAATAGATAATATAACCAGATACTGCTCCCTGCCCGTGTGGTAGATTTGCAGTATCTGTGGGGACCAACCGGCCTGTCGGGCACTACTAGTCCCAAGAGGGCTGCCATGTAAGAACTCGGGAATCCATTCTCCCCATGCAATCATTATTTTATTTAACTTAATAGTCTCTACGTTGAGTGAAATCCCATGCCGTGGATCATGGTCATTCAGAATGAGTACTTTCGTACGGGGTACGATATGCACAACCCTACAACGATACCTGTGCGGTCAGGTTGTAGGTCTTACATAGCGTAATACAACAATCAAAACTAATCCACGGAGTGATCATGCCTTGACCATAAAGTACACATGCTGCTTTGGTAAAATAAATAAATAAATTGAAGCCTGCATGTGTGCCTGTATGTCAATATTCGGGATCGGCCAATCGATTATAATAGTTCATAGTTAATATGAACGTGTCTCATTCATTCAATTCGATAAGACGACTAGCCAGCCTCTTAGTTCCAACTAGGAATACATGATCAATTATTAATCGAGATAAACACTATCATATTATAATGTCAAGACAATAATTAATGTTGATAAAAGCCAAGGTAATTAATCAAGGTCAATCAATGTCAATTTGGAACAAGGATCAGCCAAAAGGCTTTAGAATCAGAGTTCATGCGACCAGGAAATCATGCGGCTAAGAAAGCTTAAATTCATGCGGCCGGGACAACATGCGCCTATGCGGCTAGGACCACACGCACCTATGCAGCTAGGATAACATGCGCCTAAGCGGCCGGGATTGAAATAGCCCCATGCGGTTCAGCAATGCCCAAGCCATGCGGCTGAAAAAGGTTGTAGTCTCATGCGGCTACGGCTAACATGCGACCAGGCGGCCAAAGAAAATTCCATGCGGCTGGGGAGGGATAGCAAACCCCATGCGGCTCAAAAGGACATGTGCCCCTGCGGCTCGAAATGACATGCGCTAATGCGACTCGAAATGACATGCGTCCATGCGGCTCGAAAATGACATGCGCTAATGCGGCTCGAAAATGACATGCGCTAATGCGGCTCGAAATGACATGCGTCCATGCGGCTGATCATGGGACGGGCCTATATGCGGCTAAGAAAAAACTAATTACATGCGGCTAGAATAAGTGCAATCCTATATGCGGCTGAGAAGTCATGCAGCGCCATGCGGCTGCGGGACCGAATGCATATGCGTCTAGCTAAGAACTCATGCTGCAGATAAGCCTCATGCGGCTAACTAAGCCCATGTGGCTGGGATTGGAATCAGTCTCATGCAGCTCAAACGAATGAACTCATGCGGCTGGAATGTCCATGCCCATGCGGCTGGAATGCCCATGCGGCTAGGGGACTGTTCTTCTTCTCCACTTGTCCGAGAGGAAGAACCATCGGAAGCCATTGTTTCCAAACTCCATAATCCTTCATTCTAAGCCCAAATCTGAACTTCCATAAGTCAAAATAGGGCAGAACGAAATTCTCTACAACATGGAACCATCAAAATATGAAGATAACTAGGTTTGCTAGATCAAAACCTAAGAAATCCGAAAATACAACAAACTTAGATCTACAACAAATAAGACATGGGAAGTGAAAATGCTAAGTACTAAAGAGGCTCAAAATCAAGTAATGAAGATGATGGAACGATAATAATGGTGATCCATCAAGAAGCAAGTTTGGCACTTGCCTTGGTGGCTGGTAGGTGGGGAAGGAGTTATGGGGAAGAAGAAGATTAATGGTGAAGTAATAAAGAGAGAGAAAGGGGATGGCTTTAAATGGAAGGGGTGTTGGTAGGTAGGGGTTCATTTCGGTTCAGGCTGAACCAACTAACTAAACCAATCCAAGCCGAACACAAAGTATAGCTAAAGCAGAGTAAGAAAGCAGAAAATAAATTGCAGAAATTAAATTGCAGGAAATTAATGGACATAAAATTAAAGGGGTTTAACTACAGATCAGTACACGACAAATGTAAAATAAATATATTAAAGCATTACATGTATAAAAATATGTATTCTGGGAACGAGAAGTGACAACAAAGGAGTGCGACATCTCCGTCCGTATAGAGCCTCAAATGGTGACATCTCTATACTGGCCTGATAGCTGTTGTAAGCAAACTCTACCAGGTGAAGATGGTCCTCCCAAGATCCCCCGAAATCTAACACACAAGTGCGAAGCATATCCTCGAGTGTCTGGATGGTCCTCTCTGACTGTCCATCTGTCTGGGGGTAATACGCAGTACTGAACTTAAGCTGGGTGCCCAAGCTAGTATGCAAACTCCTCCAAAAGTGGGAAGTGAAACGACTATTCCGATCCGAGACGATGCTTACCGGAACTCCGTGCAATCCGACTATCTGCCGCACATACATCTCTGCCAGCTTCTCCATAGATAGTCCCACCTTGAAAGGTAAAAAGTGGGCCGATTTGGTCAATCTATCAATGATGACCCAAATCGCGTCTTTTCCTCCTGAAGATCGTGGAAGTCCAGATACAAAGTCCATAGTGATGTGCTCCCACTTTCACTCTAGAATGGGTAGTGGCTGAAGCAGACCACCTGGCCTCTGTCTCTCGACTTTCACTTGCTGGCACACTAAGCATCGAGATACAAACTGAGCTACATCTCGCTTCATGCCATACCACCATACATGCTCCCTCAGGTCTCTGTACATCTTGTTGGCTCTAGGATGCATAGAGTACTGGGAACGATACGCTTCCTGCAGAATCTCCTCCCGAAGCTCTCCACTCGGTATGCACAATCTAGTACCGTATCTCAGCGACCCATCTTCGGCTATAGAGAAATCGTCTAGTAATCCGGCCTGTACCTGCTCCCTGATGCTCCTCAAGGTCACGTCATCAAACTGTGCTGATCTGACTCTGTCCATCAATGCAGACTGAATCTGTAAACCCTACATCTGAACCTCCATGCCCGGAACGATCACCTCGATACCCAAACTATCCAGATCGGCCAATAGATGACGATCTGTCGTCAAATACATAGCGACTGGATACCTGCTTAAGGCATCTGCAACTACGTTGGCCTTCCCTGGATGATACTGCAAAGAGATATCGAAGTCCTTCATCTGCTCAAGCCAGCGCCTCTGCCTCATGTTCAATTTCTGTCACGCCCCAGAACCAGAATACTGGAGAGCGGGGGCAGACATAGCCAGCTACGTATAACGGAATAGAATCCACACCGCTATACGGTCACGGCTGTCTAGATATGTGAGGGTTTCACTACAATCCATCAGTCTCTTAAGGTCATAGATAGCCTATTGTCTCAATCTCAACCAACTAATAATAGTTACAAGATATCAGACCACCAAATACGCAATAGTAAGACGTCCCATACATTATATATTCGGAATGATCATGAAGCTAGTCGTTACAAAATATGAGGACTAGCAAGAGTTCAGTCATACATGATCAACCCCCGGGGCTTGTCAATCATGTTACAGCCCGTAGGCAGACAGTAAGTAAGTACAATCGAGCTAACACTTGCTCGTCGGCTAAACGCCTCAAAAGAATAATTTATAATATTACAGTGGGAGAACAAAAAGAAACCCACTCGATGCCCTGGTTACGCTTGGTGACCACCATCGGGCTGAAATGCAGGGAGATCCTTTGGTGCTGCTCCGGTATCTGGCCATACAAAACCAGCTGGGTCAGACCCCAGAAGAGCAAGTGCCACAAAGGAGGCTTCACTTAAGAACTAAAACCAACAAATCATTAGCATTCAACATATAAGAAAATAATAAGTAACACAGATTGAGGTTTGTGCACTACCAATGCACTTATCCCAATCAGAGGAAATGATTAAGTAAGGCATCATGACATAAGATAACTGGAGATCATGCTAAATAAAATATAGCCGGGCAATATATGAAGAGAGAACGAAGATACTATTCCGAAAGCCAGGTTACAATCCTTAAACCAAACAAGGACCAAGATTGTAACCCTTCGTCTGAACAGAACTTAGTCTCTGATCATTTCTTGCTAAAGGTGCCAATCATTAACGTGAAAAGGAGAGAGTACAATGATAAAAGTGATAATGAAGAGTACAATACGCTTGAGTGACAATAGAGTACAATCGTTATAGTGACAATCTGGAGTGACAATCATTATAGTGATAATCTGGAGTGACAATCATTCAATCATTCTGGTACAATCTTGCAATCAATCAATTCTAGACAATACTATACTGGACTAGACTCCATCCAGACAATCACGGCCAATCATTGCCTACGGCTTTCTACATTAACTAACTAGGGTTATCACAATCCTAGTTACTAGTAAGATGCAATGAGATGCTCCAAGTAGTCACAGGCCCTGCAGCTATCCAGGTTATCCAGGCAATCATTATAGTGACAATTTAGAGAGTATAATACATTATAGTGACAATAGAGTTCAATCATTTAAGTGACAATGGTGGGTGCCCCACATAACAGTGGGCTGGAAATGTGCCCTACTCGTCGGTAGGCTACAAGTCCAAACATTTGCGGCCGGAATAACGGGATCGCCTGTAACCGGGGAACATCTCTTCATGTCTAGTGAATTATACTAGTCATTAACCTTAGTCCATTTCAGTAGGTACTCCTGACCGTGGTACTCAGGAGTCCCCTCCTAGACATGATGCAAGACAGGACTGGATTATTTGTACAAGCACAATCGCCCACGGTGTCTAGATTAATTATACAGGTCATATCATGTCAGGTAGCCGTCGTAACAGCTATTCGAGATAATCATGCCAGGTTTATCATATCAAGTGTACTAGTCAGGAGTGCGTCACGACGGGCCACTATCAGGTCATGTCAGGTTATTATATCAGGAGTGTACCACTACGGGTCACTATCACGTCATGCTCAATTATCAATTCCAAACATATCAAATGAATTCATGATTTTCAAGTTCAGGACAAAAGGCGTAAGGATATAAAATGGGCGTAAAAATATACAATAAGGGGTAAATGTGTACTCAAGTTATACTGAAGTTACAAGATAAATATAATATTAATCGAATACAAATAATGAGACAAGGCTCGGGAAACTCCATGCGGCTCAGGAATTCGAGTCCATGCGGCTCAGGGAATGAGCAGGGTCCTATGCGGTTCAGGGAGTCCTAGCCTTATGCGGCTGAAGGGAGAATCGGGCTTATGCGGCTAAGACAGCACATCTCATGCGGCTCAGGGTGACGGGTCTCATGCGACTCAAAGAACGAGCCTCATGCGGCTGGGTCTAAGCAAGGGTCATGCGGCTCAGGACGGGTCAGGGTGCATGCGGCCCGAGATGATACGGGTTCATACGGCTCATGAATGTGGTGCTTATGCGGCCAGCGGGAGATGGGTTATATGCGGCCGGGAGAGACTAGTCCTTATGCGGCTGGGAACGAGTAGTCCCATGCGGCTCAGGAAATGAAGGAACTTATGCGGCTGGAAACTCAGAAGTCCATGCGGTCAAGATAACAGGGACTCATGCGGCTCAGTCTGAGCAAGGCTATGCGGCTAGATCCGAGTCAAGTCTCATACGGCTGGAAAAGACTTGCCGCATGATTGTTCATGCGGTCAAGTACTCAAGAAGTCTTATACGGCTGGGGAATTCCATACGGCCAGTAGAACTCGCCGCACAGAGTTATGCGGCTGAGTCCATGCGGCCAGACTGTTCTTCTTTTCCAAGTTTTCCGAGAAGGAGAGCTAAGCAACCATGGCTTCCAAGCAACGTAAAACTTCCATCCAGAGCCCATATCCGAACTTCCATAAGTCAAAATGGGGTAGAACGAGATGCTCCACAACATAGAACCATCAAAACTCAGGAATAACAAGATTAAATAGATCAAAATCCAAGAAATTCGAAAATAATATAAATATAGATCTACAAGAATCTAGCCATGGAAAGTAAAAATGCCAAGTTCTAAAGTATAATAAAATATTGTAAGGAAGAGAATGAAGCAATAAAATTGGAGTTCCTCCATGAAGTAAGATGCACTTGCCTAGCTCTCTCTCTCTCTCTCTGGTAGGTGCAGGAGTTAATGGTGGAGAAGAAAAAGATATTAATGAAGAGAGAGAAGGAAAAAGGGTAATAAATACTATGGGTGGTGGTAGGTAGGGGGTTCACCCCTTGGTTCTTGATGAACCAAGGCAAAATCAAGCCATGCCGAACCAAACCAACCCCAGGAATAAACCAAGTCTCACTAATCCAAAATAAACCAATGAACCATTAAAACCATTTAAACTATCAATGCCAATAAAACCAAGTCAATACAAAATAAACCAATATAACTAATCATGACTAAATAAAATATGGGTCCAAAACACGTATACGTACACTAAATACGTATCACGAATTTGGGATATTACAATTTCTTCTGGGTGAACACATACTTTAAGCTCTTATGATCCGTGAAGATCTCAACTTACTGGCATACTCTATCCAGGATACTATACTACACTTATGGGATACTACCTTCTATTGTCTTCCTCAAATGAATACGGGTAAATAAGTACATGCGGGGTTCAGTTGAATGGGACACAAGTGTTATGTGGGTAGTAGGCTTAATATGGGTCGTATCCATATTTTGGGTTAACAAGTTTGGGTCGAAATGGTGCCCTCAATTCGAGTCAGAAATAAAAGTGACTTCGTGTGGTGAATCAAGATTGGGCCTTGTGTCAGGAAAGTCGTATAATAAAATGAAGCACAAGATGGTTTGCCTGAGTGGGACACGAAGGTCATGGGCGTAGGGTGTCTTGTCTAGATCATGCATATGAAGTTGGTTTTGAGAAAACAACTAGTCTTGCGCTCCTAAATTAAAAGTCATGGCAATGTGCATATGATAATTACAAATAAAAGTGGGAATGGTCAATGGCCTAAATTGATCCAAAAGTTGTGCGATACAAAGATAGTACAAGAGAACGAGTTTGAGTGGGACATGATATATAAAAATGAAGATAATCTTGTCTACTACAAACTCATGAAAAAAGTTTCCAAAGATTGACATCTCTGACGCTCCAGAAATCAAAGTCACGGAAGAACATTCGTCTATCTAGGATACTCTCTCTAGGGTGTCTACCCAAGTCTTGACGCTGTCTACACAAGGCACTAACTCATCTATATGATATTTGGATGTTACTTCTATACTAAGTTGTTCATGTCTCTCCTCCAACTAGACACTAAACTATTGGTACCTAAACTTCTATAACACTTGAAATACTTCGTCTCTAGCTACTCGGATACTCCTCCTATTCTGGTACCTGGTGCAACTCCTACCTTAACATTTATTAATCACTCTAGGGTTCTCATCTATATTTAATTATCAACAATCATATACAATACTTTCTAACCATACTCTAAACTATTAACATAATTACTCAAGGATACAGACCAATTGCAAATCACCAAGCTATCACACTACGAAGAACCTATAATGAAATGAGAATCTACAAGGACCTGGACTAAAGAATCGAAAGTATCCTTACTCCTAAGCTAATTGAGAATGGAACAGAATATATAATAACAGAAGTGTAATAATAGAGATGACATGTTAGGACCCTTCTCAAGATACAATCTGATAATCATACACGTCTGTCCTAAATCATGATACTCAGAATCCTCGCCACGCCAGTAAGCAAGGCTGCAATAAACAGTAGATTCCATAACTAGGTATGCATCTCTATAATCATATCGTCTGGAATCCTCGCCACGCCGACTAGTATAGCTGCGAGAAATCTCAAATCTCATGATCAAGATATGTACATCCGAAGTCAGGTCTCTACGTTTCTGCCACACCGGCTAATATAGCTGCGATAAACTCCAGGTTCCATAACCAAGTAGACGTTTACCTTCCCTGTTATTTTCGTCAACATATGTTATCAGAAAGGTACCATAATTCAGGCCATAAAATTTATCTCGATATAAAAAATCAAAATCAGCGATGATACAATAAAATCAAATTCAATAACAAGGAGCAAGGATGAAGAAAAACATGAGGAAATGATTTCAAATTGACGTTTAAAACAAGATTCCCATGGGTCGTCACAGGAATCTCTCAAAAGTCCTAAGCAAAGGGATCAATATAGCACATGATAAGATATCATCAAGGAAGGACAATTTATTTCGAAATGCAAGGAGAGTTGTCTTGATAATCAAAAGATTGGAATTTTCCTAATATGTGATTGAGTAACTCCTATCATAACCTAAAACTATATCCTAATAGCAGGCTCGTAATTAGCACTCTAAGTCGAGCAGCATTACGAAATCGTACTAGTTGCGACTCTGACCTGCATGGGCCACCATAAAAACGTGTCACGACCCGCACCCTGTTTAGGGGCACGAGCACGTGGGTACGTCCAGCCTACGCCGCAGTATCGGCGGTAGAACGCTGTAAAGGTCATCTAGAATATATAGAATCTATGACATAATAATATAACCTGCCATCTCCACACGGAGGAATATAACCACAACTCAACCACATAATTCTAAGGAAGATAAACACGATGATAAAGATAAAGATAAAGATGAGACAAATAGTCTGAAATAGTACCGAGCCATAATCACAAGTTTAGAGACCAAGACATAAAACAATATCCCAAAATAAAAACTACAAGTCTCAAAGTATCAAACTGGAATGTAATCAAGACAAAATCTAGGTGAACTAGGTCACTACTGGCGGTGCGTCCTCTACGAACACTGGGTCCACAGGTTGGTCCTGGTCGTAGGCTCCATCTATGCCAAACTCGTAGTAGGTCGGGCAATCTGCATCTAAATCCTCTGAAAACCAACGGGGGTTATCCTATCAGGATATGAGCAAGTACAAACGCCAACAGCAGTTCTAGGTGAATTGACAAATACTATAAGAGACAATCATAATGAAATACAAGATAGAATATCAAGACTGAAAGTAAAACGGTATAAGAGAACTAGATATCATGTCATGTGTGAGATATAAGATAAAACTGGAATATAAATAAATAGAAAGTAATCTGCGGTATGATGTAAACATAAAAATAAAGTGCCATAAGATATTAGAGCATTATGTGATCGGCTTGGGTCAAGATCAGGCTGTTCTATTTGACCGGCTATACACAGGTAGTATAATAATATAGGGATCAGGCCGGCCAAAATGAAAAGCTATGCACAAGTAGTATAAGGTCAGGCTACACCCAACGTGTGGTGAGGGTGGAGCTATGCGCAAGTAATAAACAAGTAAGGGTAATGATCACATAACCTCTAATAACTCCCCCATCTCCGAGTAGTATAATGAATCCAGACATGACAGGTCATGACACGGGATTCGAAGAGCAAGGGGCCAGCCCACTCCCAAATCGGTGTCTATACAAGTACGGGAAATAATATCGAACAATGTACTCATATACCAGGTAAACCAGGAATGACATCTCATGACGAGATTCACGTATACTAGTCCGTGTATCCTCGTGTCGAGAATCAAGTATAACACTACAACTGAATCGGATATAGTAGATATCAAGACAATGAAAACTATCAGAGAATGTACTCGCCTGTTGTCCTGAGCTGAGAAAATCGAAACTACAACCCACTCAATGAGCCACGAACGGTCAACTCGCACAACTGTCTCCTAATGCTGAAACAGAGATTACCAAAATTCTCAGAATGGTCAAATTATCTAGAAATACCTATCCATAAGTCAAATTTTGGACACAGGGGCAAAACGGTAATTTCAGATCAAAATGGTGTCCGCCGTTGGACCCATTTTGCACCGAAAAATGTGCCAGAATCTACGGTCTCTAAAGTCATCAAACGATATGTCTTCAGGTCCGGTTTGACGAGACGAACCCAACGGTATGTCCAATTTTGGATTCCGGTGGGCTGTGCACAAAATTACCTGTTGAGTGGGATTGTGGGCCCGCCAAAATGGCGTCCCGATCAACGGTCTTAGAATCGGACCAAACTTGGCATACAGGACCAGAAAAATAATACGGTCCTGTTAGCAAAAGTTTCGTCTCGATATGACAAGCGTGCACAAAGTAATTGACAAATATGCAAAAGGCCGATACGGTAAATTTTTGACGGATATGCATCAAATTCGTCGCGCACACGCGACCAATTTGAATTCTGTCAAAGCCCACACGACCACGAAGTCGATACGCACCTTTTGATGCTTTCGGTTCATGACCACGTCGCCCGGATTGACGGGACGGACGGCGTATCGGGACAATTTTTCTAAAAATCCACTTTTGAAAATCAGTTTTTTTTCTCCAACTTCACAAATCAATAACTTTCTGTACAATGCATGAAATTCAGTTCTACAAAAAAGGTTTTAAAGCCCTATAGGTTATCTCCAAGTCTTTTCAGACCGATTTTGAAAAATCACAACACGCTGGTCGCAAATCGGTCACAAAGTTGGGGTTTCGGGACAGTTTCTAAACCCAGAAAATTGAGTTTTTTCTCGATTTTGGAACTCGTTTTTCGTCGCACATGGTGCGAATAGGCACGAACTATTTGATGGGAAATAAAGGTTTATATGTTAGGATCATACCGGAAGAAACGGATCAAAAATCGATCGAGCGTGCGTGTAGAAACGAGACGGAGAAGATGGTTACCTTGAAGTGGATTTCTGTTGAGGTTGATGTTGCACGCGCGGGATCCGATGGTTATTGGCCGTCCTCCGGTGGTCGGCTGTCCTCACACGGTTGCCGGGAACGTCGGGGAGGTGTGCGGCTAGTGTTTGGGTTAGGGTTTATGTGAAAATTTCTTTCTCTCTCTCTCTCTCTAAAAATATGTATATATATATATATATATATATATATATATATATATATATATATATATATATATATATATATATATATATATATATATATATATATATACAATCCCGTTCGGGTTAGTAAATGGAAAGGGGGGGCGCGGGTTGAAAGCCGCTGCTGCTGGAACCCTTGTGGGGTTAGGGCGCGTGTGCTTTTGTTTGATTTTATTGATTCTTTTTTTTTTCTTTAAACCTTAAGCTATTATATATGTATTATATATATATATACTTATACACACACACATAAATACATGCATACATACACACATACATACATACATACACATATTATTTATTTACACATATACGTATATATTTATTTATATAAAATAAACCCATAATATTTATCCATTAATATAAATATATATATATAACCCAATAAATAGAATATTACCCAAAATATATATAAATAAAAATCAGAATTTATTCATAAACAAATACTAAATATTTATTTTATATATATATTAAATATATTAAACTTTTTATAAATAAAAATACTATCAGTTAAATACTTCAATAATAATATAAAAACACTAACAATAAAATTTAAATAATATTAAAAAATAAAATAATGTAAATGACCATATTAGCCTTATTCAGAAAAGTGGGAGGTGACAAGGAGGATGGACTGTAGCCAGAAATGGGCCACAGCCGAAATCACCGATCTGACCAGCTCGATGCGTCCACCAAATAACAAACCGGCAGCTTGCCATCCTTTCACTCTTCTCTTGACATTCTCCACCAGACTATGGCAGTCCTGATCCCGCACATAGTTGACAGTGAGAGGGACTCCTAAGTATCGCACCGGAAGATCACTCCTCGTAATGCCCGCTCCTCCTTCTGGGGACATAGGGAGCTGAAGTAAACCCGACTCTTATCCTTGTTCATCTGGAGGATCGAGAAGGAATTCAATTCTTCCATAATCGTCGCAAGTATCTACAAACCCTCCACCGACGGCTGGATGAACACCAAGAGATCATCTGCATATATAAGGTGGGTAATTGGAGGGTCCACCCTCCGAAACAAAGGAACCAGCCTCCCACGGTGCACTGCCAGGTCCATCAAACATGTGAAGTATTCCATGACAAGCGTGAACAGGTAAGGGGACAGAGGGTCACCTTGCCTAAGCCCACGATTGCTCCGGAAATACCCATAAGGAATACCCTGGATGAGAACAGAAAAAGTGGAAGATGTAATGCACTCCCGGATCAGTGCAACCCAGTGGTCCCCGAAACCCATGGCGGTCATCAGATGACAGAGTAAGTCCTGATTGACCATGTCATACGCCTTCCTCAAGTCCAGTTTCACACATGCCTTCTCCCCTCCGGGTTTGCTGAAGCCCCTCACCATCTCGTGAGCTAGGAGGCTGTGCTCAGCAATCGACCTCCCCTTGATGAACGTAGCCTGGTTCGGAGATACCAAGTCCTGCATGATCCCCTCCATCCGGCGGCACATAAGGTGCATAATTATCTTATAAACATAATTATAACACGCAATCAGTCTGAAATCCGCCAGTGCTGTCGCTTCCTCCTTCTTTGGCACCAAGGTAAGGAAAGTATGATTGAGCTCCTTCAGAAGCTTCCCATTAATGAAGAATTCCTGCACCACTTCCAAGACCTGATGTTTCAGAATGTCCCAGTGGCGTTTGAAGAATCCACTGCCGAAACCATCTGGTCCAGGGGCCTTGTTGGGATCCGCCATCTTGACAATAGATTTTACCTCCTCCAAAGTAACGGGAGCAAAAAGAATGCTATTTCCATACGGAGTCACCAATCTCTTCGTAACATTCTCTGGGAATACAGACATGTAGTCAGTCTGGAAATACAACTCAGAATAGTACCTGACAGCCTCGTCCTGGATCTCAGCCGGCGTCCCCACCAGGATGCCTTCCGCATCAAGTAGCTGGGAGATGTGATTTCTGTGCTGTCTTGTACGGATAACATCATAAAGAACTTAGAACAACGGTCGCCATCCTTGAGCCAGAAGCATTTGGCACGCTGAACCGTGCTAATCTCCTTCTGAAGCCTCAGTATGTTGACTTCTTCGATCAGCTCCTTCTTTCTAGCCGCCATGTCCCCATTAAGCATGTCATCTTGCATGTCCTGCTGGATGTCCCGCAACTCCACCTCCCTATCTTTTAAGGTAGACTTGGGCAACCCCTTCATCCAACTCCGAAGAGCCTTCTTTGTGGCCTTGAGGTGTCGTACCAAGCGAAACTGGGTCGTCCCCTCCTGGCTGCTAGTAAGCCCCTCCGAGATAGCATCCAAGTAGCCCTCCGAAAGATACCAACTGTTGTTGTATCTGAAAGGTCGGGCCTTCCCAGGAGACCGAGAGGTGAAGTCCACCCTGATGGGGGAATGATCGCTCGTCCCAGCAGCCAGGCCCTCCGCCGACGAGTTTAGAAAGTGCCGAAACCATTCCCCATTGTCCAGAGCTCGATCCAGCTGGCAGGCTACCCGGTTACGGGTAGCTTTGTTGTGTCATGTCCAGATGAAGCCTGAGCGAGACAAACCCTGGAGCCCCGCAAGCATGAGGCATCTCTAAAAATTGTACAGAATAGAATCTGGAACTGGACGACCACCCACCTTCTCCTCCCGGTGCAGAAGGACATTGAAGTCCCCGATCAGAAGAAATAGAAGGGATAACGAATCAGCAGCAGCGACAACACGGGAAATGTCACTCCACATGGTCTCCCGTCTCCTTCTGTCATTGTGGCCGTAAACTGTCCCCAGCATGAACCGAAAGCTACCCTTGTTGTAGAAGGAGATGGCAATCAACTGCTCTGTCATCAAGTTCAGGTTGCCCTCCCAACTCTTCGAGTTCCAATGAACCCAAATCCTGGCCATATCACATATAGCCAGGTTGTGCAGTTGGGCCCAATGAGCTGGGGTCCGACGAGCAAGAGTCTTTTCACCTTTAATCTTAGATTCCAAAAGCACAGAAATGTCACATTTCTCTCTGTAAAGCACCCCACAAATCTCTCTCCATCTCCCTAACGAACACGCCCCCCTCATATTCCAGACGATGATAGCCATTAATTAATGAGAGGATGGGTCCCCCGGAGAAACATCCGGATCAGCACCTGGGGAGTGTGCCACATCCGTCGCTAAAATATCATCCTACATCCCAGTCGGAATGGCCAGCTGGGGAACAACCTGAGAGAGCACCAACGCCCAGGCAGGATTATCAACACACACCGCCTCCTCTCTGTCAGTGGAGGGGTCGTCCCTCAGCGGACCAAAAGTACGTCTCTTCCTACAGTAAACCTGCCCCTCAGACGATCCGCCATCGCCTCGTACCTCAATCCCCGAAGCCACCATGCCTCTAGTAACAATACTACTCTGCCCCAGACAGGTGGTCAGCGCCCCACACGTGGGAGCAAGCTGAGTAGAGACAATGAGGCTCATCTCACCATCACTCACTGGATGAGTAACCACCCCCGCCAAGCCCTCCTATCTACTGTCATCTCTGACATCCATGTCGCAGGAAGAGTCTGGGGCCTCACTCCGGGGATTAGAAGGCACCACCTGAGGTCCGACCGCCGAACAAGAATTGGCCAGGTGCCCGAAACAGGAACAACGTGAACAGGTAGGTGGTACCCATTCGTATTCCACCTTCTGGGTAAGCACCTCTCCAGAAGGGATCTCATACTCCACCACCTCTGGTAACTCCCTCCCAGCTCGGATCTCCACAAAAATCCTGGCATATATCAACCTCGACCGAAAGGCAGTAGCTTCGTCTGCCTTGATCGGGGTGTCAACCAAGCTCGCCAGCCACATCAGCAAAGGAATACTCCAAAACCGGACAGGGAACTCTGGAAAGCGAATCCATACAGGGATGGCATTCAGAACCTTCCGCTCACACCGAAGCTCCGGGGTCCACTCCTTTAGAATGATAAGTGAAGTTGTTACTTCAGAATCTCGCACGTGATTGGTGGGAATCAGAGAAAGTGGGCATCAGACGTCCTGTTGCTTGGGACAATTTTACCACAAGATTCAAGACGAAGTACTATGGGGTTGTGGTGCAGTTTGAGCTACAACAGAAGTTTATCAACCTCAAGCAGGCCGGCAAGACGGTAGATGCCTATGCAGCAGAGTTCTGCAGATTGAACAGGTTTGCCCCAGAGATGGTAGCAACAGAAAGCCAGAGGGCTATGAGGTTCCAGCAAGGGTTTCACCTTGAGCTCTTACAATTGATAGAGGGGTACAATTACCAGACTTTTGATGAAGTATTGACGGCGACTCGAAGGCATGAGATAACCGTTCAGAGCATTACGGCCAGGACTGGGGGTCAGAAGAGATCCCACAGTCAGATTGAAGGAGGAAGGAGAGCAGCGCCCCGAACAACAGCACCATCCCTTGGCATTCGCATTCACGATATGGCAATGCGAGGGCCAGCACCACCATCCAGACAGCAGCAATAGCAACAGAGGAAGAACCAGCAACCCCCAGCGGGCTGCACTTATTGCGGGAAGATAGGGCACACTAGAGATGTGTGTCGGACATTGAACGGGCAGTGTTTGATATGTAGAAATCCAAATCATCGGGTTTCCACATGTCCCATGAATTCGAGGTCAGGAGGACCAGGGCAATAATTTCCTGCTCTGCCAGCACCAGGGGCAGGACAGTATCGAGGACCAGCGGTAGCAGTAAGACCGTTGGCACAGCGTCCGTTCATGACACAGGCTCAGATGTTTCGGCAGCAGGGACCGCCGATGCAGCAGCACCAGCATAGACCACCCTAGCATCATCAAGGAGGGGCCAGCAGCAGCACCAGGCTAGGCCGCAGCATGGGAATCAACAAGGAGGTCGAGGGCAGGCATTCACTCTGTCCTTGGAAGAGGCATTGGCATCAGGAGATGTTGTGGCAGGTAACATCCTCGTTGCCTCATATCCCGCAGTAGCATTGTTTGATTCGGGAGCATCGTACTCATTTATATCTGCACAATTTGCAACACGGCTAGGAATGAAATTCGAGGCATTGCCAGGGAGGTTAAATATACTCACTGGTAATAGGCTCGTAGGAGTTAGTAGAGTTATTCTAGCATGTAGCGTTGTAGTTTGCGGGCATTCCTCACCCGCCCGGTTGATAGAATTTTCTGTTGGAAATTTTGACGTTATCTTAGGCATGGACTGGCTGAAAGACAGTCATGCGATAATAGATTGTCGTAGAGGGAGTGTATCTTTTGATATTCCAGGCATGAAGCGGTTCACCTTAGTCAGATCAGTGGCAACTCAACAAGAACAGGGAGTAGTGACGGCAATGGAAGAAGTTCAAGTCCCGAAGGTAGTTGAAGAGTTTCTAGACGTATTTCCTGAAGAACTTCCAGGTCTACCATCGGTTAGAGATATTGAGTTCAGTATAGAATTGGCACCTGGAACTAAATCGATATCAGATCGAGTTTACAGAATGGCAGATTCAGAGCAGGCCAAGGTATATCAGCACATAGAGGAACTAAAGGAGAAGAAGTTCATCTAAGCTAGCATATCACCATGGACAGCACCAGTGGTACTTGTGGAAAAGAAGGATGGGTCATCCAGATTGTGCATCGATTACAGGAAGCTTAACGCGGCAACAGTGAAGAACAAGTACCCACTACCCAGGATCGACGACTTATTTGATCAGTTGAGCAAAGCTAGAGTTTTCTCCAAGATAGATCTTCGTTCAGGGTATCATCAAGTGAGGGTTCGGAAGGAGGACATTCCCAAGACAGCATTCAGGTCGAAGTATGGGCATTATGAATTCTTAGTAATGCCGTTTGGTTTGACCAATGCTCCAGCAATATTTATGGATTTGATGAACCGCATCTTTATGCCATACTTAGATCAGTTTGTCGTTGTATTTCTTGACGACATTCTTGTATATTCTGCCAGTGAAGAGGAGCATGAAGACCACCTCAGGAAAGTGTTACAGGTTCTGAGAGAGAACCAGTTGTATGCCAAGCTCAGTAAGTGTGAGTTCTGGACGGATCACATTTCATTTTTGGGTCACATCATATCAGGAGCTGGAGTAGCAGTAGATCCCAAGAAGGTAGAAGCAGTAGGGAGTTGGCCAGTACCTAAGACCGTAGCAGATGTGCGAAGTTTCTTGGGATTGGCAGGATATTAAGAAGGTTTGTATCAGACTTTGCGAGGCTTTCAGCACCCATGACCCGCTTGACACGAAAAGATGTACCATTCGTCTGGTCGGCAGAATGCCAGGCATCATTTGAGAATCTGAAGCAGAAGTTGATATCAGCGCCTATTCTTATATTGCCAGTTGGACCCGGAGGTTTTACCATTTATTGTGATACGTCAGATAAAGGACTTGGATGTGTCCTCATGCAGCATGGGAAGGTGATAGCATATGCATCTAGACAGCTCCGAGACCACGAGAAGAATTATCCGACTCATGACTTGGAGTTGGCAGCAGTAGTATTTGCTTTGAAGATATAGAGACATTACTTATATGGTGACCGAGTAGACATGTACACAGACCATAAAAGTCTGAAGTACATCTTTACCCAGAAGGAACTGAACATGAGGCAGAGAAGATGGTTGGAGTTGATCAAGGATTACGACGTGGAGCTTCAGTATCATCCAGGCAAGACTAATGTGGTAGCAGATGCTCTCAGCAGGAGAGGCGGCGCATTTATGTTAACAATACAGAGGCATATCTTAGAAGACCTTCAGAAGATGGGCATCTAGGTTATACTTCCTTGTGATGTAGGAGTTCTGGCGAGTCTACAAGTTCAATCCGACTTGGTAGATAGGATCAAGGCAGCCCAGGCACAAGACCCAAGGATTCAGAAGCTTAGAGCAGAATGTGAGTCAGGACTCAGAAAGGAGATACAAATTCATGAAGATGGTACTCTTAGGTTTGGGTCACGTCTATGTGTGCCTAGTGGAGATATCAGACAGGAGGTTATGGCAGAAGTTCACAGCTCTCAGTATTCCATACACCCGGGAGGGACCAAGATGTACCAAGATATCAAGCAGCACTTCTGGTGGAACGGGATGAAGAGCGAGATAGCTAGATTTATTTTCTGTTGCTTGGTATGTCAGCAAGTGAAGGCAGAACAGTAGAGGCCAGCTGGGTTATTGCAACCGCTTCCTATCCCGGAATGGAAGTGGAAACATATTACAATGGACTTTGTGACCGATTTACCGAGATCACCAAGTGGTAAGGATGCTATTTGGGTAATCGTAGATCGGCTTACGAAGGTGGCACATTTTTTTCCTTTTAGAGTAGGTCAATCTACGGAGAAGTTGGCAGAATTGTATATGCAGCAGATAGCCAGGCAGCATAGGGTCCCAGTCAGTATTGTGTCAGACAGAGATACCCATTTTACATCACATTTTTGGAAGAGCTTACATCATAGCTTGGGTACCAAGTTAAGATTTAGCACGGCTTACCATCCACAGACGGACGGGCAATCAGAAAGAATAATTCAGACTTTAGAGGATATGTTGCGAGCATGTACCCTAGATTTTGGAGGATCTTGGGAGAGCCACCTACACTTGGTCGAGTTCTCATATAATAACAGTTATCAAGCCAGTATCCGGATGGCACCATTTGAAGCACTATATGGTAAGAAGTGTAGGTCGCCACTAGCATGGGACGATATCAGGGAGAGGAAGATGCTAGGCCCAGAAATAATTGTCCAGACCATTGAAGTGGTTAAGGGAGTTAGAGAGCGACTTCGAGTTGCGCAGGATCGGCATCGTCATTGGGCGGACCAGCATCGTAGGCCGCTAGAGTTTTCTGTTGGGGACCACGTGTTCTTGCGGATCTCACCTACCCGTGGGGTCATTAGGTTTGGCGTTCGCAGGAAGTAGAGTCCGCGATACGTGGGCCTATTTGTTATTCTTGAGAGGATAGGCGATGTTGCTTATCGTTTATCCCTTCCACCTTCGTTACGAGAGGTGCATGACGTATTTCATGTATCTCAGTTAAAAAGGTATGTATCGGACCCAAGCCATATCCTTGATCATTCTGAGCTGGTTGTTGGTACCAACCTGTCTTACGAGGAACAGCATGTGTCTATTTTGGACCGAAGAGAGAAGATCCTCAAGAACCGAACAATTAGCCTTGTTCGGGTTGCTTGGGGTCATCACTCTTTAGGGGAGTCAACGTGGGAACGTGAGGATGATATCCGATCACGGTATCCGCACCTGTTTGACTCACAAGGTATATCTCTTTTTGTATACCTTGATTGTCTTAACTCCTCATGCTTGTTACTTTATGAGTAGAATTGCTTGGTGTCGTAAAATGTTCAACGTAGATATGTTACTTACTATTGACATTGTAGAATGATTGCTTACTTAAATTGCTTATACCTGGAGTAGTCCAGCTCTGATGTTTCTATCCTGCTTGGATTTGAAATTCCGAGGACGAAATTTTTCTAAGGAGGGTAGAGATGTCACTTTCCATTCCCAGAATACGTATTTTTAGAATGCATGTACTGTTTAAATATAAATATTTTATATTTATCATGTATTATTCTGTATTTAAATCCCTTTAAATTTCATGTTAATTAATTTCCTGCAATTTCATTTCTGCACTTTATTTTCTGCTTTTATACTCTGCTTTAGATTTGCTATGGGTTCGGCTCAGACTGGTTTAATTATGTTGGTTCATCATGAGCCGAAATAAACCCCCACCTACCACCACTCCTTCATTTAAAAGCCCATTCCCTTTCTCTCTCTTTATTACTTCACTATTACTCTTCTTCTTCCTCATAACTCTCCCACCAACCTAGGAGAGCAAGGCAAGTGCCAACTTGCTTTCTAATGGATCTCCATTATTATTGTTCCATCATCTTCTTTATTTGATTCTAAGTCTCTTTAGTACTTAGCATTCCCAATTTTCATGGCTTATTTGTTGTAGATCTAAGTTTGATGCATTTTCGGGTTTCTTAGGTTTTGATCTAGTAAACTTTGTTATCTTCAAGTTTTTATGGTTCCATATTGTAGAAAATTTTGTTCTACCCAATTTTGACCTATGGAAGTCCATATTTGGGCTTGGGATGAAAGATTTATGGAGCTTGGAAGCAATGGCTTCCATGGTTCTGTTCTTAGAAAAATTCGGAGAGAAAGAACAGTCCCAGCCGCATGAAATCTTTATTCCCCACAGCGCATAAAATCTTTATTTCCCACAGCGCATGAACTCTTTATTTCCCACAGCGCACTCTTTATTTCCCACAGCGCATGAAATCTTTATTTCCCACAGCGCATGAAATCTTTATTTTCCATAGCGCATGAAATCTTTATTTTCCACAGCGCACGAAATCTTTATTTCCCACAGCGCATGAAATTTTTATTTCCCACAGCGCATGAAATCTTTATTTTCCACCACAGCGCATGAAATCCTTATTTTCCACAGCACATGAAATCTTTATTTTCCACAGCGCATGAAATCTTTATTTCCCACAGTGCATGAAATATTTATTTCCCACAGCCGCATGAAATCTTTATTTCCCACAGCGCATGAAATCTTTATTTCCCACAGCCGCATGAGATTTTATTTCCCAGCCGCATGAGATTTTTATTTCCCAGCCGCATGAGATTTTTATTTCAATAATTGATCATGAGATTAATAATTTATCATGTGTTCCTAGATGGAACTAAGAGACTGGCTAGTCGTCTTATTGAATTAAATGGAATAAGACACGTTCATATTTGCAATCGATTGGCCAATCCCGAATATTGACATATAGATACATGCAGGCTACAATTTATTTATTTATTTTACGAAAGCAGCATGTGTACCTTATGGTCAAGGCATAATTATTTCGTGGTTAGTTTTAATTGTTGCATTACGCTATGTAAGACCTACAACCTAACCGCACGGGTATCGTTGTAGAGTTGAACATATCGTACTTTGTACGGAAGTACTCATTCTGAAATGACCATGATCCACGGCATGGGATTTTACTTAACATAGAGGCTACTAAGTTAAATAAAATAATGATTGCATGGAGAGAATGGATTTCCGAGTTCTTACATGGCAGCCCTCTTTGGGACTATTAGCGTCCAACAGGCCGGCTGGTTCCCACATATACTGTAATTCTGCCACACGGGCAGGGAGCGGTATCTGCTTATATTATTGTATATTGTATATTGATGACGGGCGTCCCGCTGGAACTCGTCTAATTCATGATTGGTGCAATTGATTGATTGGATCGACTAGCCTTGCTTGTCCATAGTAAGAACTGAGAAATCTTTATTGCATAATTCCAGGATAACTTGGAACTCACCGTAGTAAGCCGTAGGAGTTGGATGGTCGTTTAAGTTGATTTGTTTGTGTACTGTACCTACTCTGTTACCTAACTGAGATGATCAGAGCATCAGGACATGACGGGCCAATTTTTATCCTTGTTTGGTTGGGAGGTTGGTTCGAAGTATCGTGATGTTACGTGAATCCCAGTAGCAAGCAGAGATCTATTATTATATTCCCTTATTTACTGGTTTAATGCCTCATATCGTGCTTCCTTGCGGTACTTGCTATTAGAGGTCTAACCTCTCTGGTTTTGCATGGCCAGATTTAGAGCCGGTTCCCGAGGACTCAACTTACCTCTACCTCCAAGATGGTCAATACTAGAGGAATGATCGCAGGAGGACTCGAGTGGGTTCCTTACTTCCTCGCTCGTTTTGTTAATTACTTTATATTTTGCCGCTTGGCACCGACATGTTAGTCGGATAGTCTTGCACTTACTTTTACATAATTGTAATTAAGTCAGACTGCAGCTGATAATAATTGTGTATATGTTGCTATATCATCTGGCTATGTTTAGTAAAGCCAGATCTCAAGAACATTTTGACTAAGCATTTGGGACGCCTTATTGCTTTATCTTAAAATGTTCTCCGTTATTGCTTCTTGTTTGAATGATTGAGACAATAGATGTGAAGTGACCATAGCGAGACTTTCATGTAGTATGCACCCCCTTGTCTTTTAGACAGCATTGATCGTATTATACGGTATTCATCTACCCGTAATACGTAGCTGGTTGAGTCATTCCCCCGCTCTCCAGTATTCTGGTTCTTGGGCGTGACAGGTCGCCGCCACCTGCAGACCGTCCGGGGGGTCCGCCCGACCCACCCACCAGCACTTCCGCCGCCCCCCTACCGCCAGGGGGGCGCCTCCGCCGGATCCAGCGTTGGGGGGTCCGCCCGACCCTCCCATCATCAGACCCGCGCCGGCCTCCCACGCGTTGGGGTCTCCGCCGCCGGGTTGGGGGGGCTGCCCGCCCCCCCTCTTGCCGTGCTTCCTTCCCCCGCCGGCGAGGGAGTCCGGTGGCCGCGGAGGGGGGGAGCCTTGGCCGCCGCCTCCCTAGGGTTCGTAGCGCATGCGATCTCTCGATCGCCAGGAGCGCCCACGTCTTTATATATATATATATATATATATATATATATATATATATATATATATTAGAATTCATCAAAGAACAAACGAGCTTCTAAACGAGCCAGCTCGCAAGCTCATAAACGAGCCAACTCGCGAGCTCAAACGAGCTGAGTACTTCTAAGCTTGACCTTGGCTCGTTAAACTAGCTCGAAAATGAAGCTTGAGCTCTGCTTGTTTACTAAACGAACCGAGCTCAACCAAACTTTTATCGAGCCGAGCTTCGAGTAGCTCGCGAACAGCTTGGCTCATTTGCAGCCCTAGCTATGCATGAATTGGGCGGGCCGGGCTGGATCCGGACAGAGCCGGTATCGGTCTGGGATGGATTGGAACAGGATGCATAAAGCATAAATTGTGAGTGTCTACATAAATTAGAATACATGACTACAAGAATCTAAGTTTGAAGAATCTGAGTCTCAAATTCTTGGATCATATACTTGAAAATCACATACTTCAAAATTTTCGCTTTTATGCCAATATTTATTTGAGAAAGAGTTTAAATAGAATTATAAATTGCAATCTTCAAATTGTTTGCAAGAAGATCATCATCTTTCTTGTAAGAGTGAAGTCCGCAAGCCTTCGGATCAAAGTTTATATAGAAATCGATGTGCCTTTCGAATCAAATCTTGTGTGTATGAAGTTGACGAGACTTTTGGATCAAAGCTTTTAAGTGTAATTAGTATTATAATAGTGAATTAAAGTCGGAGAAAGTTATAAGATTGGAGTGCCTCACGGAGGATACTAGGATACAATTGACGTTTGTGTTCTTGTCTTATTTATATAACTTATTTTAAATTGAATATTATCATTCCTTAATTATGCTTATTTTTAGTTACATCCTATTCACCAAACCCCCCCCCCCCCCCAGCCTCCTCCTCCTCCTCCTCCTCCTCCTGGGTGCTTTCATCTCTACGGGATCTGACCCTACGCGTCCAAAGAGTTGAGCAGGCTGTAGGACATCAACAACCGTTGAGACAACTAGTTCGTGATTCAAAAACAGAGTCGGTTGAGTAAAGCCTACGACCTCCCGAGAGATAAACAAGTACTGGCACCAGAACAGCATCCATGGAAGACGTTTTGGAATTTTCTATTTAGAGTGGCAAGGAGTTTGATGATTTTATCATACGGGGTCGTGATGAAGATTGTGGCGATAACATCTGTGTGAATGTACGTACTTTGCATGTATAAAAAAAATATCTCTTCTAATTCATGTGGTTAAGGTGGGAGGTATTCTGAGTTCTATTCTCCATGTTGAATATATATAGCAAATTTAAACATTTTTCAACAACTTTTTACATAAATTTTTTAAAAAAAATAAAATTGACCATGATATACATACGGCTTAGACGGCTCACTTGAGCCGTTTTGAAGCCTCATTATTGTTGGAGTGGGTGGGGTTCCCAACCTATGTGGAGAAAGCCCCGGAGTGCGACGAGCGCCGTTCGTGTGTCGAAGAAGCTCGGGAAGTGGACGTGGAGCTGCTGCTGTTGCTGCTGGAGCTGCTGGAAGCAGGGGATCCGAGTTCGGGCCGAACTCGGTCCCATGGCGAGTTCGGGCCGAACTCGGTCTGGCCGTTCCAGGGTTTGGCCAGTAGGTGCTGGTTGCCCCACACAGAGTTCTGGCCGAACTCTGTGTGTCGGGGGCTGAAGCGGATTTCTGGATGAGTTTTCATCATTGGATCTAATCCAACGGTCCAGGTTGGTTGCGGGATTAGGGAGATATATTGAGTTTTCTCAACCCTAATTCACAAGCGCAACAGAACACAAGTTTGAGAGAGAAGGAGGCAAGAGTGCCATTGCAACTTCGGAGAAGAAGACGGAGGATTGAAGGTCGTTTTCGAAGGGGATCGTGTTTCGGGTAATCTCTACTCGTCGTTCTCGCTCTTCGTAGCCTTGTAATCATTGTTCTTATCTCTGAGTGTTGTGGGGATCCGATTTGGATCGGGAGGAGTTTGTAGAGGGTGTATTTCTTCTATTCCATTAGTGGAGGCTTCTCATGGTTGGACTCCGATCGTCCCGTGGTTTTTCCCGCAAGGGTTTCTACGTCAAAAATTCTCTGTGTCTGCGTGGTTGTTTTTGTGTGCTTGTTTTTGGGTTCGTGCGTTGTTTGCTCGGTCCTCTCGCAGGTACTCTCCGGTTTGGAGAAAGGTTTCCGCGCTTCTTTCCCAACAGAGTGGTATCAGAGCTTTGGGTTCAAAGGGTGTCAGGAGTTGACAGAGGAACCAGAGAGGAGAGATAGACGCGAAGCCGGTGCGCATGGTGAACCTTAATGGCACAAACTATCATTATTGGCGGAGCAAGATGAAGGATTTGCTATTTGTCAAGAAGCTGCATCTACCTGTGTTTGCAACCGAGAAGCCCAGTGATAAATCCGAGGAGGACTGGAAGTTCGAGCACATACAGGTGTGTGGGTACATACGGCAGTTTGTTGATGAGAACGTGTACAACCACGTTGCCAATATTGAGCACGCGAAGACGTTGTGGGATAAGCTGGAATCCTTGTATGCAAAGAAGACCGGGGTAAACAAGTTGTTCCTGATCCGAACGATGATGGGTCTGCGGTACAAGGATGGGGCGTCTATTACGGATCACTTGAGTGAGTTCCAGGGCGTGGTTGACCAGCTATCTTCTATGGGAGTCAAGTTCGACGACGTAGTTCAGGGACTGTGGCTGCTGTGTACCTTGCCAGACTCGTGGGAGACCGTACGAGTATCTATGATCGCTTCTGCTCCCGAGGGCGTGGTCAGTCTGGAGTTTGCCAAGAGCGGGGTGTTGAATGAAGAGATGCGGAGACGTTCTCAGGGCACTTCATCCACATCCCACCACTCAGAGGCACTTGTTTCAGAGAGCCGCGGAAGGGACAAAAGCAGGGGTCCAGGTGGTGGCAGAGACAAGAGCAGGGGGAAGTCCAAGGGTCGGTACGAGGACTCAGAGTGTTATCATTGCGGTAAGAAGGGCCATATCAAGTGGAATTGTTTCGCTTGGAAGAAGGAGAAGAAAGGCGACAAGGGAAAGCAAGAAGAGAACACTACAGCGGCGGCCTCGGTGCATGGAGGCGATGTGATCGTCGTAGGTGATGAGGTCATTACTAACCTCGCCTGCGATGACAATTCTTGGCTGGTGGACTCAGGGGCTTCAGCACATGTATCTCACAATAGGGCACTGTTTGCCACTTACACGACAGGCGACTGTGGCGTGTTGAAGATGGGCAACGAAGATGTGTCGAAGGCGGTTGCCATTGGAGATGTGCATTTGAGAACGAAGACGGGTGCGGTTCTTGTTCTCAAGGATGTTCGTCATGTCCCTGATATTCGTTTCAACCTGGTGTCGGTTGGAAGGTTGGATGACGAGGGATTCTTCAGTCTCTTCGGGAATAGTCAGTGGAAGCTTTCCAGAGGTTCGATGGTGATTGCCAGAGGAAGCAAGAAGTCCGGTCTCTACTATATGGAGGGGAGCGCAGAGGGGGCACAGGAGGTGAACGCAGTCAGTGACGCGTCTACCGAGTTGTGGCACAGGCGGCTCGGCCATATCAGCAAGAAGGGGATGAGCTACTTGGTGAATAGGAAAGTGATTCCGGGGCTCAAGTCTACAAAGTTGGAGAAATGCACGCACTGTTTGGCTGGGAAGCAAAATAGGGTGTCTTTCCAAAGTCACCCAAGTTCGAGGAAGCTGGCGTTGCTCGAGTTGATTCACTCGGATGTCTGCGGTCCTATGAAGGTAAAATCTCTTGGTGGTGCTTCTTACTTTGTGACTTTTATTGATGACTGTTCCAGGAAGGTTTGGGTCTATGCCTTAAAGACCAAGGATCAGGTGCTACCTACTTTCAAGGAGTTTCAGGCCTCCGTTGAAAGGGAGACGGGCAAGAAGTTGTTGTGTGTTCGGTCCGACAATGGCGGCGAATACATCGGTCCCTTTGATGCGTATTGCAGAGAGCAAGGGATACGACACCAGAAGACTCCGCCAAAGACACCTCAGCTCAATGGTGTAGCGGAGCGCATGAACAGGACACTGATGGAGAGGGTGCGGTGTTTGCTGTCAGAAGCAAACTTGCCGGGCAGTTATTGGGGTGAGGCTCTTCTCACAGCTGCTTATATTATTAATTTGTCTCCTAGTGCTCCTTTGCAGGGTGATGTGCCTGACAAAGTATGGTACGGCAAGGAACCGTCATACAGTCACCTGCGGGCGTTTGGTTGTAAAGCCTTCGTGCATATACCGAAGGACGAGAGGACCAAACTTGAGCCGAAGACGAGGCGATGCGTCTTTGTCGGCTATGGTCGGGATGAGTTTGGCTATAGACTCTACGACCCAGTGGAAAGAAAGCTCTACAGAAGCAGGGACGTGGTGTTCGTCGAGGATCAGACCATGACCAACACTCAGGATTCCGAGACGCCTTCTGAGGCTGAGGAATTGCCTGAGTTAGAGTCATTTCGCTTCGAGCAGTTTCCAGAGGACATCGCAGAGGATCCAGTTATGGGGGAGCTGGTACATGGAGTTGCTCCCAACCTTGATCATCAGCCTGCTGATGGTGGTCAGGGTGTCCCTCAGGAGGATGAGCATGCCGGAGAAGTAGTTCCTGAAGGGGAGGAGGCTGTCGGTATACAGCCAGCACCAGTGGCTCCACTGAGAAGGAGCAACAGGGATCGTCGACCATCTACGAGATACTCGCCGGATGAGTATGTGCTATTGACTGACGGGGGAGAGCCCGAAAGTTTTGCAGAGGCTATGGAAGACGAACACAGGCAGGAGTGGATGGTGGCTATGCAGGAGGAGATGAGTTCCTTGCACACCAATTCTACTTATGATCTGGTGCGTTTGCCAAAGGGCAAGAAGGCTTTGAAGAATCGATGGGTGTTCAGAGTGAAGCAGACGGATGATGCTACTCGTCCTCGATACAAAGCGAGGCTGGTAGTCAAGGGCTACGGTCAGCGAAAAGGCGTGGATTATGATGAAATCTTTTCGCCTGTCGTCAAGCATTCGTCTATTCGGGTGGTGCTAGCATTAGCAGCCAGTTTCGACTTGGAGGTCGAGCAGATGGACGTGAAGACGGCGTTCCTCCACGGTGATCTTGAGGAGGAGTTGTACATGGAGCAGCCGGAGGGATTCTGTGAGAAGGGCAAGTCACATTTGATCTGCCGGTTGAGGAAGAGCTTGTATGGTCTGAAGCAGGCTCCGAGGCAGTGGTACAGGAAGTTCGAGTCGTTTATGGGGGAGCATGGTTATGCACGGACGACGTCGGACCATTGTGCATTTGTGAGGTATTTTGCCGATGATGATTTCATCATTTTGTTGCTCTATGTTGATGATATGCTATTAGTGGGTCGGAATGCCACTAGGATAGCGGAGTTGAAGCGCCAACTGGGCGCGGCCTTCTCTATGAAGGATTTGGACGCAGCGAAGACTATTCTTGGGATGGAGATCAGCCGAGAGAGAGAGTCCAAGCTGCTACACTTGTCCCAAACGAAGTACATTCATCGGGTATTTCAGCGTTTCGGGATGGACGGGTCGAAGAAAGTGAGTTCCCCCCTCGCGGCTCACTTTAAGTTCACTGAGGAGCAGTGTCCATCTACCGAGGACAAAAAGGAAGATATGGAGCGGGTTCCATATGCTTCAGCTGTGGGAAGCCTTATGTATGCCATGGTGTGTACGAGGCCAGATATTGCTCATGCAGTTGGTACGGTTAGCAGGTATCTTTCGAATCCTGGAAGGGTACACTGGAGTGCGGTCAAGTGGATTCTACGATATCTTCAGGGCACTGCTGGTTGGAGACTTTCCTTTGGTGGTGACGAGCCGAAGCTGGTTGGGTATACCGACGCTGATATGGCTGGAGATGTAGACACGAGGCGATCGACTTCAGGCTACGTGATGATGTTTGCGGGAGGAGCAGTGTCGTGGCAGTCGCGGTTGCAGAAGTGTGTTGCCTTGTCGACGACGGAGGCGGAATACATTGCGGCGACGGAGGCTTGCAAGGAGCTGTTGTGGATGAAGAAGCTGTTGCAGAAAATGGGACTGAAGCAAGAGCAGTATACTTTGCTTTGCGACAGTCAGAGTGCTATCCATCTTGTGAAGAATCAGACGTTTCATAGCCGGTCCAAGCACATCGAGACTCGGTATCATTGGATACGGGATGTGGTTGAGAAGAAGGACGCGGAGCTTGAGAAGGTGCATACAGATGACAACGGAGCTGATATGTTCACGAAGATTCTACCAAGGGGAAAGTTTGAGTACTGCAGGCAGATCGTCGGGATGACGACGTCCTCCCCATAGTTGTGAAGGGGGAGATTTGTTGGAGTGGGTGGGGTTTCCAACCTATGTGGAGAAAGCCCCGGAGTGCGACGAGCGCCGTTCGTGTGTCGAAGAAGCTCGGGAAGTGGACGTGGAGCTGCTGTTGTTGCTGCTGGAGCTGCTGGAAGCAGGGGATCCGAGTTCGGGCCGAACTCGGTCCCATGGCGAGTTCGGGCCGAACTCGGTCTGGCCGTTCCAGGGTTTGGCCAGTAGGTGCTGGTTGCCCCACACAGAGTTCTGGCCGAACTCTGTGTGTCGGGGGCTGAAGCGGATTTCTGGATGAGTTTTCATCATTGGATCTAATCCAACGGTCCAGGTTGGTTGCGGGATTAGGGAGATATATTGAGTTTTCTCAACCCTAATTCACAAGCGCAACAGAACACAAGTTTGAGAGAGAAGGAGGCAAGAGTGCCATTGCAACTTCGGAGAAGAAGACGGAGGATTGAAGGTCGTTTTCGAAGGGGATCGTGTTTCGGGTAATCTCTACTCGTCGTTCTCGCTCTTCGTAGCCTTGTAATCATTGTTCTTATCTCTGAGTGTTGTGGGGATCCGATTTGGATCAGGAGGAGTTTGTAGAGGGTGTATTTCTTCTATTCCATTAGTGGAGGCTTCTCAGGGTTGGACTCCGATCGTCCCGTGGTTTTTTCCGCAAGGATTTCCACGTCAAAAATTCTCTGTGTCTGCGTGGTTGTTTTTGTGTGCTTGTTTTTGGGTTCGTGCGTTGTTTGCTCGGTCCTCTCGCAGGTACTCTCCGGTTTGGAGAAAGGTTTCCGCGCTTCTTTCCCAACAATTATATATATATATATATATATATATATATATATATATATATATATATATATATATATATACACTTTAGGAGTGTTTTTTAAAGCCAACTTAGTTATTATAAATATGAGTTTGTAGTAGGAGAGGAATAAGTTCAATTATATTGTTCTGATTATTGATAAGAATTATGTATTTTTAATTCTTGTGTTTGAGAATTGGAGTTTAGTCCTCGTCCTCTTGGGTCATCGGTTTTTTCAGCTATGGACTTTTTCTGTATTATGTAGCCAGACCGACCAAAATCCCCGTCAGATGTAATCCATCTCATTGTTGAATCCTACTCCGGTTCCTGTGAAAGCGATCGACAAGACCAACCCAAATCCAATTTTTAGAAGTTGAAAGTCTAATTGATCAGGACCTAGACTCTAGTAATCTAATCAGCCATCTCTGATACGGGGATTGAGTTATGCTGTTTGAAAACAGCTCAAAAGTGAACCGTCCAAACCGTATATATATCATCAACCATTTAATTAAAAAAAGTTATCGAAGATTATAGTTTTAAACTTTTTTAGCATAACTCAATACCCTCTTTTATTCATATTCCATAATAAATTATAATTAAAATATAACTAAAATTTTATCAAATATTAATTAAAATATAAATATATTTAAATTATCTTCCAATAATATAAAAAAGAAAGAAAATTATTGTACGTACCACGCACTGAATTTATATATATATAATCACTGAGTAATATCAATCTTCAAGCTCTAGTGATTCTTAACAATTCTTTCCATGGTTACCAAGAGAGAGAGATGAACAGAACTACTGTACTACATCAATCCAAACTCAGAGATCAGCCATGGCTGAGCTGACATTTGATGCACAAGAACAGTCGTACCAGAGTCAATTTCTTCTTCGATACATAAGTGAAATACAAACACAAATGTATGGCGAAATTTTGATAAACTCCTTACTGTTTTACATTGCTAGGAAAAACATGTAATGAGCACGCAGCAGACCTTGTTATTTATCAATAAAATTACAAAGAAAACAATGATTGGAATTTTGAACCCCAGTTTATAAAGCAGATAAAGAGCAAACCACTCCCAGCATCCAACTGATAACTACTTTGAGGACGCACCATCTGGCGCAAGGCCACTCTCGACTCGCAGACTGTTCTCTCTCCTGTAAAGAGCCTTGGCACCCTGATTAGAAATGAAATAAAACCAAGGTCAAATAGTCTGCATTATCATACCATTTAATTAGTGGTTTTGATTTAAGACTGATCAATACTACATTAAGTAATAAACTTTAGGTGCAGTGTATTGTTGGAATGTTGGACCCCATTCAAGAGAACACAACATTTGGTGACAAACCAAAGAAAGAATACACCAATAACATACATGCTACTGTTACTGTGAGCCTGACCAACAGCTATTGTGAGCCTCAATGCAGAAATATGCCCCGGTAATTTCTAAAAGCACTAAACAATTTACTCCAGGACAGCCCAGTCCTAGGACTACCAATTTGTTGGCAGTCCTAACATAAAGTAGGACTACTAACAAAGTTGACAGTCCTAAAGAATTTGAATATTAGGATAGACTGTGAACGAAGTTGGCAGCTCTCCTTAATGTTAGGATTGCCAACAAGTTGGCAGTCCTAATGGACTGGCCTGGAAGAAAATGTGGAGTGCCTTTAGAAATTACCATAATGGAGACGCCATGAGGAGGGCATGGATACACAGACAGATGGGATATAGGTAAGGAGAAGTTGAGATCATAAATGACTAAAAAAATTCAATAGAATCCATTGAGTAATTTACTTTTCACTTTAATAATCATCTCAATATGTTTTACTATATGAGCATTGATGGACCCAAAGACACCAATGAATTGTTTTTATAATATACGCAGATCAATTTTTCGCATAATAGATATCACGTTAGCAATATTGAACCCAATGTGACCCAAATATGACACCAGAAGTTATTCTAGCAATATGCAAAATCCAACCGCAAGCCATATAAGTATCATAAGAAAAAGAAATATGATTTTTTGTTTTCATCTTTTGCTTAAAGAATAATCTTCAAAAGACAGTAATCTTGGTTCCTTTCAAATATATCATTTCCGATGTCAAATGTAGTATGGTTAGAATTTGCAGATAATTTACTTAGCATCTCCCAGCTAGAGAAAAGATTTATTAGTTATGTATCAAGGAAAAACCACTTACTTGGAATATAGTTCCCAACTTTTTAAGTGCTCTGGCTCGTAACTTCAGCACATCCTTGGAGACGCTGCTGTCGTTGAGAACCTGAAAAGCAGCAATCATATAATAATGCAAACTGTTGCATCACAGTTCTTTCTGAAGTTGGATTATGATTATGGAGCATATGGAAAAATGATTTAATGTTTTGAACCCATTACTAGTAACAGAGGATCGTACGGAATTCCAGAGTGGTGAGAGTCCTATATATTCCCAAATACGATCATATAAATGGGCATTAGAAAGCTTCTGAGAGAATATTAATATACTATTACAGAAGTAGATTATGTAACTAGGAGTAATGAGTGAGTCCAATATATATAGTGATCAAAAAGCTCCACAAATATAAATGTACATATCTAGCAAATTTAAGGGCACACAGTCCAATAGATTCTCAAGGGACAAGGTGCTAATGGTAGAGCGAAATTTTCATCATAGTACAAATGTGATTGTAAGATGTTGACAACAATATGTACTGAAAGAAATAAACTAGCATAACTATTAAGCTAGCAAGGAAGTCTTTTCTAGAGTTATAGATGAGCTGGCATCCAGGAGAAGTCTAATAAGAGAAGCTAAAAGACTACACTAGTATAATACATGTTCATGCTAATTTCAGTGGAAGTTGGATTGCTAAAACATGGGAGGCTAGAGTCACTGGTCAACCAGTTTAAACATATGCCAAGAAAAGAAAAAAAGAATCAAAACATATTCCCAGTTTAAAAAAAAAAAAAAAGTAATCGTTGAGCAAGAAAAGCTTACTGCATGGCAAACACGTGTGAGGGTCGACTCAATATCAACAACATTAATTTTCCATAAAGAGTTGAGCATTGCATCTTTTTTCTCTTCAATGGTCTTCAACAGTTCACCATCCTTGTTTTCACTTCCCTCCAACTTTTTCATCCCTTCTTGTATCTGAATTAAAGATATAGCACCTAGCAGTGGGAGACGATCAAATCTTTGTTATTTATTTTTAGTTCACAAACACATGATATGTGCAATGAGAAGGCCAAGAAATTCACCTGATGCTGCGTTTACTTGTGATTTTATGCGGTGACCTTTATCTCGCACCCACTCACCTAAAAAGGGCACACCCATATATATAATCTTCTTTCCAAGCACTCTAGAAGCCTGTCTTGAATAGATATAGCCAATAGTATGGAGCATAGCCTCGCCGAAAGCTGAAATTTTCAAACAATTCAATAAGTAACGAGCAAGGCGGGAAATTATCTTTGCAGACCTGAATGAATGTCCACTGATAAAGACATAAATCTGTATTTCAATTTCAAAAATTAGATACAATATGATGCTTCTCCCAAACAGGTAGGGATCTTTCTAATTGTTACAAAGAGGGGAAAAAAACATAGAATATTGGTAAGCTACATAATTCTACTTATAATTTAACAATATATGGAGTTGGGGTGACAGAAGATTGCTAAGGCACAGATAAATACTTGTAAAGGAAAAAAAAAAAAAATCTTCACCAAAATAAGAATTAGAATCGGGTGCTACAGTGCATGAAAAGTCATCATTATTTAAGCCCACAGCAGAAGTTTACAATATCTTAACAGCCTAAACCAACTGATCAAATGTTCAGAGAAATAAATGCATCAAGTTTTGCAAAATGAAAAGTTTTTCAACAGAAATATAATGTTTAATCAGATGGGGTTTTAGAAGCATCAACACCCTCAGATATGCTAAAGTACAGCAGATTATTTGCCCGTGTTATTCTTTGATAGAATCACAATCGATCTCAAATTTTCTAGTTAAACAGAGTTATAATAATATTTTCTACAACCATACTCAGAGGCAAGAAAACTGGTTTCTCTCCAAATAATTAATTGAAGGAATAATCTGACAGTAAACAAGCAGCAAATATTTTCGGTTGGCTTGGTAGCCTCAGTCAATAGCATCTGTAGAAGAAATGATTAATTTGTGAAAATATTGAATTCGTTCATTAGGGCTTCAGGCCAAACTAGAAAGCACGACACTCCTAAAATGTGGGTCGTGTCGTCAAGCACACATTTCCGACGCAACATGGACACTCCAAATACACTAGGACTATGTTGCAGGAAAACAGATGCGGACATGGATATGGACAAGAGATGGATGTGGGATACAAGCATTTAGGTACAGAGGTAGTTAATTATGTCGCATGAGTACGGATACGGGCACGGGTATGGACACGATGGATACAGACATCATTTTACCGTCTCTGTGCAACATACACCATCATAGGTGCCGTGTCATGCCGTATCCGTGTCCATACAACACAGAAGCCAAACAAAATATAAGAGATACAAAAGTTCTACATAATAGTTGTCCAGTAGCTACAAAATTGCAAATAGATAATAGCCAATAAAGGAAAATCATAAAACAATCATAACTTGCTCGTCTATACTCTCCCACAAACTGGAACTTAGATAACAATCAAGCATAGCATAGAGAGAAACTGTAGAAAAAATAGAGAGAATCATGGCCATCTTGGTGGAGAGAGAAAGAGAGTTAAAAAATTCGTGGTAGAGAGTGAGTTGAGGCCTTCTTGGCCGCTGGAGACTGAGTGTTGCAGGCATCTAAGACAGCAAGAGAGTGCCTCGAGTTGTGGCCATCGAGGTGGCGAGAAAATAAGAAACTTGTCGCCTTCATGGCGGCTAGAGAGTGAGTTGTGACCATCTAGAGAAAAAGAGAGTAACAACCTTCTTCTAGGTAGAGAGAGAGAGAGAGAGAGAGAGAGAAACACTTGCAGCCTCCTTGCAAAGAGATAGTGTGCACGTGGGCCAATTGTCCACTGAGAGTTGTTGAGAAGTGGGCTAATAAGACACCAAAAGTTACTGGATGTGTGGGCGTAGAGAAGATGAGACCCCACTGTTGACATTAGGCTGAAGAGAAGGTCTATCTACTGAGTAGGAAGCAACAAAGACCAAGGAAGAAGACATAGTTGAAGTAGATGTGACCTATGAAAAAAAAAAGAGTAGAAACGACCGATTACTCGTGACCGACCAAGTAAATATGGCCGAGAAAGACAAGTGAAGACATCACATCAAAAAAAGAGACGTTGAGATCGAAAAAACCGCAAAGAGAGTCGGTAGAAGACCATAGACTGGATGTGTCTGAATCGTAGACCTCGGGTCAGTGAATAGGCGCAAGAAGACAACATCAATAAGGTAAAGGATCTAGTTTTTTGAGCTACGATTTTAAAGAACTGGATTTTGAGAAGATGTGTTTGGAGAAATGGATTTTCAAAGGATGGGTTTGGAGAAAATCGATTTAGAGAGGATAGAAGTTGGAGATGATAGGTTTGGAGAAGATGGATTTGGAGAAGTAGGTTTAGAGATGATGGACCTGGATAAGTGGCTTTGTAGTGGATGAGTTTAGAGAAGATGTGTTTGATCTTTGGAGAGAACAGATTTGGAGAGCTGCATTTGTAGAGGATGGGTCTGGAGAAGTGCATTTGCAGAGGATGTGTTTGGAGAAAATGGATTTGGAGTGGATGAGTTTGGAGATGATGGATTTGCTTTAAGTAATGGATTTTGGGAATGGGGTTTTGTGATGGTGGAAGGTAGAGAACTAGGCCATTTGCTAGCTATTGGACAACATAGTTGTCCACTTCTCCTATATATTGAATGAATCAAGCATATTCCCACTGTACTCTTTTCTTCTACCGTATCTATTACGTTTACGGGTCAACTTAGATAATTCTTTATGCCTTTCAAAACCCAGTTGTCCTAGAGACCAAAGCAAACATGCTAATAAGTTCAAAGCATATTGTAGTGTCACGAAGTGCAAATAAATTTACCTGCTTGTGAAAGACGACGAGCTTCTGAGTTTGCCCATTTCACAAAATCATCCCTTTGCCCTTCCACATATGGATTAAGACGATCTTTCAAATTTTGAATAAGTTTCTTTTCCCTTTCATTTTGCAACTCCTGTACTTGAAAAAATTGAAATAGTAAAAATAGATATTGCAATTTAAGCAGTGGCATATTTTATATATTATCTATTGTAAATCAATTGTGAAGAAACCTTTCATTATTCCAAAATTTTGCGGTGATTATGAACCGTTTTAGGAGAAGTAACTGCAATGGAGGAAAATGGTTCAGACACAGGCATGAGAGTTAATTATGTAGGACCAAAGGGACTTGATGCTTTAGTTGTATTCCACAAGTGTTACAATTGATGTCCAAGACAGTTGTCTTGAAGTTTCAACTTTCAAGATGAATGTGGCAACTGTATTAGGTAAACATAAGAGTCCATAATTCAAGATTTGGAAGTAGAATATTAGTCTTGAGTTACAATAGACTTCACTTTAGGAACTTCCAAGAAAACCATTAGTCTGCCTATACCAATTAGCTCCCTTTCTTTATCTTTTCCCCACCCACATAGTCTAAAAAGAAATCAAGAAGAGAGATACATCAACAGTACTTAACATGAGTGAGTAAGCTAACTTTAGGAGATATCGACATAAATATTTTTGTCTTCTTAAACATGCCTCACAGTTACAATGTAACCAGTGTGCGACTGTGTCTACACGTGCATGTATGCATATGCAGGTAGCTTTCTACTTCCCACAAAATATTAATTCCAGAGCAATTTATCTATATCTCGTACCAGTTACCTTAATCTTCTCTTGAACTTTTTGCCTCCGAACTTCTGGTGCTTGTGATTCTTCTTCTAATTCAACAGATGCCAGACTGGCCAAAGCCAACTGCCCGATATAATCTTCAAAGTATTCACTACCAAAAAGCATCCCAAACACAGCAGCAGGATCTACCATGGAATCCCTGAAACATGGATACAGCTGAATACAAAGACAAATATTCATCTATGGATATAGTATCTTTTGTACATTCATATGTATTTTTGTTGAACAAACATAACCATAGTATATTTTTCTAGGCCTATGTTTTTTAAGTTTGAAGGAGCTCGCTGTGCAACCCAACTGATTTAGAGAACTTATTTAGACAGATATTAGAGAAGATAGAGATGTCAGTAATTGCAACAGACGTAGGCATGACAACCAGTTATAGTACATACTAACGTAAGTTTGTAAACTCACGTTGGAAGACCCTCCTTTCCATGCTTATCATATGATTCACGCTTCCCAGGATCACTCAAGACTTGATAAGCCTCCCCGAGTACCTACATGTTAGAAAATATACAAAGTAGTAGAATGATACTGATATGTAGAAAACATACTCTTAAAAAAATTAAAATATTGGAATACATTGAACTGCAGTAATATTCACCAAAGTTTAGCTAGTTCTGGAAATAAGCATATAAATGTACCAAGTATTAACTCATTTCACCATACATAAACTACATGGACAATAAAGCTGTACACCCAAGCTTATTTGGCAATACCTGCTGAACACACGCCACAGCTAGTAAATGGTATGTATATACAGTTAGTATATACCACTTGCGTGCCCACATTAATTAGGAACTTCTGTATGTATCACTTGCATGCCCATGTTTATTAGTGAACTTTGACGTGTACCACTTGCATGCCTGATGTAGGGAAACATCCCCTATTGAGCAAAACAACCAAGAAGTGCATGAAGAATCGCCAACGACTAGTTTTAGTAGTTTATTTGTAATATGTACTTGTTTGGACATTATGGTAGTTTAGTAATTTGTATTAGGCTTTGTTTTATTTTGTTTGCCCAAATGTAAGACTATATATAGCATATTGTAGCCTCTATGAGAAATTAAGTTATGATATACGAAAATTTCCTCTAAAGAGTTTTATCTCTTGATTCTTGGACTCCAAGGCCCCAACACCGCTCGTAGATCCATGGACTCGGATAACCTACACGTCAATTTCAGCCAGCATAGTTATCCACGTCATGTGACATTTCAACGCACCAACATCGACGAACTCTGCCTCCGACACCATCTCCACCTCCATTCCCCTTCAACACTTGTGAGGATTAGACGTTTGCGGTCGTCCTCCACATTAATGCCTATATTCACTAGTTAGGTAAATTCCAGGTGGTTGAATCAAGATGAGTGTAGTGTATTGATTTGCTTTATTCACGTATCTAGTTTCTTAAGATATATTGCTCCACAGGATGTATGATTGGAAATTAATCTTATGAAACATAATTGATGTTTCATAAGTTGCACACACTGAGCAACAATAAAGAGCATAGTCAACCATAAAGTGGCAAGTTCATGGTAAAGTCGATACTTAAGAACAAAAATATATGCATGAATATACCATCAATGCATCAATATACAAAATTAATTGGTAACGATCATTAAGTTGACATTCAAAACAAGTGTTTTGTAACACATTCTAATTTATAAATAATGTAGGAATAAATAACTTGTTAAAACCTTAAAAAACAAGGGTAGGAAATCCCTCCAAGAAAACACCCTAAACGAACTATAGAGAAGGCTTAAGAAACCCTGAAAAGAATAAAATATTTTTTAAATGTTCCTTTTTGGGAAGGCATCTAAGTTTTTCATTTTGAGCTTTTCAAAAATGCTAATATGACATAGCCGGAGATTCGGATTCTTCTTTGGACCCGGGTTTTACCCAATCTGGATCCAAACCAAACTTAGGTAGGTAAATAGGAATCCATATAAACCCTAAGCAATGCAGACCATAGGTCCCATATAAACCCTAAACGTTGTGGACCATAATCCATCCCATGCAAAAATTTATAGATATGGTATATAATAATAAGAATGTAATATACTTCCGTACACATTGACGAAGTACCCAGACCCACCCATATATTATGGTGCACCAGTAGAGTATTGTCACTATATCGAAGACTTGGGCCAGCCCAGACTCATCCTGAAGCTTATGTTAGTAGGGCATGGGTCCAAAACCTCTACCTGAAGAGCTACGGTTTGGATATGACACTAGCTCTATCAGACCCGAATTGACACGATAGCAGTCCTACTGAAGATGTTAGAGGTCATCTTTGGAGATTTGGAGGTGATGAAGCTCGCCGGAAAGGCGATGCTCGCAGAAAGAACTCGCTAGGAAGAAATGGATGTTTGGAATGAAATTGAAAAGCATTTTAAAGGGTTACATAGATATTGAAGACAAGTTTTAGAGTTGTATGTATGGTAGGTTTACAAAACGATAAACCACTTAAAACTCCAGACTAACCCGTTCAAATTTAGGTTAACCTGATAATTTGTGTAACGGCTGATACAAGATAGCTTGTAATATGTCATACCCTTCGTAATATTTACCATTCAACAAATTGTATCATTGTTAGGTTCTATCGGAACATACATATCTTATATGTACGATCTGACAACATGGACTAAATCAAATGCAACTTCCATAAATACTAGAAGTTGTCTTCAAACTTGCAAGCCCTTGGGGGTGTTAGTCAATCGTGATTTTAGAAACACAGTGTGAGGTGAATGTGATTTCAGAATCACAATCACCGTGATTTCAGGGAAAAAGACGATGATTACAAAATGCATTGTGATTATGAAATCTCTCCCACACTATGTCTCGAAAATATTGAACCAAGTTCAAAGATCCTTCTGGTCGTTAAAAAAATTTATCAAACAACTCCAACGATCCATGAAATCCCTGAATTATTATTTTTTTGTCACTTTTGCAACTGATCCTACCGACTTTGTTGTGCACCTGACCCTAAGCGGCTGTTGCTTTCTTCTTATCCTTCTATTTTATGCCATGGGATGGAAAATCAAAAATATAATTCCTAGTGTCCAAAGTTAAGATTATAACTAATATTATTCTTGCACGTTCCAAAAACAAAATCATAGCAAATAGTACCATTGTAAAAAAGTGTCCTTTAAGTTTTAAAAATCAAACACGCTATAATACAAAGTGGTTTTTGTATTCCCTTTTGGAAAATCAAAACAGCCATCGTGAATCCGGTTGGCGAACGCACAGGGCTTCGTGTTTCCATCCGGCAGGTCACGCAAGGACGTCACGTGTCCGATCGGTAAAATATATCCATGCTTGTATTCAAGGCAGCTATAAGAATGGAAAGGAAGGATTATAATTTTTATTTTATTTTTATTTTTTGTGAAGATGAGGAATAGGACGAAGAGTTCGTGAGAGACATGGAAGATGAATAGTTAAGGGTGGATATGAATCCAACCCTTTTAGTATGTGATTCATATGGAAGAAAACTGAACACTAAAAAGACAGTTTGGTTCTAAATGCAGATTAATTTTGATTTGCAAATCACAATTGATTAACTGTGACTTGGTAAGCACATGTTTTAATCCCAATTCACTTAATACCTGATTTTGTAACCGACCCATGTGATTCTAAATTCACGATTGACTAAGCCCACCCCCCCCCCCCCCCCCCCCCCAAAAAAAAAAAAACACACACACACACACTCCTTTAGTTGATTTCTTTGGATAAGAAAGATAATCGCATGCCGATAAGACAACATCTCCCTTTTACTTTTATTCATCAACTCTTTTATGTCTTATTGTCATTTTCCAAAAGCATTAAAACAAGGTAATATGTCCAATGTGATTTATACAGAATTTTGCAACTGATTTGGACCAGTTTCTATCACAAACCAGATGAATATTGCTCAATGAGAAACACCAGACTAGTTAGTCAAAAGCATGATCCAAACAAGTATCGGTTATATATTCCACCAATTGATTCAATTCATTGTCAATATGGATTACCAAATAACAGGACTTCAGATGACCTATATAAGGAAAAAGCGACCATCATGTCCATGCTAATAAGATTGGTGAATATTGAATACACAATTGAAATAGAAATGTCATTGTTTTTCTCTGTTGTAATGTGTCATAGAGATTTGAATTCCCTATCGCAATCTGTATTAGCTTCTCTTTTTGTCTAGACTATTTTTCAATCCAGAGAAACTTGGAGGATGCTCCTTGATTGCATGAGCTTAAACTACATGGCCAAAAAGGCAGGTCTAGTTACCGGCCAATCCACTTTCCATGTTTTATATTAAGGCCCTCTACTGCTTGGAGCAGCCTTAGCTAGGACTCAGCACCATTAGTATGGTTTGATCTAAGATCAGCAACAAGTCATAAAACTATGTCAATTCTGTTGTGGATCTTTCTTGTTCTCCATAGGGAGAACTGATCCAATATTGATTGGAGAGGTCTTGGATGACGGTGATGTTGATAACTAATTATATACATGACTAATTTTAAAAAACAACCATTTCAGTAATAGCTGCTTCTAGATCACTTGGCTACTTTTATAGTAACCCCGAAACTGAGGGTTGTTCGGAAGTCCAGAATAAACTAATTAATGTTATGGGATAAGATCAATGCTTCCGTCTTGATAAATCCAAAATAAGTTAATCTGTATCTCTAAGAAAGGATAAAGAAAGAACAAATAAGGGGCGTCTCATCAGAAAAGAAGTATATTTGAAGTTTTGAACATCGTTTACACTATTTCCAATTATTATTTGGGGTATCAATTTCCTTATAGGCTTGTGAGAATGGATGAATTAAGGGGCAAATTTTCATTTAAAATTATTCTACGAGCTCACTAAAGGAAAATTATGCCGCAAAGCAGCATCATAAGAGGTGGTCGTGTTGTTACCTCTCCCTAGGGTAAAGACAGCAAAGGGGTATCATTCGTTCGTGTATGCACTAATGTGACCATATTGGCATGTTCCTACATATTCTTGAAGTGATGGTGACAATGAGAAAAGTTCTAAGTTCAATAATGCACTGTTACTTGCAAAACAATGAAACTACTACGTTATGTTTCTTTGATATTAAGTAATTTACTGAGTTCCACATGGAAAGAGTAAAAACATATATTATAACCTATAGGACTTTAAATTTAGGACTAGGGGTTAATTCACAAAACTAATGCTCTTCATTCAGAAAACTGAAAAGAAACTTAGAAGAATCAATAGCCATAAAGTTTAAACGTGACCTGGTAAATGTATCCAGGTAATATAGTACAAATGTATTTGTATTTGTCTTGAGTTCCACTAATTTGAGAAGTCTTCTAACATAGACTACTACAACTGAATCTCAACCCTTGATTTAGGAGATTTTGCCTGCAAGTCTTATAAACTTGAAGATCATTAGACTCTTAAAGTGTTATGGATTCAACTAAAGTGTTATGTGTCCAGGGAAATCCAATTCGCACCATTATGATATCTTGTTATTTTTAGACTCTTAAAGTGTTATGGATTCAAATATCAGCATGTGAACACTCTCTGCCCACAGTAGAAAAGGCTTTCAACTTCACACAGAACGAACACAAAACCACCAAGCAAATTCTTTCAAACGAGGAAGCATCATAATACAATGAGTAAAGAGAAAGTTCTGGCTATTGGTTATTTTCAATAATTACCCTTGCTTCATTTGTTAATATATAGTTACTGGACATTCTGTAGAGTGAAATGCTAAGAAATTCTTATATTTATTATTATGGTTCCGGCTAAAGGTAAATGAGTTTGTTCTCAAGATGATTGTGATAAACAAATAAGAAAAAATGAATCATGAAAAATATTTTTTTCTACTCTAAATAGCGGCGACATAATTTTTTTTTTATTCTGTGGTTTCGCACCACACATAATATTTTATATTAGAACTCCTGAGTTACTGTTTCATAAAAAGAAGGATCCTCTAGTGCACCTGAAAGTTATGAGCAGCCTGTGGATCTCCGGGATTTTTATCTGGATGAACCAACCTGGCCTACAAAACAATTACGCCATACAGAAATCAGATATGCAAAACGTGATTAGCAGAATTCTGTAGTAGCTTTGAACTCTTCATAAAAGTTGGCAGTGAACTAAATCATCATACTATTGACTCAACTGAAAATATTACTTTACAAACAATCATCATTTGCTAAAACTTTAAATAGCCAGGTACTGAATAAGGGAATCAGAACATCAACAACGAAGATGAAAGTATAAGTATAATCAATGGACATGAAACTGTAATGTAAAAATATATGGTACATACATCACATACACAGATGTTGTAGAAGAGAATCAGAGAAGGCTCAATAATGGACATGAATTTTATGAATCTGTTGTATGTAAACTACCATTTTTGGTCTAAACAACAGGGCTTTACAGCTACGTGAATCCACATATTCAATTCAGCTTTATTACTGGCCACAAGAAAAGTACTAAAAACGAAAATATGGAAACTATCTCTGAGGACATTGTAGAATAGAAAAGAAGAAAAAGAACAACTACGTGGAGCCTTTTTCCGTTATACAACATTTTGCAGTTGAGGTTCTAGAAGAAGGCTTCTAACTGGCATTCACTTTCTTAACTGAAATGTGGTAAGACATATAATTGAAAGTTATTGTCCCATATTGTACGAATACATATATACTCTGAAAGTATCTATACTATTACATATTAGTACAGATCAAGTAAAATAAGCACTATGAAGTGGATTATCCCATGTTGTTAGAGCAGTTCTTACAGGCTTGACTATATAAATACATTCTATTCTGAAATTACAGTAGAACTCCCAGGATTGATGGATGTATAAGCAGGCCCTGACCAGTATATACCAGAGAAGACCAAGGCGCAATAAAATATATCAAAGATCGTGAGGCAAAATTCAATAAAGCCACAGACAAACACCACTACACACCTCCTTCCCAAATAACAACAAGATACCAAAGCTAAGGGGTGGTAGCCACAAATTTTGGGGGTCAGATACGTAGATCTCTTCTTCTTTGTTCTTTTTTTTTGGTGTGTGTGTGTGTGTAATGGGTGGGGGGGGGGGGGGGGGGGGGGGGGGGGGGCGTGGAGGTTGGAGATGAAGAAGATCCCAGCCAAATTTCATTAATATAAAAGATAAAATGCCCATAGATCTTTTTGTTTCCAACTTTATTAAAAAGCTGATCTCTCCATAATATTCAAAATTATCATATTCATTTTTATAGCCTCAACTAATGTTACTTTGGATCTACCTCTAGTTTGCACAATATTAATGACAAGCAAATTGCACCTATGGCTCTCCATCTCAAATAACTTTTCCACATCTTATTCTTATCCTCAATCGAAGGCATCCCCAACTTCCCCATGAATTGACTCCTTTCTTACCCTATCTTGTAATGTACTCCATTGCAAGCAATCCATCTCAAAAATTCCAGTTCAATGACGATGATTTGAATATGTTTCATAAATGCATAGCATTATAAGTTTATAACACCGAAGCATAGCTAGTCGCACGGCTGTCTTACAGTTCTTTCTCAAGTTCAAGGCACCAGTATTCTACTATTACATACTCCAATAGCTCTACTTTTCTCCAAGCACCTTGCTATGCTTATATGAACAATAATCAATATGTCCTCAATGCGTCAAATTTTTATGAAAAAGTCCAAAGAAAGAGGATGCAATATAAGTGAATAAATAAACTTTGACCAAATCCATTTCAAGGACCAAGTGGCGACCTCCTTTAATTGAATACCTTAACCTATATATATAGTTTTATATCAGGAAAAAAAATATAGATAGTAGATCGATTAACTGTACATATTAGACCTAAAGCCAAATTTTGAAAACTCGTCTCAGCTATCTGTGTCAGACCCTCTCAGTGACTATCAGTGATTCGGGTACCGACAGTCTCTAGTATTAGAGCACCGTCTTTCAAAACTTCAAAGGAATTCAGATATGTTAGGTTCATATCTTACAAAAGGCAAGATTCAAATTTATTATCAAGACCAACATCCACTTCTCTACACCAATGGAATAATAAAACAATTGATTTTCCTCCCTATCTTGTGTATTTTTTGTTTTTCTAGTAAGATGGATGAGAAGAGATACTGCCAAGTCTTTGATGTGATCTAGCAGGAGATCAGCAATCGAGATGAGATTCGAGTAAGGACTGAGCGATCTGGGATGGAATGATCCCATGATCAGAAGTGAGAGGCTCCTCGATAATCTTCATTGACAATGAACCCTCCATTCTGCTACTTCAAACACGTGAATTGTTAATAGGATCGACCTACCACAGTTGCGTACTTCCTAAATTAGCGTCAATAGGCCAGAAGCCTACTTAGCAGTTACCTCACTCCATAACCATTGATCGTGAAAGGAGAACACATATAATCAGTCCAATAATGATCTGACACATATATCATGATAATCAGATTACTGAGGCCACATTATTGATTGAATCACAGTAACTACCATTCTTTAAATCCCAAACTCATTCCCTAGCGCCACAAGTATGACAATGTTCATTAGATATCTTCGTCCTGCATCATATCTATACCGGCAATTGTTTAAATCCGCTGAAATTTAAAAAACAAAAGTTTTTATAGGCCTAAAAGGCAGAAATATTCTCTAAAGATATCTATCAAATTGGTTGGACTAGTTAGGTCTTGTAACACCTCAGCACTCGAAACCCAATCCCTAATCAACCTCAAAATATTATCCTAGCCTCCTTCTCGAGTCTCTGGGTCTCCACTCCTTGGCTCACCTCCTCAACTTTTCAAGCTATTTTCGAACCAAGAACTCTTCTTGCAACAACCACACACAGTCTTCCCCATTCCACCCCTCTCCAACTGTGGCATCTCCGATCCCAATTATGACTCTCCTCTAACAACAGAAACTCCAGGCTACGTTAAAACTAGCAGCCATGGCATAAGGGTTTTTTTACTCCTAGGACACCCCAAAAAAATGTGGGCCGTGTCGCCTCGGACATGTACCACACTCCAAAACACACTATGACAAGCCGAAAATAAGGTGACAAATTTGTATCTACATATCTTGTGTCCGTGCAACATAGTATGGTTCCGACAGAAGTGTTTCCTGCAGAGTCGCGGTTGATCGCAATATTGTTGCCGCAACTCGCAAAGGAATTGCTCACGAACAGGCACAGGCCTTGTCACGCACGACAGCAGCAACGTGCAGCCTGCAGCTCATGTGTGCGTTTACATAGAACACACCATAAGTGTACATGCATGTCATGGATAATAAATTAATATGAAATTAGTAAGGACAACACACAAAATGATAGGGGCTATCGCATCTTTTTAAAAATATGATCATATTTTGATACCCAAATTATCCTTGATGTTAGGGAACAGCACACAATTTCAGTAACCCAAACTTCTATTCCCTTTTCCTCTCACACAACTTCATCAACATATTCCTCTTTCGAATAGTGGTTTTGAACCCCAATATAAGGGTTTGGAGCTCTTGCAACATATTCCTCTTTCGAACACAATTATGGGTAGTTTCAAACCCCAATCGTAACATCGGGTTGGGGGCGACTAAGGACTATCAGAATTCTGGCAGTCTTTACTGTTGCTGCTAGAATCCTTGTTGTCCTAGTCCTAGAACAGAGAGTGGTTTGGGGACGAGGAAGTATTGTCAGGATTCTGTCAATCTTGACTGTTGTTAAGACTGGCATAATCCTTGCAGTGCTAGGACAGAACTTCTGTCAATCTTAACAATAGTCATTAACAATAGTCAAGACTGACAAAACCCTAACAATCCTTCCTTGTCCCCAACCCTGTCCTAGGACTAGGATTGCGAAAATTCTGGCAGCCATAGTCAAGACTGCCAGAATTTTGACAATCCTTCGTCGTCTCCAACCCGACTGTTAGTAGGACTGTCAAGATGATTCCGACAGTCCTAAGACAGAGAGCTTTTTTTCTTAGAAGTGTCATCATTCAGTCCTAACTACAAAATCCTAGCAGTCCTTCGTCGTCCCCAAACCGAATGCACGACTTCCAAACGCCTATAATTAATTCGAAACCATGTGTTCGAAAGAGGAAAATGTTCCAAAAGGAAGTTGCGTGAAAGGAAGAGAAAATTTTAGGGGGGTTGAAATGGTGTGTTGCCTCCTAACAAATTGTGCATGTTGCCCTCTACCACTTTTACAACTTAAGAGCAATGCCCCCTATCATGTGAAAGCCCCTCTCACTTTTGTTGGTGCCTTAGTAATTTCCAATTAATATTGAAAATAAACAAAGTGCGAAGGAATATTAGAAACCAAAAAAAAAAAAAAAAATAGAAGAAGGTAGGTAGGTAGGTAGATAGGGAGTTTACCTTCATGTAATAGGCCTTCTTAATATCGGCAGCGGTTGCATCCACACTGACGCCCAATATATCATAATATTCCGTCTCCTTCACCATACTAATCCTTCTCCCTTCTTTCTTTCACAAATCTATACCAATAATAAAATTAGAAAAAAGAGTTGCAATCATCAGAACAATTTATTTGTCCACAAATCTACGAATGAATTGTTTTGGAGGATGTCAAGATTCTTATGATACAATGAATGAATAAATCTACAGACAAAATTTGGGAACGAAAGGATTACCGATTCTAATTAGGAGAGAGGCGAAATCCAGATCGAGATCAGATCAGTGTGAAAATGATTCTTTAAAATAATATATATGGTTATATATAGTTATAAACAAAATTAAATAAAGTCAGAGACCACAGGCCTGAAAGTGAACGTCTCCCTCTCTTTTTTTTTATGTGCCTCACTGTCCCAAGTAGCTGGAATGGAAATGAATGAATGAGGTAAAACTAGGCTAATTATAAGGACACACCATATTTTACTAGAGGCTATTCCAAAAAAAATTAAAAGTTTACAAGTTTGTCATCCTCGTTCTTTACTTGGGACTAGCCTAAACTTTTTCAGCAAGTAGGACTGCAACTAAGTTGGCAGTCCTACATTATGTTATGACTGTCAACAAGTTAGCAATCATAACATAAAGTAGGACTGTCAACTTAGTTGCAGTCCTAATTTAAGGCAAATGTTAAAGGTCATCCACTTTTTTACTAAGGACAACCATCCTACTAAGGGCAACCATACTTAAGGGCAGCCTAAAGTTCACAAGTTTACTAAGGGCCACAAAAAGGATAAAACAAAAACAAAAGAAAATAGAAAACAAGAAAACCCAAAACCCTTCCCTTTGTTCTCCCCAGGGGATAGCCCGCCCACCCCCCCCCCCCCCCCCCCCCCCCTCCCGATCGTTCACCCCCTCCTCCACCCGACAGCCCCCCCCCCCCCCCCCCCCCCCCTCCACCCAATTCTCCGTTCTGTTACTTGAGGACTGCAGGACTTGCCTGCAGCCCTCCATTCAAATAGGACTGCAGGGTATCCCTGCAGTCACTGTAGGTTGAATTTTTTGGAAAAAAAAATTGGAGAAAAGAAGCTTCTGTCACTTGAGGACTGCAGGACTTGCTTGCAGTCCTCTCTTCAAATAGGACTGCAGGTTGTCCCTGTAGTCACTGTATGTTGAATTTTTTGAAAAAAAATCGAGAAAGACTACTGTCACTGGAGGTGGGGACACCAATGGTGGAGGTGGGGACAACAATGGAGGGGGTGGAGAACAATGGAGGTGGAGATTGAGAAAAGTGGTTTGGGGATTGAGAAAAGAGGAAGAAGACAATGGAGGAAGAAAGACAATGCCATGACTTGGTGGCCCTTAGTGTTTTCAAAATGGCAAACTTGCAATTTTTAAAATTTTAAGTTGGTGGCCCTTAGTAAAAAGGGGGTGACCCTTAACATAGACGTCTTCTTCTTCGAACCAATGTCTCGACTACGGTCACGCCGACGTAACGGAGCTCGGCAGCCCCATTAATCCAGCTGTAGCTACAAATTTCTCATCCTCAACCTAACCTTGCGGTCCCCACAACAACCCCCAAATTTTTTGTTAGCAAAGAACTCTCGATTCTCTTTCCACACCTCCCCGTTCTCGTACACCTCCTTCTTCCAGATCGGCGCCGACGCCTTCACCTCGTCGATCACGAACATGCACGTCTTCAGCGCCTTCGCGTGGTGGACCGACGACGCGGCCACGTACACGCTCGTCTCCTCGGCGGCGACCGTCCCGACGCGGTGGCACACCGCCAGGCCCACCAGGTCCCACCTCTGTCGACGTGCAGATGGATCGGATCTGGCGGGCCGCCATGGGAGCGTACGCCTCGTAGCGGAGCTCCACCACGCGCTTCCCCTCGAATGTGTCGTACGTGGTCCCCTTGAACATCGCAATGGCCCCGACCGAGGCCGATTCTCTCCCACGCGCGTCCGCCGGCGGCCGCATCCAGAGAAATCCTAATTTTTTGGGGTAGGCTAGCCCCAAGTAAAATTTGGAATGTACCGAGTAAAGTTCCACTTTCATGGACTGTCCCCTAGTAAAGGCTAGCTCCTAGCAAAAAATGGTGTGCCCTTAGAATTAGCCTAAAACTAAAGGGGTGATAATTGCTACTGTTAACCATCCAAAAAATATTAAAGGACAATGTTATTTTCCCGCGATTTGTGACCAAAAACATGACCGTCCACGTGGTAGCCTTCCATTGGTCTCCTGACCCTGGTTTTAAGAAAATGGGATCCAGTAATAGCAGAGGGCCAATGATTGGCTGTTACGTGGACATACGGTCACGTCCACCGTCAAAAATCACAGTCAAAATTTTATTTTCCAATATTCAATTCTTACCCCGTTTATATGAAATCTATGAGAGGAGGCGCTTCCTAAACTGTTTGTTGCAGCTTATCAAGTCTATTTTTACATAAATATACATCATTTATTTATTTTAGATCCTTACTCCACCTATTATTGTAGTTGTAATTTTTTTCATTTTCAACATCTTACTACTTTTGACAATAACTTTCCTCGTTTATTTATCAAACAAGTTTAGATAACGACAACTTATGAACTAGTGCTTTCGACAACACATTTAGTGAGCTTCAACAATGCCTAAAAAGTATAAAATTTAAGTTCAAATTCAGCTCGCTCGTTAGAGATCTTGATATTAAGACGACTAGCTTATGAGATATATTCCAAACAATTTGTTTTTTTTTTTTTTTTTGGGTTTTTTTTTGTTGGTTGGGTTGGGGGGGGGGGGGGGGGGGGGGGGGGGGGGGGGGGGGGAGTGTTGGGGGTAGGCGTGGTGGTTGGAGCTTAGTATCAAATAAACAGTGTCTTCTGAACTTATTACCAAATTGTAAAATGTTTTACTAGCCTAAGATATTTCTCCTACAAATAATATTAACAAAAATAAGTTGTCGATTAAGTTTTTAAAAATTATAAAATAGAGAAAGTTGAGAACAAATTTTGGACACTGTTGCTACAAAATGAGCCCATCAGAACTAAGATGACCCATACCAGCAGCAGCCTCCAGCCCAGGATGAGCCTTTGGGCCTGCCAATGGCCCAAAATCATTTTATAAAAATATATGTACCAACTACCAAGTGTCTTAGTTCTAGAAGCCTATAAACAACAAACCTCTACAAGAGGAATTGCTTGCCCATTTTTCTATTATTAATAAAGAATTATTATTTTTTCTCTTATTCGTAGTTAATTAAGAACTCTTTTAGTCGATTTTAGACTACAACACTGAGGATTTATTGTAGGTTTGTGACAATTGTTTTGGTAGATTATTGTCTTGGTTGTGCTCACGTCGTGTTTGGGTTGACTCGAAACGGAACGAAGCCATAAACTAAGCCCAATACAAGATATTAACACAATTTACGACCGAATAATGCTTTTTTAGACAAAATATGGGGGATTCAATTTTTCATATGCGTAGGAAAGTAAACCCAAGTTCCCACTTGAAATTTTTGTTTTCCTGAAAGTGTTTGTTGGGTGAATTAATTTTAATTTTTTTTTGGACGGTAATACCTTCAATGACACCAACTAAATTTAGGTAATAGTAGTATCCTGAAATTAATGTAAATGTATTTATGAAAAACTAAACAAATTAAATATTATTCATGTCAGAACTAAATATGTGAATGAAAAAATTGAATTTTCCAAACTACATATTTCTAACGTAACAAAATATGGATATAGAAATGTTGAATTACTTTTCTATGGAAGAGGAATGTAAGTGAATTTATTGGAATGCAAAATCTTCATTCAATCGTCACCTAAATAATAAAAAATATCTCTGTTTTGTTTTTCAAAAAATAGATAAATAAAAAAATCACAAACATATGTCCAGGCATTAGCCTCGTTAGCAATTCGGTAAACGAAAAAAATTCGGGACGACAAAAGTACGAGTATAAATCGGCACAGTATAATAAGTAAAATACGTTAAAAAATCGGTCAAATATTCATCAAATAAAATATTAAGGTCAGAAACTTCACATGCTTAAACATATTGTCAAATTTGATTAATTAAACAGGTTTTCACCATATTTTTTGTGTCAATTTTTTTTAATAATTTTTGTGTCAAATTTTTTTAAAATTTTACATGCTTATAATTTGCATACTAATTCGAATCTTTCAAAAGTACACAAATATTATACGTTTTTGAAATATACAAAAAAAATTACTTATAATACGAGTTTTATTCGGATAATTGCTAACAAGGGGCAGTAGTGTGGATGCAACTTTTGACAGAGATTTCTGCAACTCTTTAAATGGATTTTGTGACCATGGAGACATTGAAGGGAGTGATATATGTAAATCTTTTGTAAAGCAACACTTGGCCCATCAAGGAGGAGTTGAGTGAGTAATGAGATCAGGCATGACATGGGGAGTGTTTGGGAATTTAGCAATCAATGGACATAAAATATACACATAGTGAGGTTCTAGATATTGGCAAACATATCAATTTTGTTATTTAAGTAGTCTATTGTGGAATCTTAGTTTGGAAAACATAGTACGAGATGACAAGTTGGGCACGAGTGAAATATCATGGGCAACTAACGAAAGGAAGTTTTGTTGAGAGTATATCCCTAAGCATATATTTTGAGGTGTTTAGTGTTTTTACTTCTCTTCCTCTTTCCCATTTTTTGCTTTTTAATTTGTTAAGGAAAAGTTATTTTTCTTTTCATGCAAAGACACCATTTTAGATCTTATTTCTTGTACATCTATTCTACTATATAATAGAAAATTTTAGTGGTAAAATTTTTGAATTACTAAAATATCCTTGAGTATTTTATAAACATGATATTATTATGTCAAATAGCATGTCATTTATGTTTAAGAGTCAAAACAATAAACTTTGCATGCTATGAAGTTTTTTTTTTCCATACAACTGTTCATGTTCCAATGACAATAAATTTTTCTGTCCTTACTATTTTCCAAGGTTATTATTCTCAATAGAAAATTTAAAAACAATTATACTATTTGGCTCCCAAAATTTTTGAGTGATGCCATCTTCCATTATGTGGCATCTGACATGGCAATCGATATAGCAGCTGACATGTCATGTTTTAACCTAAAAAATAATTACGCAAAAAAATATATTGTTAATGTTAATACTAATGTTAATTTTAATTTAATGTTAATATTTGTTAAAGTTAATTTTAATTTTAATTTTAATTTTAGTTTAACGTTAATATTAATTTTAATGTTAATGTTGAAGTTAATATTAATGTTAATGTTAATTTTAATATTAATATTATTGTTCATGTTAATTGGATAGTAATTTTAATATAATTTTAATTTTAATATTAATTTAATGTTTAATTTTATCATGTCAGCTGTCATGTCATATGTCACATAATGGAAGATGGTATCATCCAAATTTTTTGGGAGCCAAATAGTATTTTTGTTTAAAAAAGAACAAAATTCGTACTTCGAATCTTTTGACATTGTAAAAAGAAAGCACACTCACATGAATAGTCACCTGAAAAAAACAAAAAAACGATAACTGATCTAATAATATTTTAATTAAAATACGTATAAAGTATGTACAAGTAGACTAGTATATATAATATAATGAGGTTATAAATAGAGGATGGGTCTCAAATGTCCTCCCTTCGTACAACCAAACATTACCTAACACACTTAATATATACCTAACTCTTGTTACAAAAATTATTCTCAATAAGACCGTACGTAGTTGATCTTTAGTAGTCCTAGAGCTAATACGGACTGCTTCGTCTAGCTCTCATGTTTCCTTGACGTTTGCCCTTCTTCCTCTTGAAGTTTGAACCAGTGTTTGTTTGTCATCTACAGTAGATGCTTTTGTTAATCTTTCCTTAAGACTCCAGCTTTTGGCTTTGGGCTCACACTAAGGCTTCGTTTGGTTCGCAGAATCTCCGGGTTGAAAAAGAAAAGTAATTATTTTTATGTTGGATGTTCAAGAAATTGAGGAGGAAAGAAAAGTGATTTCAAAGAAAAATAGAAAAAAAAAAGTGATTCCATCCATGATCCATCCAAGCAAGAAATTACTTTTTCACATTAAAATATTCACTTTTCTTTTCAAATTTTTTAACATTGCCAAACATAAAAAAAATCAATAAAAATTAAAAAATTTCAAAGGAAAAAAAAAATGATAAAGAAATAATTTTCTTTTCCATCCAACCAAACGAGGCCAACAGTCCTTGAAGGGAACTTCATGCGATCCAGCTCTACAACTTGACAGTATTGGTATTTTCGTGCATGCAGTGGGGCATCCTCCACCAACATTGCAACCAGGGAGCCTTTTCTCATCATTGCCCACCTTAGGCAAGTGATCTGGATAACCACAATGGGCAACTAGACCTGTCAAATGGACGGGGTTCGCCCAGTCGGCACGAGTTTGGCCCCAAAAAATGATCCATGTGTCGGTCCGATCCGATTAATTGTAGGTCCGGGTCGGACCGGAATGGTCTATTATATTGGGATGTGTCGTGGTATATGAATATATTTTGTGCTTGATGAGCCAAACAATGGAAAAAATAAAATATGAATGTGTTTTTATTACATAGATGTTCTCTTTCTTTTTATATCAACACTTAGCAATAATGATGTGTTGGTTTTCATTTTTTTAGACTTAGCTTAATGTATCATTTGTCAACTTTGTAAAAGTGCGTCTCATATTTGTAAGTTAGTTATTGATATTCATGTTAGATTTTAAAGAGCATTTGAGCTTCAAAATTTGAAGATTTGTATAAGTGCCTCTCATGTTGTTTGTAAGTTAGTTATTGATATTCATTTTATTAGTTTAGATTTTAAAGAGAAGTTGAGCTTCAACATTTAAAGATTTTTATCTACCGTGCCATGGGCTACGTGTCGGACTTGACTCATGTTTTCACTATTTCGGACGGGTCCGGCCTACTTGACAGCTCTATGGACAATCCCCGGCCTGCAGTGCCTCCCAACTCGCCTCGTTCATTCTACTAGGAGCACTGAATTGGTCATTCATCCCAATATGAGCAAAAGTTCATTTTTGTTCACCCACCAAAACTAGGGTGTTTGTTCACCCTCCAATAAAGGATTGACACGTGTCAAATCCTTTAGTCAAATCACTTTGAATGTTTACAAAATTACTTCCAAAGGGGAGCAGATCTGATGTCCCATTTATCATGTTCCAATTCTGTCCCCCTATCTATTACATGTGGGCCATGGGAGTAAGTAAGTGGATGGTGGCCCACATGTAATAGGGAGGAGGACATAATTGGTACAGGATAAATGAGACAACAGATGAGCTCTTCTTCCAAAGTGGTTTAGGTTAAATGGATTTGACACGTGTCAATTTTTTATTGGAGGGTGAACAAACATCCTAGTTTTATGGGTGAACAAAAATGGACTCGTATGAACAATGCATTGGACATTCACCCTAGTAGGGACAATGCACTGGTCATCCACCCTAATTAGGGCTACACTAGTTGAACTAGCAGGACAAGCGATCCTTAGGCAAATAATTTGAATGTAACTCTCCAGAGGGATCTCTAGGGTCTTCGTAGCACTACTGATCATGCGCGTATAAGAGTGGAGAATCTCGCCTGATTTATCCCGCAATACCTCCATCAACTCCTCCCTTAGCATGCCCGGACTTGATATGAAGCTTGCGAGGCAGCCGCCTCAGGCCCAAATTTGGAGGGCACTAAGGGTGAGTATTCGGTTTATTCGGTTCCAATCGAACCGAATAACCGAAAATCGAATTCGACCGAAACCGAATAAGCAAAACCGAAATCGAACCGAATTGGTCAATAACCGAACCGAACCGAACCGAATTAAATCGGTTCGATTTTCGGTTTATTCGGTTTTTTGGGCTTATTTGTGTTTTTTTTGTTAATATATATAATAACTAAATATACCCAGATATATTTATTATATACCTCTATATATATATATATTATATATATATATATATATATATATAAACTAAATTTTCTTATTCGGTTTTCGGTTTTGACCGAAATCGAAACCCAAAACCGAAACCGAAACCGAATAAAAAAAATTAGTATTTTCAAAACCGAAACCGAACCGATTTTTTTCAAAACCGAACCGAATCTCTTATTCGATTCGGTTCGGTTCGATTTTCGGTTCAAAACCGAATAATGCTCACCCCTAGAGGGCACCAAATTTTAATAATGTGTATAAGTACGAAATTTTAGAGGTGTAAGTACGAAATTTTTAGTGGACACCAAAAAAAATATAGTGTTAGAGTACCAAAATTTCATTTTGGGACAAAAATGAAATCACATGCCTGCTTATATGGACGAACCAACAGAATATGTAAAGTGTCCAAAATCAAATGTACTTATACGTGCATGATCCTTTTTTAAAAATATTTAGTAATACATTTTTAGGATTTATTTTATGAAGAGAGAGAGAGAGAGAGAGAGTGTTTTTGTTTTGTTCTTTATAGAACTTGATATCAGACCTATGACCTATAAGGATTATCAAGTTGTGATATTTTTTGATCTTTATGGTGGACGAGTGATTTTTTATGTCTGGAATCAGTAGGTGAGACTCGTCGATTGTAAAAAAAATTATGAACATTAAACTTTGATGGCATCTCTTTTAGAGTTCGTCTCAGCTCTCAAAATTTAAAGTCCGGCACTGCCTCCCTAATAGCATCCCGAGCCAATCCGAGCAAAATTTTGCAACATGCTCTGCACCAACGTGCAATGGATACTGGAGGGGTTTACTCGTAGGTAACATGTTGAGAGAAATACGCACCCGACCATGTCTGCAAACATACAATAAACAAGGACCAACACAAAGGCCAAACTTTTCATGTGCGTGGTGGCCACATCTATCGAACTAGACGGCAGGTGTCCGTCCGACTATCGTCTAGCGCTTTTCACAATCTTGAGTCCGTCTTCCGAGAGAATCGGACAAAGGAAAAAGAAAATATTGTTCTCTCTTGAGAACACGTCCACCACTCGATCCAACTGGCTGCCAAGATCGACACACGAAGGCCGCCACCGCACAATAGGAAGGTCTAGGCCCGACCACGTAGAGGACTAGAGAGTTTGCCTCCATTCTGCCGCTAAGATGGCCACGTCCTCGGCATCGATAGATGTTGTCCGTTCATCTCCGAGCCGGTTCTTCATGGTGAAAACATCAGGACCAGCCATGGCCGCAGCACAGATCACACGGCCAACTTCAATTTACTAAGTAGTTGTTGTGGTACGATTCAATTTATTATATAGTGGCAGTTAAGAACTTAGGGTCCGTTTGGTTTGCAAGATTGGACAACGTAATGTAATTGGCATTACGTTGTCAATCTAACTCGGGTGTTTGGTTGGACAAAAAAAATTAGATGTAATATAATCGCGATTACAAGTTTGATTACATTACATCAGTTTCTTCTAAACTCAATTACATCATAAAATCTATGTAATCGCAATTACATGACAACTTAAGCGGAAGGTTGGTATGCTATAATTTGGTCTTTTTGTTCGTTTTTGGTCATTTTTTGTTGTTTTTGTTTGTTTTTTGTCATTTTTGTTCGGTTTTGGTCGTTTCTGTTCGTTTTTGTCATTTTTGTTCGTTTTTTGGTCATTTTATGTTGTTTTTTTTTTGTTATTTGTCGTTTTTGGTCGTTTTTGTTCGTTTTTTGTTATTTTTGTTCGTTTTTGGTTGTTTTTGTTTGTTTTTTTGTTCGTTTTTGTCCTTTTTTTGTTGTTTTTGTCCGTTTTTTTGTCGTTTTTTGTTCGTTTTTTTTTTGTCATTTTTGTTCATTTTTGTTGTTTTTGTTTTTTTTTTGTCGTTTTTTTGTTGTTTTTGTCCGTTTTTTGTCGTTCGTTTTTTGTCATTTTTGTTCGTTTTTCGTTGTTTTTGTTTGTTTTTTTTGTCGTTTTTGTCATTTTTTTTGTTTTTGGTCCTTTTTTGTTCGTTTTTTTGTAGTTTTTGTTCGTTTTTTGTAATTTTTTGTTCGTTTTTTTTTCATTTTTGTTCGGTTATTGTCATTTTTGTCCTTTTTTGTTCGTTTTTTGTCGTTTTTGTTCGTTTTTTGTCATTTTTGTTCGTTTTTGGTTGTTTTTGTCAAGGTTCAAAGTATCGGGATCGGGATCGGTATCGGACAGTTTCTAAGAGTATCGGTATCGGCAGTATCGGCTGTATCGGCGGTACCGGATCGGAGTATCGAATTTTTTGGTATCGGTTTGTATCGACGATATTAAATAATTATTAATAATTAGGGAAAAATAATTTACATATTTATGCACTATTTAAGTATTTTCTATGTTTTCAAGTATAATTGAATTAAACGTTAAATAGTGTACAATAATAACTATTGTTAAATAGTATATATATACAATAAAAAAATATTGCAATAATATAAATTGTTAAATGGTATATAATATTGTTAAATAGTATATTATAATCTGAATAATTTTCTGCCTTTAGTCTTGTTAGATGTAATTTGCAAATGATTTTTCATCTATTTATAGAGATTTTATTGCAAATGTTACCAATTTTCATTACTGATTCCTAGATTTGACGTGAAGAATCTTTCTTTACCCTTTTTTTGTTTCGAAAGTATGTTTTTGGCAGAGGTTAAAATTCGTTTTTGATATTTTCTGGTATTTTGAATTCTCGTATCGGCAGTATCGGCCCGTATCGGCCAGTATCGGCCCGTATCGGCAAGTATCGGTCCGATACGGGCCGATACCATAATTTTTCCTCCTGGATTCGGCCGATACGATATTTTGGTCAGTATCGGATCGGCCTAGGCCAAATCCGATCCGATACTGGCAGATACGCTATCGGTATCGGCCGATACTTTGATCCTTGGTTTTTGTTTGTTTTGTTTGTCGTTTTTGTCATTTTTTTTTTGTGTTTTGTCCGTTTTTTGTCGTTTTTGTCATTTTTTGTCATTTTGTCGTTTTTGTTTGTTTTTTGTCGTTTTTTGTCCTTTTTTCGTTGTTTTTGTCCGTTTTTTTGTCGTTTTTTGTTCATTTTTTTGTCATTTTTGTTCGTTTTTTGTTGTTTTTGTTTGCTTTTTTTGTCGTTTTTGTCCCCTTTTTTTTGTTCTTTTTGCCCTTTTTTGTCGTTTTTGTTCATTTTTTGTCTTTTTTTTTATCGTTTTTTGGTCAATTTTTTACGTTTTTTGTCGATTTTTGCACATTTTTTGCCATTTATGCATGTTATTTATCGATTTTTGTCGATCTTGTACGTTTTTGACCATTTTTCACGTTTTTTATCGTCTTCTATCGTTTTTGGTCGATTTTGCATGTTTTTTGTCGCTTTTTTTTAATCCTTTTTGCTTTTTTTTGGGGTCTTTTTTCACTTTTTTTTTGTCGTTATGCTCGTTTTTTCTTTTTGTTTGTTGTTTTTGTCGTTTTTGTCGTTTTTTGTTCCCTTTTTTGTCTTTTTGGATTTTTTTTGCAAGTTTTTTAATCTTTTTGTCGTTTTTTTTGCTCGTTTTAATTCCCTCTTGTTTTTGGTCTTTTTTCGTATTTCGTTTTTTGTCATTTCTGTTCCTTTTTATCGTTTTTTATTTTTTTTTGCTCTTTTATCTTTTTTGTCATTTTTTTTTTCTTTTTTTGTCGTTTTTGTTCATTTTTTGCCTTTTTTTTGTCGTTTTTCGTCCTTTTTTTCCCTTTCATTTATTGTTGTTTTTTGTCATTTTTTTGTTTTTAGTCATTTTTTTTATCATTATTGGTCAATTTTTATGGTTTTCACATTTTGATCTTTTTTTTTGTCGTTTTTCTTTTTTATCGCTTTTTCATTTTTGGTTTTTTTTCCTTCTGTTTTGTTCGTTTGTCATTTTTGTTATTTTTTATTTTTTGTCTTTTTTTTTTTCGTTTTTGGTCTTTTTTTAGCAGAAAACAAACCATTTCCCCCCTTTTTTATTATTTATTTTTAATTTTTTTCTTTTTTCTTTTTAAATTTTTGAAATTTTGTATTGATCAACTTTTTAAATTTTATGTTGTATTTTAAAAAAATATTAAATTAAAAATTCAATTACATTACATTGTAAACCAAACACATGAATGCAATTAACATTACATTACATGGTTTGATTACATGTTTCAACCAAACATAGTAATGTAATTGTAATTCCATTACATTACAAACTCAATTACATTACAAACCCAATTCCATTACGATTACGATTACATTACAATGAACCAAACGCAACCTTAATATTTTAGATTACGATTACAGGGTATACTGATTTCAAAAAAAAAAAAAATTACAGGGTATACTCAAATTTTGGAACTATTTCTTAAACAGGGCCGGCCCTGGCCCAGAACGGCCAAAACGACCATCATAAAATATGAGGACAAAAAAAAAATTAAACATTTATATATTAATAATCTCGTATCTAAAACAGAACTAATATGGAACATGATCCTCTTTTACCATAAAACAATTGTGGTGTAATGGCTAGTACGTTAAAATTGCACACTAGAGGTCATATGTTCAATTTTTTGTTGTAACATTTTTAAATTTTACTTTTATTTTAATTTTTATATTAGATATGGGTCCATTTTGAAAGTTTGTCTAGGACCTCCATGAACTCAGGGTCGGCCTTGTTCTTAAAATATTTGTATTAGAATGAATTAAATTTAGATCTAATTAAATCATAGTATTGAATCAGAATTACAATTTAAGCAACAAATTATATTACATTTTAGATTGCTATATTATATTTAAATTGTTTTATATAACAAAATATAATTTTTCTTTCGCGATGAAAGACAAGAGGATAAATGACGACATCAATCAATCAATATGAATATTACTGGCAACACAGAAAGTGTCATGATTAAAACATAGTGGTATTTTCGACATGTGCATATATATGTCATTTAAAAAGTTGTCATGGTAGGTCCCTAATTTTAAATATATTATTATCAGATGATATAAATGTTAAGAAATTTCAAAATCTGATTTATCAATGAGTGTTGGATGCACGGGATTTATCAAGAAGTACCAGAGGCACGATACGATTTATCGAAGAATATCATAGGCACAAGAATAGCTAGTTTTAAACATAAGAGATGGAATATCACAATCATAATTTAACTATACGATTGTTTGGTATTTTTTACATACAAAACATTGTTTAGTTTATAAAACAAAATTTCGAGTACAAAACATAGTTTATCTTGATTATGTCTATCAAAAAAAAGTTGTTTAACAAGAAATTATTTTTCATATTTCAAGACTAAATTTCAAATGGACCCTCAAGCTTCGCGTATGTGTCTGATTGGATGAAAGAGGGGAGAGGAGAGAACGCACGATATCTATGAATGTTATGTACGATGTTTGATTATTATTGTTATTTTTTAAATATTTAATTATTTTTTTAAAATTTTAAAACATGTGAGGTTATAAAAAGGTATAGATTTTAAACTAATAGGATCCCATTTATATTCTTTGTTTTTATTTTTACTTTATTATTTAGGAATCAAATCACTCTTTTTCTTTTTCTTACTCCCAACAACACATGACCCCATCATGAATGCTCTCACTTTCTCTACCCAACTTTTTTCAATTTCTTTATTGTTTTCCTTCCTCCCCTTGCCCTCTCATTTCCCCTATAAATTGCACCCTCCTCCCCTACCCCAATTCCCTTTTCCCCCTTCCTCCCCTCTCTCTCTCTCTCTCTCTCTCTCTCTCTCTAATTCCTTACCCCCCTCCAAGCCAAGCCCTACCCTGCCCTTCTCCTATAGCCATATCCAATCTGGCTAAGATAATCCTCTTCCTCTTGATGCTAACCCCTTCATGTCGCCCATCCTAACCGAAATCCTCCTCTCCGGCCTTGCGATAGACACCACTCTCCGTCCCCGCACCCACCTCGTGCAGTCCTTCTCCGTCGTCTTCCTCTACTGGTTCTACGTTTTCGTAATCTGAACCGTTTCTTCGTGCGTGCGTGCGTGTGTATATATATTTTGATCCTTGTCGAACTCTGTATTAGCTGAAGCCTCGTAATTAATATTAATATCGGACTACTCTTTTACGTTTTTTAATACGTAATATTCGAACAAAGTACCGTAAATAAACTACTACAACTAAATTAATCATGTCGAGCACTGGCTCGGAGGATCCCACGTCCGCAATGGACCAGAAGAAGAGGAAGAGGATGCTGTCGAACCGTGACTCGGCGCGGAGGTCCCGGATGAGGAAGCAGCAGCGTCTGGACGAGCTGTCCGCGAAGGAGTCGGAGCTCAGGGACGAGAACCGCCGCGTGGCGAACACGCTGCAGGCGGTGCGCCATAACTGCCGCGTCGTCGGGGCGGAGAACCGCGTGCTGAGGACCCAGGCCGTGGAGCTCAGGGCCAGGCTCGAGTCCCTCCATGGCATACTGAACTACATGAGCGCTGCTTCTAATGACTGCTTGTTCAGCGTCCCATGGAACCTTCTGATGATCAACCAGCCAATGATGGCGCCAGGGGACACGAATTATTATTGTTAGGTAGCTTTGGAGCTTTCTTTTTGATGGACCAGCTAGGTTGTGCTGGCTCCTTTGTCTCTTTTGTGTTTCCTTTCTGTTTGCATATGGTTTATTATTACATATGCATTCACTACTCAGCTATAATATGTATTATATATATTAAGTGTAGTTGGTGTCGGCATGTTTTCATGCTTCACCTTCTTCTATTGATGTCAATTTTAGTCTCTTTCAAGCTCACTGTTGATTCGTCTCTCAATGACAATCAATTGCAATTTTCTTGATAATCACTCTTACCTAACACTTTGTACCACAACTAAACTTGCCCAAACAAATAAATCTAACAATATCTTCACTTTGACTCATTATTCATCCATTTTATGGTGGACTCACACCTAGCATGGGATCCACGTTCGACCAATAGGGGACCACCACGTGCTGCGGTCTAGTCTCCCGATCTGCAAGGCAACACTCATGTACATAGCGCTCATATACACGTACACATCAAGTGCTAGCACAACCTTCCGTGCAATAAAATAATGAATGAAAGTTTGAGAGAGTTTGTATGCAATTAATCCATTAAAGTTAGAAATAAATACAATATTACATGGACTACCCCAATTTCGAAAATAATTACACGGGCTATCCATTTGCTTTATGTTTTATTTTTGAAATATGGGTGGTTACTGTTATAAGTTTTTATAGAAAATATAAACATAGGAATAGTTCGTATAATTAGTTTCAAAATAGGAGTGACCTCTGTAATAAGTCCGAAACACAGGAATAGTTAACGTAAATTGTCCTAAAGTTTAAGAATGAGAATTGTAATTACCAAAAAAAAAAGCTTTTACAATGTGCAAGAATTTCAGTGTGTGTTATCAAAATTGTCCTTAATTTATAAAAAAGTTACAAATTTTTTTTTTGTAACAATAATAAATTACGGATAATTTTGATAACCTACTTTAAAATCGTAAAAGAATCCTTGGCAATTACAATTTCTTTTAAGAATATAGACGGTGCACCAAACTCGAGTAGCTCTTGTGGTTATTGAGGAGAGGTATAAGACTTTGGCTGGGTGACAGTAGATCGAGCCATGGAGACGTATTATTCTTTTTAGGGATAATTTAGCAAATACCCCCATTCTAAATGTTGAAACTAGCATATAGCCCCACAATTTTTTATATCTAGCAAATACCCTCATTTTTTGTATGAAAAGGTAAAAAGTTAAGATATACCCCCACTTTCTAAAAAAAAAAAATCTTCATGTTTTACATAGGAGTGGAGGTATTTGCTAGATAAAAAAAATAGTGAAAATATATGCTAGTTTCAACATTTGGAATGGGAGTATTTGCTAAATTATTCCTTCTTTTTATTAATAATAATGGTGAAAATTTGGGACAGTAAATCCAGAAGACATACAATATAACATGTACAAAGTCCTCTACTTATCCGTGTATAAATCGATCCAATGCAAATAAAATACGTTCAAAAATTTGGTCAAAAAATCAAAAAAATGGAAATATTGAGGTTACAAACTTCATAATCTTAAATATGTTGTCAAATTTGGTTAATTAAACATATTTATACCACATTTTTTGTGCCAAATTTTTTAATAATTTATACAGAACATGTTTAAAACTTCGTATCCTTAAAATTTACGTACTGATTTGAATCTGTCAAAAGTACGCAAGTATTATACGCTTCTGAAAGATACGAAAAAATTTGCGTATAATACGAGTTTTATTCGGGTGATTGCTAACAGGGGGTAGGGATTGGGCATGATGTTACCTGCTGAGCAAACCATTTGATAATGATGCATGATGGCCTTTACTATGTTTCATTTTGTTTCACATCGTAGATTCATAATATCATGACCTGTAAAAATAATGTTGGTGGTGGTGGAGGTGTGGAGGTGGTGGGTGGAAAATTTCATTTCAAGACAGCATAAGCAGAACGTTCTGGACCATGCATGCTTTAGTTCCGTCTCTCTTTCTACATAGTGCTGTAAACAAATGTACGGTGCAGATTCTGATTGGAAAAAGAAGAAGACACACGGAACACAGTTCATCAGTGCTGCTGGCCAAACTTCCAGATTGCAATCTAATTCATGTCCCCTCTGCTGATGCCGACATTTTAAGTAGTAAATGGTGGTTATCCCACTTTATATTTGGTGTTATATTTTTGTGAAGGAAAGCATTGAATGGAGGAGATTTCCACTTTTTCCTTTCTATTCTATTATTCCATTCTTTCAGGATCAAACTATTTCTAGTCAGTCATCCCTACAACACTCCCATGGAGTATGCCCATGGAACTCTCACCATCTGAGTATATGATTATTGCTACCATACAATGGTCCTAGTACTCTTAGCACGTATAATATGATTATTGGTAACAATATTTCTTCATTCAAGGTCATGTCTTGTTCGCAGAATCAAGACCTTGGAAAAGAAAAGTAATTTGAATGCCAAAGGAATAATTTCCAAGGTAAAAAGAAAATATGCGAGAAAATGGTTCCCCCACTCATCCTATGGATTCACTTTCTCACCTCCAATTATTTACTTTTCCTTTCAATTTTCCGGACTTCTCTCCGAAAGTCCCCGAACACTGAAAAGAAAATTAATGGAAATTGTACTTTTCCAAAGAAAAAAAAATAGAGCAAATAATTGATTTTCTTTTTGTGAACCAAACGAGGCCCAAGTGTCGACTACAGCTCCATTCTAGACACCATTCTTATTTTTTAGAGGAAATTTTTTTTGAACCTTGTGTTTGCAGTACAAGCACAAACCATAAACAGTCCGATTCCACATTCTTCTCATCTAGTACAACACCTAATCTTCTTCAAGAAGAGAGATCATTCCCTGCATCCCTATCAGAATTCTAGTCAGCACTTGTACAAGTGAAAAATTGCACAAATTTTGCATTTGAAGATGTAGGTTCACAAGTTTGGCAAAGGAAATGACCTTTAATTCACAACTTAATCTTTGAGCTTTCAGACAACCAATGACTCATATCTGCACATGTTTCATATATCATAAAATTGCACTCTAATTAATGCAAGTAGGCTTTATTAAGGAGACCATAATATAAGCTCTTCCGAAATGTCATATTGAACAAGTTAGTATGTGCAAAATCCAAAATTTTACTAGGATCATCCACTACTTGCATAGAGACATTTATACAAGTGAGAAGAGTAAGACTCGAATACCTCATAATAAAAAATAAAAAATAATTGAAGCAAATACACAACAGGTGCACCAATTATTAGCTACTAGCAGAAAGACTCTTACAGTCTTACTAGTTTATTGAGGATGAAACTTCTGGGTGGTAATAATCAGGGGCGCCCGGGGGAGGGGCAAACGGGACGTGCCCGGGGGAGGGGCAAACGGGACGTGGGTCCGGGGCACCAAGATCCAAGGAGTCCCAAATAATTTTAATAGTTAGTAATATATATTATATAGTATTAATATATAATAAAAGAGTTGGTAAAAGAAAAAAATGGCATTTACTTTTGCGGTAGTGAAAGTTTGTCCCTCCGATTCCAGAGAAGAAGAGCTTCTTGTCTTCCAATTCCATAGACGAATTGATGGCCAACGAGATGTGTTCCTGGAAATTGTTAATTTTAATTCTCGCTTTCTTCTACTTATAATTGAATCCTAAATTCCTATTTTTCTTTCAATTTATCCTTCATATTCTATTCTACTGTTCATAATTTTAAAATCTACTTAAGGATTTGAAGTTAAGAATTAGGATTTTACAATCGTTGAATTGACGTGAGTTGCAGCTAAGACAACAACATCTACTTACTGAAGAAATGACACAAGTTTCGTTGAACAATCTCCAGATAATGAACTTGAGGCCTGAAATTCGAGTTTTAATGATGAACTTGATTGTTGTTGATGCTAATAGCGACAATAACTTTAACGATCTTGAGTTGCACTGATGATTATTGAATTTTGAGTTAACTGATTTCGAATTTTTGCATAACATACTTTGGAATGTTATATTACGTAGTGAATTTTAACAAATATTAGTGATAAGAAGATTTAGGGATTGTTGAATTTGGTATTTGGATTGATTCGAGAATTGTTGGATTTGGTATTTGGATTTGGATCATGTGCGGGAACGAAATGTTCACTACAAAGAAGTCATTTTCATTGTTTTAGTTAACCATTGCGGAAAATCCAAATTGATATTTAGATTGATCTAGTTTTTAGATGTTGTTCAGTCGAACTTGAGTTGGAATGAGTTATTTGTATTTGATTATTCAATTATATGAAAAATGGTGCAAGAGTTTGTGTATAGGAGTTTTTATTGATTTTGTAGAATATTTTATGATATTGTGTTTAAACGTGATCAAGACCAGGGCTGTGCACATTTAAGTCAAACCGACCAAATCGAACCGAACCAAACTGAATCGATCCGCTTTTAACCGAACCGATGGTTCGATCGGTTTGGTTCGACTACACATTTTTTAAAACCGACCGGTTTGGTTCGGTTCACGGTTTGGTTATTCCAAAATTGATTAAAATCGAACCGAACCAAATTCTCTGTGAGTGTTAGATAATTAGGGTTGGGTTGGACCGGTTGGTTGGGGAGACCGAGACTACTAGACTAGTGTTAAATAATTGGGACTAAGTAGTAGTGAGTGAAAAGAAAAGTGAAAACTTTTCTTCTCATTCTCATGTATATTTGTTGTGCACATTTTCATGTATGGTGATTCTGACATAGGTCACTCTCATTCCATAATATGCATCTTTTTCATTGTACTGACTTTTGAAATTTGAAATTGAAAGGTTTATGCTAGGGGTTGTTGTTTGGAAGCGGTTGTTGCTTTTTTTCCAATTGAAGTTCCACATCAGTTAATAAATTAGCAATACATGACCACACAAATAGGTCGACCACCGACCGATGCACACGCCTAATCAAGACGCTTCTACTTAAATTTCTATGGTACTATTTTTTCAAGAGAAACGATGTTTTAACGATACCCTAAATGTAAAATGCGCTCATGATAATGAAACAATGAATCTCCTCCAAAAAAATTTAACATTTTATTTTCAATATATCCAAACAAGGGACATTATTTTGAATTTCGTCCTGGGTATTAAAATACTCTGGACCGGCCCTAGTAATAATAAAGCATTTCCTTGCACATCAAGTCTCTGATTATATCTTCTCCAAGATCTTCATCAATGTCAAGATATATATCGGAACTTGAGCTCAAGTGCCTCTACAAACATGGGTAAGTCTTCTATTATAAACAATCTGGTTGTCTAATTAGTGCCATAGCATTGCATTGCATGCTGAGTTCTCTAACTGTAAAAAGATTGGTAGTATACATCTCACACATCGTGTGTAACTTGTACGCTCGCTACTTGGTAAGGATAATGTATGTGGCAGCAGAGAAAATTGTTTTTCTACTGTGCACCATAACAATTTGGGAAATTTTGGGACAGACACCCTCCAACTTTCCCGAACATGGTACACCCCATGTTGACAAGTCTCTTTCCTATAAGCTCATTTATCAAACAACCACCACTTTTATTGAGGAAAATGCTAAAGAGACCGCGCATGAGGGTGACCGCGTACGTGCCCGCGTTGAAGTGTCATCCACCCCACTGTGCTCCCCCCCTCCCCAACCACCACCACCCTGCACCACACCTGGCCCACCTCCCCTTTTCAGCAGATCCCTCCAATGGAGGGACGACACATGGCCGACGGACCAGGACTACGATTCAAACCACGGGCAACGTAGCATCACTTTTTATTAAATCAAAAAAAATTTTAAAGAGTCATTTTTGTCCCTCTCCTATGTGTTCTTACTTTTTTTCTCCCCCTCTTCCTTTCATTTCTCCTCCTCTCTTCTCTCTCTCGCTCGCTCTCGCTCTTCCAATCTAACTTTGTGTCTCTCCTGTCTCATGTATCTCTCCTCTCTCCCCTCTAATCTAACTAAATACATAATTTATTGAAATAATATAAAAACATAACTCTCAACCCTCACCACACCTCTAGAGTTTTGATGTAATGGCATGGAATTTGATGTATCAAAGCCACCCAAGTACAAATCTCGCGCAGTTCAAATTTTAAGGGGATTTTACAAATTACCATTACACGAATCCTACTCTTAGTCCATAAAATGGGATTTCACCTATGGGAGCGTATTGAAATAGTGTAAATAATATAACACTCACCAGTCACCGCAACTAGGAGTTTTGGTGGAGTAGCATGCTCTTTAACAAACTTAAATTCATAGCCCCCATCACAAGAAATATAGGTAGGGATCAATTTGGAGACCAGACAGACCCAACATCTCTCTGCACTGAAATAAATGTCTTCTTATTTAGTCTTTGACAAATTGTTATGCTTGAAACTTTGCAGCAAATTTAGCAAATTTAACCTGCAAATAACAAACTACATTATTTTTACAGAACAATGTAATAATACTCAAACTACTTTACCTGTGTGATTAATAAACCTGAAGATTATGGTATGATGTGGTTTTGTACCACCAGAATGCCAATGGTCCTTTAAATCAGTCTATACACTCTTAACTAACTGAACTTTTGTTACTGTCAATGAGAATGTACCCCCTATTCATTTTTTTTTTATTTTTTTTTTATTTTTTTTTTTATTTTTACTACCCCCTATTCATCTTCATGTTTATTCTGTAGTTTGTCCGTTAATTAGGAGTTAAATATCCAACACAATCCGAACTCGAGTGAGTCGAGTAACTATTGTGGTTACCGGAGAGAGGCATAAGACCGTGACTGGATGGCAGAAGATCAATTGGATCGAGCTACAGGAAGTATTATTCTTTCCATTTAATAAAAGATGGTAGGACCGGAGGCAGTGGACCCAAAAGGGCATTGTAATACAGCATGCACAATGTCACGTACGTAATTCTTGATGACCATGAAAATCCATTCACCGAGACAATATCAGAGATCCGTAACTGGATGGACGAGTAGACCATCCCCGTAGGCTCCCCGGCCGATAGCCTTGATGGGCACGTATTTCGTGTCGATCGCGAAGAGGGACTGCCACATCGTGAAGTAGTGCAGAAGCCACGATTTGGAGATCCAACAATGTACATTGGGTCTCTGGTGACGACAGTAGAACCACCACAGTAGAAACCACTATGGATTGCTGTCAAGCTCTTGATGATAGGTTGAGCAGTCAATAATTCATTAAACTTTTCAATAATAAGAGAAATATGAATAATTCAATTGCGATAACGATACCAAACAATAAATCACTAGAAAGATTAAAATTTTACATTGAGCAGTCAATAATTCATTAAACTTTTCAATAATAAGAGAAATATGAATAATTCAATTGCGATAACGATACCAAACAATAAATTACTAGAAAGATTAAAATTTTACATTGAGCAGTCAATAATTCATTAAACTTTTCAATAATAAGAGAAATATGAATAATTCAATTGTGATAACGATACCAAACAATAAATCACTAGAAAGATTAAAATTTTACAAATATTTACCGAAAAATCAGCGATCGATCTTTCGAGAAGAGAAGAAGAGTACCTCTCTTGATTGCTTCCAATATAGTACTAAAAGAGATAGAAACCCCCAATTTCTCGAATTTGCAAAGAACTACCCCAATTTTGACTTCATCTCATCCAAAATTCGATCGGAAGCCCGTACATTGCTCACATTACCCGATCGAAACCCTAATCGAGATCAAAAGTTTTCGAATTCCATCCTCGTCTCTACATCGATTCGATCAAAACCCTAAAATCTACTTTTTATCAGTCTAGAGAGAGTGTGGGTGTGTGAGAAGAGGCATGGCGCGAAAAAAAAAGTAACTGTTTGAAACCGCCGTATGCGTGTCGGCCTCTGATTGGATCTGCAGAAGAGTGTTTGCCAAGTCGCTTTAAACTATGTCGGCAGCACATTCTAGCCACCGCTTCTAGCATTCCTCCACGTGTGTTAAATTATGACCGTAAAAAACTTTGATTACCCGGTTTATCAAATTTGGGATACGGTTCCCTGTATACAAGTAGGCCCTCCAGAGAGAGAGAGGGGATAGATCTACATTTTTTTACTTTTGCATCCTTCGAGCATCTCATGATAACACCTATTAGATCTTGTTTAAGTCGTCTAATCTTAACCGTTGAAAAATCAAGAATATTTTAGTTAAAAAAATTTAATTGTATCTACATCCCCTCATTTTAGTTATCTAATTTTAACCGTTGATATATCCGATATATATACTAGTTTACATGTACGTGCTTTGCACGTATTTTAATTAGAATATTATAAGATCAATTATTTTTTTGTTTAAGTCGTCTAATCTTAACCGTTGAAAAATCAACGATATTTTAGTTAGAAAATTTTAGTTGGATCTACGTCCTCTCATTTTAGTTATCTAATCTTAACCGTTGATATATCTGATATATATACTAGTCTACATGTATGTGCTTTGCACGTATTTTAATTAGAATATTATAAGATCATCTGTCTTCTTTTCGTCTTTTTCAGGTGATTATTCAAATTACAATTTGTTTTCTATCGAGAATAATAATATTTGAAAAATGGTAAGGAAAGAAGAAAAAAAATTACCATTGGAACATGAAAAGTTGTATGAAAAAAGGAAACTTGCATTCAAAGTTTATTGTTTTGACTCTTAAATAAATGACATGCAAGTTGACATAATAATATTTTATTTATAAAATACTCAAGGATATTATAGGAATTCAAAAGTTTCAACACCAAAAATTTATATTAAGTAGGTTCATAAGTGGGTTCTACTTGTCATACAATGACTGTGTCAAAATTTTGATATAGTCATTTGTATCAAAGTTTTACTCATCCTGACCATCGGGTCTCTTAAATCTGTTTTATGATATGGGGGGAAGATTAACACCGTACATCGCTCAGGACGAGTGGGAGACTGGCACGTGTTATATGACCGACCGACGACCACGCAAGTATGTGTTTGATCATCTACTTACGTATTACTAAAAGTGGAAAGGATTTGGGTGCCACGTGGCATGGGAGTGAAGGTTAAGGCTCAGTCATGGACCTAATCGTCGGCAAAGGGGCGACGGTTGGTATGCTATTTTTTAACCTGACAGTCGAGCAATTAGCGATAATTTGGAGAGCCTCTTGGCTTGTTATCAATTTGTAAGTGTGAACAAGAGTCCACTGCAGTCCCAAAATACTACAAATTTTGACTAAAAAAAAAAAAAAAAGCATTTCAAACCACTCCACTATGGATGCTTTGATCCTCTAACTTTAAATACCCCGTAAGTGATCACCTAACATTATATAATACAAAATAATGTATTAATTTAAAAAAAATGATATTTATAAAATTCTAATAAACAATGTTAACGAGGGTCACTTAAGTACAACTATTGAAGTCTATACTATGTTGGTTCCCTAAATGCTTATGGCTTGGTTTAGGGATATGGGCCAGCTTATTGGTCCGTGGGCAGCCGAAAAAGACCCAACTGAATTCTGGCCCAATAGGGAATCAAATCAGCTATACCTAAATTATTTTCCTTGGGTCTGGATATGGATGCTGACCGGCCCGGAAAAGCCCAGCCCATATAATCCAATAGTAATATGACATCTATTTTATAGTGTCCGTCCTGTGTCTGATACATACTCGATACAACACTATGCGACTCAGATGTTAAATAGACCACGATAGTGATTGTCATCTTAGTTTTTGACTACTCAGGCGGGTTTGCAATTACTTATTAGGCCTCATTTAGTTCGCATAATGGAAGGAAAATAAAATCAAATTTTTGGCATATTTTTTAAAAAATTATAATTTTCATTGATTTTTCTTTCTGATGTTTGAAAATGCCAAAGAATTTGAAAAGGAAAATGAATACTTCAATATGGAAAAGTGATTCCTTGCTTGGATTGATGGAATCACTTTTCCCCCAAATTTCTCTCATATTAATAATCACTTTCCTTTCCTCCTAAATTCATTTGCATCCAAACATAAGAAAATAATCATTTTACGAAAATACAAAAAAAAAATGGTATCAACAAAGTATAACAAAAATTATAATGTTTGTTTAATTTAGGTATAACTTCTACAAAAGTTGCGGAAGGTTGCTTATAGAGTTTAAGTTTTGGTTGTCACGCGTAAAGGAAGACTCACACAAGTCTCACGAAATAAGATGTGAACACTGCAACATCGATCCATGTATGTTTTGCGAATGAGCTGCAACATCGATACTGCGAATGAACTTGTGTGTAACAGGGACACATTTATTACCGAAAAATACAGAGATATAATTCAAATGATACAAACTTTTCTACTTATTTTTCTCTTCTTGACCAGGGTACAACTAGGATCGTTTCTGACATACTAAGGGCCATATATATAAAAGTAATATTAGCAATAAAAAATTTTAGCCATTGTAAAAAATTATATTATTCTGATATTTTAGGACTTTGTTATTGTAATTTCTAAAAAAATTGATGAACGCCTAAATGTAAAAATAAAAAATGTATATTAGTAATAGGGAAGTTAACATTTTTGAAACATTTCCATTTTTGGTGGGGTACGTTATGCCGGTTGCACGAATCCGAAGCTTCCGGAACATATCGATGCCAGCTGACAAATATTGAAAGGGACTACGTATGAGCTAGCTAGTATGTGTTGAGCTGCCACTGCCAGTTAGTTGCCAGCCAAATGTACTTTGGTGGCATTACAAACTTTAGGTACCGATGACAAACTATTTGAATTGGTCAAAAAAAAAAAAAAAGAATTTAATTAAAGCTGGGAATCAAGGATGTGACGAGCAATAATAGTTTAGTTTAATTTGGTTTTGTTTGGCTATTACATAGTGTAACACGCCGACAGTGAGAGAGAACCAACTACATCTAGGGGTGAACATTTTTTAGTTTTGGATCCAAAATCTAATCAAACCCAACCAATAAATAAGAGATGGTTGAAAAAAAAAAAATAAGGTTCCGTTTTATAATTTCTTATTCGATTTCGATTGCAATTTTGAAGTTAGGTACAAAATCGAAAACTGAATAAAACTTTTAAAATTATGTAAACATTCTCAATTTTGTGCATTTTTATGATTAAAAATGTGTATAATTTAAAAACATTAAATTCAACATATGTATTTTAAAGTTCAACTTTGATAATTTAACAACTAGTTAAACCTTGGACACAATTTTGAAATACAATAAATATGTGTATAAAATTATAATATTTAATATAATTTAACCATGATCTTAATTTTGGACCGGACCCATTACACAAAAGAAATAGTCAAATTGAACAAATCGAATAAACCGAATCGATTATTCGGTTCCGTTCGGTTTCGATTTTGACTAATTTGGGTTTAGTCAATTTTGGCCATTTTGATTTGGTTGAAACCAGATAAACCGAATGCTCACCCTTAACTATATCTTCATGCATGCAAATTGGAAGAGTTTAAGTAGCAAAAGTCTCTCAATTTTAAAACTCTGGCAATTAATAGATTACATAAATCTCATTTTTTTTTTCTTTCAAGGACCTAAAAAAAAATTAAAGGCCTAAATAAAAAATTATACCAAACATAATCATATTGTAAGAGTTCCTGAAGTCGATCTCTTTTAAGTAGAGTTGCAGCCACACGCTTCCCAGCTCCCATTTGTCTATGCTTTCTTGCTTGTTTCTTTTGTGGGTTTTTTTTTTTTTTTTTTTTTAAATAGAAGAAGTTGGCATCGCATTGTCAATCGTTTTAATATGTTAGATATTGTAAGTGTCACGGTGAATGTCCTAAAAATCGGACCGGCCATCGATCCGACGCGTGTTTAGAAAAAGATAGATTTATCTCCCATAAATCAAATCTATCTTTTTCTAAACACGGGTTGGACCGATCCACCGTTCATATATATCCGTGTGAAGCAACAAGGATCGGACATATTTCAATCGAGACGCAACGTTCAATCTATGATTGTTTTGTGTGTGATGGTTAAGAAAATATCCAAATTATTATGTTATGTCTTGTTCTAAATAATTTGGTACGTGTAGTTGAGTAGTATGTCATATCTATGTTACAACATCGACGATAGTATGCTGCATGTTTATACCTCAAACATATATCAAGTCCTCTAAATACCAACATTTATACATGAAACAATCTCAAATTATATTAGCTAACTCAACCACTAATGCACTATAATAAAAACAAGTAGATAACAATAACATGAAGAAAACCTAATCTAGAATACCACCAACATAATCAGAAAGTAGCTCAACAAAAAACGAGTCTAAACCATCAAAGATTTGGATTATAAGTACATGGTATAAAAGGGTTCCTTATAAACAAATTTCGCTAAAGGATCATATTTGTCTAAGGATGATCGAGCGAAATGTCTATATCTCAAACACATGAGGTCCATAGTGAGTAAGTTACAAATTATTATCATCTAAAATGTCAATATTATCCAATCAATATTTGAGCAAAGTACACTTACAACTATAAAAGTTGCACAATACATACATGAATATATATATCGTGGTGATAATTGAACATTAAATGAGATTAGAACAAGAAGTGGTAGTAGGGAAAAAACAGAGTAAATACTAGTAATACTATCAACATGTAACATGAATGGAACTAATATCATGAAAAAAATAAACTGAATGTGTGAATATCCATGTAGATAGTAAGTCAATGAATACTGTGTAATTTAGAATAAAATATTCGACACGTGGACAGCTTCGACTAAGTGTATGATTGGTATCTATCGAATGCGGATATATATATATATATATATATATATATATATATATATATATATATATATATATATATATATATATATATATTCTCCCGTCTGACACTTTTATGTACAATCACGAGTAGGGATAGATAACGAGAATAATGAACTATGTTATAAATAAATATTACTTCCTCACATGTACGAATTATAACATCACAAACATGTATCGAGATCTATTTATGTATTTGATAATATTTATAATATAAAAAATAAAAAGATGTAGAAGAAAATTATTAATCAATTATAAAATGTACACTGAAAGATTGTGAGGTATTTAATGAGATATTAGCTTCTATTTTGAAGTTGTAACAAGAGAGATTTTGGAATTGAAGAATATGGTGCGTAGTGGAGACTTTTTTTGTTGGATTTATGGTGCAAGCCAAACTTTAGATGGCTATGTTTTTGGTTCTACAATCTTACGTGTCTAATAGTGTGTTGTCTAGGTTACGTCCAAAGGTTCGGTTTAGGGGGCGTTTGGTACGCGGTATTTTTTTTATTCTCGGAAAAATTTAAGATGAGAATATATTACCACGTTTGTTTGGCTTATAAAAAATTTATTTCCGGGAATTATAAATATCCGGGGTAAATAGTTTACCCACAAAACATGGAAATTCTATCCCTTGAGAATAGGTGGGTATTTTTTTTTGTCCGGGCAAAAAAAAATTGTCTAAATTTTTCTTCTTCTTTTTTGATCAATTTTGATTAGTTTTGAACATTTTTTTTCTTTTTTTGTCGGTTTTATTTTTTTTTGTCATTTTTTGTCGTTTTTACCAATTTTTTGTCGTTTTAAGTGATTTTTTTGTCTTTTTTTTTCACTTTTTTGATTATTTTTTGTCATTTTTATCGCTTTTTTTATCATTTTTTTTCGTTTTTTTTATCAATTTTTTGTCGTTTTAAGCGATTTTTTTTGTCGTTTTACCCTTTTTTTTTTTGTCAATTTTTGATTATTTTTTGTCGTTTTACCCAATTTTTGTCCTTTTGTCGCCTTTTTGTCAATTTTTGTCGTTTTTAAGCGATTTTTTGTAGCTTTTTTCTGTTGTTTTTACCGATTTTTTAGTCGTTTTTGTCGTTTTTGTCGCTTTTTTGTCATTTTTATTGATTTTATGTCTTTTTTTGTCATTTTTGTCACTTTTACCGATTTTTTGTCGTTTTTTATCGTTTTTTTTGTTATTTTTGTCGTTTTTACCCTTTTTTTTTGTTATTTTTTGTCGTTTATACATTTTTTGTCGCTTTTTGGTCATTTTTGTCGTTTTAACCGATTTTTTTGTCTTTTTTATCGTTTTTGTTATTTTGTCGTTTTTACCGATTTTTTGTCGTTTTTACCATTTTTTTTCGTTTTTACCGATTTTTTGTCGTTTTTACCGGTTTATTTTATATTTGTTCATTTTTTTTCGTTATTATTATTTTTTAGTTTTTTTCCCGGGAATATTTATATTGTCACCAAATATGGGAATGTAATTTTTCAGGAAATTTAATTCCTTGGAATTTGATTCCCGGAAATATAGAATTCCCGGCTATATAGTATTCCGCATACCAAACGCCCCCCAGATTACAGTACGGGATATGGACTTTAGAGAGTGAGATGAATTTGATGTATAGAATTAAAACATTATTGTTAAAATTGAGGAGTAATTTAAGAATATTTTGTAATCAGGAGATACAATTAAAGTTTAAAAGACAATATCTATTAATATAATGCATCTTGAAAACGATCAAAGATAAAACGTCTAAATTGTATATATATACTCCATTAATTAATATAATTTTTTTTAACTATCACATATTTATCTTCTCACATAATTAAGAAAAAAAAATTATAAAATAAACATACAACAAATCCTAAAATATATTTAATATTTAAATTATATTTAATCTAACTACATGATGTTATCTAACTAAACATATATAATTTTTTTAAAAATATACCTATAAAAAATATAATCAAAATATATAAAACCATATTTAAAATATTTTTAATATAATTTAAATTCTTATCTAAATTTTTAGCAATATCATAGAGAAAAAAATGGTACGCACACATGAACACGACTAGTTCTATAAGACGGAGACCTAGCTAGCTGTGTTTTGAAAAAATATGTATAGAAAATTAATACAATATCAACAGGGGCGGAGCCAAAATTTAATTCATGAGGGAGCCGTCTTACTACATATAAAAATCCTTAAAGTTGTCATATTAATCGAACTTCAATAGCAAAATATATTAAAATTTCAAATAAGAACAAGCAAAAAAGAAAAAGGAAAAAAAGGAAAGTCAATATTTTCAAAAAATTAGAAAAGAAAAAGGAAAAAATTGTAGTTAAAAATATTTAAATGTTCAGCAATAACAAGTCTTGAACTCTTGACTCTCCTTTGAGTGCTTAGAGCATAACCACTTGAGCTAATTCAATCTTTGTACATTAGTAGGCAAACATAATATATATTGTAAAGCGTCAGAAATTTTCTATTTAGTAAGTGACAATTTTTAAAAAATTTGAGGGGACCGTGGCCCCTCTTGGACTCTTAATAAATCTGCCCCTGAATATCAATAAGAATGCTAAGATAAATGAGTACCAATATATTAAAATTAAAAGATACGAAGAAAAAAATGTATATATAAGTGTATCTACTAAAAGTTAGACGTGGCACCAATTTAAGACAAGTTGAGAAAAGTCTTGGATGATTTGGATAGATCAATAAATGTTTCGATAAGGAGGGACAAGATATTAGTTAAAACAACTGCTATGAATGAATGGATATAGATTCGATACAGACATTTGGTTGTTTGACATATATACCTATAAATTCTGTTTGGACACATATGAATATGAGACGGTCGAGAATAATTCTTCTTGTTTAGACAATTGTTTGCGAGGTTAGCTTTGTTTCAATATCTAAGAGTTATTGAAGAAGTCCAAGGAATTAGCTGTTCTTTGCATCATCTAATATACTTTTCAAGCTTCTAGTACCAAATCAAACTTTCATCTCCATCTAGCATAAAAAAATTGGAAAAAAAAATTATTTTTAATGGGCATGCATTAATAATTTATTAGCTGAAGATATATTTAAGAAAACACATAACAAACTGGAAACAAAATATGCTATGAAAAGTTGTGCAATGCCAAAACTAGAAACATGGTTTGCATTTGTTGTATTTTTAAAAAATTAGAAGTTCGAATGGTCTCGAAATCGAATCGCAAAAAAAATGTTAGCGTATATAAAAATTTGGGACACTTGGTTCAAATGACATATAACGTAACGTATATAAAATTTTGTACGATACGTCCAACAGCGCAAAAAAAAATAAATAATATTGTTAATATAAAAATTTGTATATTAGGACTTAAAAAATAACCCAAAAAACACCTCTACATATATATATATATATATATATATATATATATATATATATATATATATATATATATTTTGTTGGACATAAAGGTTCGGCAGCTAACCTACTGTCCAAAGGAAAAATATGTCCACTGACACGTGGCAAGGCAGCTTCTGCTGGGCCCCACACAACAACAAGCAGCTAAACCGGCCGGTGATTCTCCCTTCTTCTTCTTCTTCTCTGCGCTTCCGAAGAACCCAACTTTTATTTTAGGGTTTCCAAAGAATCGATTTTTTATCGACTGCCGGTGCCGGTTGTAGCGAATTGTTTCGAACATGTCTGGCCCTCTAGATCTGTTCGCGAGGCCATGTTAGTAATCTCTCGTTCCCCTCTCGAAATTTTGGATTCGGTGGAGTAATTCGTCGGAATTTGCAGTTCTCTGTGAGCTTTTAGGTTTTGTTGAGCTGATACGTAAAGAAAACTGTATTCCTTTTATGGTATTTGTTATTGAATGCTAATCTTTTGGGCATTTATGTGCTATATTTGTTTTGGAACTCGAAATTTTGCGCATTCTTAGTGGTCTCTTCTTCCCCTTTCGAAGTATCGAAATTTGATGGAGTTGTTCGTTGGAAATTGCAGTTTTTAGGAATTTCAAGGTTCTTTGAGCTGATAAGTGATAAGTAAAGAAAAGTTGATATTTTGATGATATTTGATGTTGAAAGCTGATTTTTTTTTTCCTTTGGAAATTGGGTGTTATATTTGGTTTGGAACTCGAAGATTTACTCGTTCTCCTTGGGTCCCTTCTTCCCCTTTCGAAATTTCGAAATTGGTGGCTTAACTTGTCAGAAGTCTCAACTGTAAGAATTCTTTCGTTTTTTTTAGTTGATAAATGGACAATATTTAATTTTTGGGCGGTATTTGTTGTAGAATAATTTCGTTAGCCAAGGGCTTTGTACAACTCTCTCTCTTTTTTTTTTGATGTGCAATTATCTGTTATTCATCCGATTTTTTTTAGAATTATTGGTTATTTCGTCAAAAATAGTAAATTCAAGATATTTATTGTTTTTTTAGTTTATACATGAAGAATATTTTGATTTGTTGCTGATATTTGTTCTAGAATGATAATTTTTGGGTAATTAGGGATAATATTTGTCTATGTGGTATTATAGGACTTTATCTACTGATCATACACTATTGCCATAAATTTGGAAGTTGGTGGTTTAATTCGTCAAAACTTTCAAATATAAGAATTTTTTTTTTTTTTTTTTGATTTGTCAATGATGTTTAAAGTAGAACCAAACCGTTTTGGTAGGGATTAAATTTGGTTCGGAATTTGAATTTTGTGTGTTCTTTTAGGTTTTATTGCTGATAAATAGCCAATTCATTTCTTTTTTGTTTCATTTTTATGACTCTAATATATTGGTTGAATGAAGTTGATGCTTAAGAAATACGGAGAAATCCTTATTAGCACTTTTTAGTTGAAGCAAGGACAATCTTTACGTGTTTCCTTTTGACTATACGAGAAAATTCATTTTTTTTATATGGTTTTCTTTCACTTTCTTGAAAACATGAAATTTAGTCTTAGATGAAGCAAAGGGTAATCTACCACTAGAACAGTTCTCCATGTGTGGATACTTATAGAAACCTGATGGAGCATAGACCCACCATCTCTGTTGCACGTACACGGATTCGAAACGACACATATTCGGTACCTATTTTGCAAGGTTCACGGTATTGGACCTTTCGGTATCGGCGGTTTCGGATCGAAGTATCGGAATTTTTTTTTTGTATCAGAAAGCAAATAATTATTAATAAATTATTAGAAATAAAAAAAAATATTTTATATATTTAGGCATAATTTTAAGTATATTTTGTTTTGTTTCTTTGTACTTTGAAATTAAATGAAATAATAGTCACCCTTATTGATTGTTGTACCTGCGATAAATAAGTTTTCTTCATTTACATACTTTTACAAATTATAACCTTATTATTCTTTTACACCATCGATTATTGGTCTTTTTCGTTCAATTTTTTCTGCTGAATTAACTGAAAAACATTCGATTGGAAAAGAATAATAAGGTTCTTAGCCCTAAACCGTATAAGGACCCTAAACCGTATCGGTCAGTATCGGTAGTGGTCGGTGCTTCTTACCCCACCATGATAAAATCTGGATTTAGTGACGAATCCAATTGCCCTATACAGTGAAGGAAAGAAATTGGTAAGGAACAACGATATTGCTCTTCTTTTGCAAGTCGGTGTGAATTCGAACCTTAGATGAGTAAGACATAACCATGCCGGCGCTTTCTCTGCTATTTCAGCCATACAACACAAAAAAACTTTGATGGCTGTATATTTAGTAGGGTTAATTGCAGATAACGCCCTTCAACTATAGGGGATGAAGGAGCATGGTGGAGGAAACACCTTTTATTGTTTTCGCATAAAATACGCTCTCAAATATAGGAAATAACACATAACATGTCTTTTTTGGAATATGGAGATTGACCTCAATGGTCTACGAGGCAAAGCCCTAGAAGAATTATCATTTTTTTTTTTTAAGTTCCATTTTTTCGAGCATGCACACTGACTCGGGAGTTTTGGGTCTATATTTGGGAACATAGTTTGCATCAAACTGGGAGTCCATTAAACTATAGGATTGATTATCCATAATTTTACTTTGTTTAGGATTCTATTTCTTCTTGGCTTAGGATGAGGTTTTCGCTATTAGGATTTTTGAGAGACATTGTATTGGATTATTGTCCTTGAAACTTTAGGCTTGTTTATTGGAAAGGAGGCGGCCATACTTCATCTCTAAATTCTTGTGTGAGACTTGTGATTTCTATGGTTAACTACGAACCCAACAAATTGTGTAATTAATAATCCATATTGTTTGAACATCAATAGAGGACATCCCCCCCTGCATTATTGCCAGGGATCACGCCCTCAGTTTCCATTAAAAAGTTCATACTTCATCTCTAAATTCTTGTGTGAGACTTGTGATTTCTATGGTTAACTACGAACCCAACAAATTGTGTAATTAATAATCCATATTGTTTGAACATCAATAGAGGACATCCCCCCTGCATTATTGCCAGGGATCACGCCCTCAGTTTCCATTAAAAAGTTTGACATTAATATTTACCCCTAACAGAATTAAAAAAGAGAGGAAGAATGCAAGGGGGTTAGCTTTTGTGACCAGAGTTACAGGGGTTCTCTGCATTGATCTGGAGAGTTGAGGGTTTATCTACAGTAACCTACTTAACATATTAATTACTTGTGCATAATTGACTAACTATAGTTAATAATAGTTCACTATAGATCCATATCTTTTGGTGTTGTATTGAATATGGCTTCTGCACTAAAGAAGCTCCAGTGACAACACAGGATACACAATGTCATATGTGACCAGAATTTAGAAAGCAACTGCATTCTAATCTTGTAATAAAATGATTTTATCCATGGATACTTAATGTTTGATGGCTTCACTATCTCCTTTTTGTAGTGCTTATTTCTTTTTCAAGATACATAGTACTTACCTAATGGATCTTACTGTTCCTCATATAATTCCTTTGCACAGGCACAAGAATGATGTGAACACATATGGACATTGATTTTGGCATGTCATATTGTATTTTGTAGTGTCCTTGTCGTGTCTGACACGATACAATATTAACACAACACACATTTTGGAGTGGCAACATTATGGTAGTCTACGTGCCTAGTATTTATTACATCTGATTTTTTGTTATGAATGTACTATAAGTTTTTCTGTATGTATTGTAATGTTTTTAACATCTCTCAGGTTTTGAGGGGTCCTCTGGTCATGATGAAAGAAGAGAGCGAAAATCAGATTTTGAGAACTCAGAAGATGAGAGGAGGACGAGGATGCGGATTGGATCATTAAAGAAAAAGGCAATAAATGCGTCAACCAAATTTAGGCATTCTTTGAGGAGAAGAAGTAGGAAGAGGAGTGACAGCCAAGTCATCTCTATATCAATTGAGGATGTTCGGGATGTTGAGGAGCTACAAGCTGTTGATGCATTTCGCCAGTCATTGATTTTGGATGAGTTGCTTCCTGCACAGCATGATGATTATCATATGATGCTGAGGTACATTATTGCTTTCTTTTGTTAGTTATGTTTTCTTTCTATCTCTTGCTTGCTGATATATTTTTTATCATTTGTCTGCGTTTGATTTCCATACAATATGTACTTTTCTGTCAGTTAGAAGTTCCCCTGTTTTTCTATTTTACCGAGTCAATAGTGTAATACATGGTATCTTCTTATTTCTCACGTGGGGATGAGAATGGCATAGTAATCTTTTAATTTTGAGATGGTAGCGATGTCAGTATAAAATATTTAGATCATCGTGCACATTTTTTTTCCCTCTCAACTGTCTTGAAGGGTTATCCTGTTTATAGCTTTATTTAAATTCATCCTAAATTCCTAATGTTGAAATGCAAAATTTATCTTGATTTGTGCTGGAAGAGGTATATTTAGGAGTTGGTTTTTGTTTAAATTTATCTTGTTGCATGATTGTTTGTGTTGAGCTATTAATATAATAAGATTTAGGCTGAACATTATTGATAGTGTGTTTATCTTTTCCTAGAAAACCGCTTGAAGGGTTAAAGATGCAGCAAGAATAAAATAAGATATTCTTTGGTTTCAAATACCTGAGAACCTAGATTTGGTTTGCTAATACCTTTTATATGATGATCTAACAACTTAAGAAGATTATTATCTGTGTTTGTTTTGTGAAGGAACTATGAACTTTATAATTTGGTAATTTTATTATATAACAAAGACCTTGGGGAAAAAAATTCTGATTTCGACTGATTTTTTGTAAATATGATTTCATTTTTCTATGGAGATTTATTATATTGGTGGTGGAATTTCAGAATTTTTTTTGTTTCTAAGTTTATGTTCTACTGGATCATCTATCTGTAGATTCTTGAAGGCAAGGAAGTTTGATGTTGAGAAAGCAAAGCACATGTGGGCTGAAATGCTGCAGTGGAGGAAAGACTTTGGTGCTGACACCATTATTGAGGTAATGCACAATGTTCTTCTGCTTCAATAGTTTTTTCAAAGCAACCTTTACATAGGGTCATAATGTTGATGATTTTCGTATACTTATTGTATAGATAATAGTGATTTCCCTGGGCCTAATCTGGATCCAACCCGAGTTTTGTGGTGAACTGGTAGGGTACGATCTCTATGCATAGGACCCAGACCTACAGAACGCTTATATAGGGCGCAAGTCCAAAACATTGTAGGAGTTACAGGTCTGGTTCTGGGACTAGCACTACCGGACTGGAACTTCACTCGTAGCAGCCCTAATTAGCACTAATGTCATGACCCGCACCCAGGGGTTTGGGCACGAGTGCGTGGGCACGCCCAGCCTACGCCGCAGTCGGCGGTAGAACGCTGTCTGGAACTATTATTGTATAACTAGCATCATATCATATAAAGAGAACATATATCATACTCAATCACAAAGCTTAAGATATGTGAAAACATGGTGTATTATGTATATATGTATATAAAGGTTACAATACAAAATCTTGTATTCATAACTCATACAACAATAATACTTCTTGCAAGCCTATGACTATTATCATAATTAGGTCTCCTGCTTGCGGCCTTTCTCGATCCCCCGGAAGATAAAATTAGTCTCGAAGCTATTTTCCAAATTTTATGGCAGATTAACACAGGTCCTTCTAAGTGTTACCTGAAATATTATCCAGTCAGGATTGAACGAGTACAACTCTAACAGCAGTTTCTTCACATGGTAAGGACTATAAAAAAAGTAGTAGATGAAAAGAATAAACAAATATCGAATCTGAGTAAGAAATGAATAAATAAATGAACATGACTAAAAATAGCAAGACAAGAAATTCTATAACCACTAAGTGCCTTGAAATACTAGTTGCAATACGTGATCGGCTTGGGATTGCACAATGGGAGTATGACTAACCATACGTGTGGTGTATGATTAGTTTTCCACATGAATTTATATATGCACAGGAATTGTGGTATAATCACGTATTGACTAGTATTTCCCCATCCCGTGTACCATCATGTCAGGACTTAAGAGCAACATGACTAATACATGTAATAGCATAAAAAAAAATCGGTTCTCACGAGCAACATAAATATTACATGCAATATAAAAATTATCAGTAAAGAAACTATCCACAATTATGCTCACCGGCAACATGAATACCACATATAGAAATTATTAGTAAAATAAACTATCAGTGATCGTACTTGTGAGCAACATGAATACTACATGTATTATAGACACTATCAGTAAAGAAAACTATTAGAGGATGTACTCGCCTGGGATCCAAAGCTAGTGGAACGAGTCAGCATGTGACGAGGTCCAGCTAACCTTGTGAGGAGAACTCCTATTCCTTAGCTAATAGAATGTAAAAGGAAAGTAGGAAGGAGGTGAGAGGATCCTTATATAGAGGTGAGAGAGAGAGAGAGAGGGGGAAAGAAGGATGTGGAAGTGTGTGGAAGGTGGTTAGGTGTCCATAGAAGTGTGTGGAGAGTGGTGAGGTGTCCACGGAATTGTGTGGAAGGTGATGAGGTGTTCATGGAATTGTGTAGAAGGATGATGTCATGATGACATCATCATGATAAGGTGTCCATAGAAGGTTGTGGAAGTATGGAGAGAGGGTGAGATGACATCATCATGATGTAAGCAGGTGGTGAGGTGTCATGGTGAGGTGTCCTATGGAATTGTGTGGAAGGTGAATGAGTTGTCATCTTTAGAATGGTATGGAAGAGTCCAGAAGGTACTATGAAGTAAGCGATAATGTCATCATGAAGAAGAAGGATATGGAAGTGTCTGGAAGGTGGTGATGTGTCATCTTTGGAAGTGTCTGGAAGCGTTGATGCAGGTGCTGACGTAGGCGCTGATGCAGGCGATCATGTCATCACGGTATATGTGATGATATCATTTTAAATAAATCCTAATTTAGATAATTTATCTATTAATTATATTTAACCTAGTTTGGAAAAGTGGGATTACAATTCTACCTCTCTTAGAAAAATTTTGTCCTCGAAATTTAGGATAAAACAGACAGAAGAACTGCTTAGTCTAACGTCCTTAAAATTTAAGCTAAAACATACAGAAGAACTGCTTACTCTAGTTTAGAAAGATGAGGTTACAATTCTATTTTCCTTAGAAAATTTCGTCCTCGAAATTTAAGCTAAAACAAGCACAAGAACTACTTAATATACTTTGAAGAAATGAGGTCACAGTTCTTCTTCCCTTACAAAATTTTGTCTTCGAAATTTAAAGTAAGATATCAAGTCATTCAGGGTGATCAAGGTTAGTAAATTTAATTCATGGTTGGACTCCTAGTTGTGATTGAGTATTTCCTATTGCTAATATCCTAAATCCTATTGTAGGCTCGTAATAGTACTCTAGTCCTAAGTACTACTACGACATCGCATTAGTTGCGAAGTCTGACCTGCATGGGTCACCATAACTAATCAATTTGAAACTTTCCTACCCAGTTTTAAGGAAGTTCTAGATTTTTTTTTTCTATGACCCATCAAATATTCCAGGGAAGGGAGTGAGGAAGTGGAAAATATCAAGTATGTAGTAGCCTTAATTCTTTCAAATAGATGAAAAGTTATCAGCCCTAATTAACACTAATCAATTTGAAACTTTCCTACCCAGTTTTAAGGAAGTTCCAGAAATTTTTCTCTGACCTATCAAATATTCCATGGAAGGGAGCGAGGAAGTGGAAAATATCAAGTATGCAGTAGCTTTAATTCTTTCAAATAGATGAAAAGTTATGGCCTGCACTATTTTGTTCATTGCTACCATGATCCCCCTGCCCCCTAGGAACCAGGCTTCAGATCCTGCGATGTCAAATGATATGAATTCTCAACCTGGTAGCCAAAGTAGCAACCATGCAATCCGGATCTTACACGATGAAGTTCAACAAAGATATCAGTTACATGGCAATATAAAGATAATAAAAAAAATCAACTATATGTCAAAAGGAAGCGTACAAGAGTAGGTTGTAGGATTGAATATGAATTCTTCGTTGGTAGACAAAACCAGAGTTATCAAAAGTGTGCTTAGGCACACGTCTAGGCCTAAGGCGTAGTGAGGCGCTTCACTTCCATACGAAGCGTGCCCACACATCAGAAGCCACGCTTAGGCGCACTCCTACGATGAGGGGTTGAGGTGCTTAAGTTTACTCTACTAATTTTGATTTTTTTTATATTGAACAAATACTCAAGGCACCAAATGCAAAACCTGGCGAGATACATAATTGGGGTGGGTGGGGGGTGTTACAAGATTGCATTTCTTTCTCAAACAAAAATTTGATCTGTAACCTAATCTTCAAGAGATCCCTCTCACAAAAACCGATCATCTTCCCTGTCGACTGCTACCTATTGCGAACTGCGCCTGAACTCACTCCTTGGCGACTGCTACCAACCTCTTCTTGTCTCAACTCTAGCACCAACCTCTTCGTCTGTCTCGACTCTTACATACAACCATCCTCGTCATTATCCACCACCTCGTTTGAAATATTGGCAAAAATATGCGAAAGCCTAAATATTAGCAAAAATGTGATAAAAACCTAAAATCTTGTTAATACCAAACAAATTGATGGCATGCACGAAAAAACAAATATGAAATAATTATACATGTCTTTATACTTTGCATGTGCTTCTTTCTTCGAGGCGTTAGATAATATAAAATAATTATACACGTACTATTTTCTTTTCCAAATTCTCTATCAAGCTTGTATATATTTCGTATCTTGTAGCCTTTTTCGACTTGTTCACATATGGGATTGTTAGATCGTTATTCCTTTTTACTCTTTGGCTTAACGTGTCATAGACATGAATACAATTAGTATATAAATTTTTATCATCCCTACCTCTTCGTCTCGACCCTTTTATAGTTTAAGGGAACTTGGATGATGCTCCTTGATTTCATGAGCTTAAACTGCATATCTAGAAGGTTGGTCTACCTGCCTGGCAACTAGCTGCCTAGATCTTATATCATAGTTTGCACTATCGATTGATACTGATCCAATGCGGCTGATACCTATACGATTTGGCATGTCCTGATCTTATACCGTTGCCGACCTTGCGAGTCTCTTCGTAGTCAATTCGGCAAAAAAAAATTGAACAAAAAAGACCAATCAACAAAGGTGTAAAAGAATATTACGGTTGTAAAAGCATATAAGTGAAGAAAAGTTATTTATCACAGGTAAACCAATGATTACTATTTCATTAAATTTCAAAATTACTAAGAAACAACACATGAAATACTTAAAATTATACCTAAATGTATACAATTTTTTAAATTTTTTTTTAATAATTATTTGCTTACCGATACCAATATTCGATACTTCGATCCACAACCGGCGATACCGTCGATACCACCGATTTCGATAAGGGTTCGATATCGATTTCGATACTGCGAACTTTGGTTTTATGGTAGGACATTCTTGTGCTCATAGGTACCTTGACTAGGAATTTTACACAAATATAGAGAGTTGACTTGACGTCTGATTAACAACCGACCATAAAAGCTTTGTCGAAACTTTTATGATTTATGAGGATTGACTTCATAGTTTGCAGTATCAACTGATACCGATACGATACGACTGATACAAATACGATTTGGCATGTCCCGATCCGATACCTACCGCTATCGTTACAGACAGATACTGATGTTGGGGGTCTCTTTTCCGGTCAATTCGGAAGAGAAAAATGAACGAAAAAGATCCATCAGCAAAGGCGTAAAAGCATGTAAATGTAGAAAACTTATTTTTCGTAGGTAAACCAATCCTCAAGGATGACTATTATTCCATTCAATATCAAAACTACTGAGTAACAACATAGAAAATACTTAAAATTATGCTTAAATGTATAAAATATTTTGTGTAAATTTTTAATAATTTAAAATAGTTATTTGTTTTTGGATAGCAAAAAATCCAATATTCCGATCCAAAACCGCCGATATTGTTGATCTCGATACTCATAGGAAGGGTCCGGTACCGATTCCGGAAGTGTGAACCTTTAATTGACCTCATGAGGGCTTGTCATATAATGGCTTTTACTGGTATGCATGTTCCCAAGGTGAGAAATGAATGTTTTCCTCCTAGGGTGTTGTTTGTTATTCCGAAGAAGGCAAATGTTGTTATTATATTCAAAGTAATCCATTTAACGAGTATTTTATGCTGCTTCTACATGTTCCTTGTTGCTTCCACTGTCGAATTATAGACTTTCTGTCTTTATCTATCCTGCAAAAGATTATAACGGAATGATCTAACTAAATTAACTTTATTATTTAGATATGCAAACCCATTGCATCCATGCTCTATATCTTATAATAATTGTGTTTTCATCAGGATTTTGACTACGAGGAATTAAGTGAAGTTCTAAAGTACTACCCACATGGTTATCATGGCGTGGATAAGGAGGGAAGACCTATCTACATAGAAAGACTTGGGAAAGTTGATCCCAACAAACTCATGCAAGTGACGACCATGGATCGATATGTAAGATATCATGTGAAGGAGTTTGAAAGGTGTTTCCAGATTAAGTTTCCAGCATGCTCAATTGCTGCAAAGAAGCATATTGACTCGAGCACAACAATTTTAGATGTTCAAGGCGTGGTATGTTTTATACCCATTTTATATCATCTAAAACGAATTAATTGTTTCTGCAACTATAGAGTACTAACGAATACATAGGATTATTTGACAGTGTTGCTTAATCTGCAGGGTTTAAAAAACTTCAGCAAGACTGCACGGGAGCTAATTGTGAGATTACAAAAAATTGACAGTGATAACTACCCGGAGGTATTTATATGCTCATATTGTATGATTTCAAGACGTGAAGGTTTATTTTATTACTTGTTGATTTTCAAATTCCTAATCTATTACACCTTCAACTCTTAACTCCCTACTTATAGTAATGGTTTCAGATATTAACTCTCAGAATATGCACCTTCATGGTTACTAGTTATACATCTAATGTTTCTGCAGACATTATGCCGGATGTTTATTATTAATGCTGGCGCTGGATTTAGGTTGCTGTGGAACACTGTCAAATCTTTCCTTGACCCCAAAACTACTTCAAAAATTCACGTAAGAATTGACATTCCATATCGTTCTAACTTCTGATTATAATAGAGGTTGCAACAACAAAAAATGATATCAAAGGTTACAAAACCTTTATCCCAATTGTTGTGGTAGGCTAGTTAAATGTTTTTCTTCTAAAATTTGCAATTTCCAAATATCACAGATTGAGATGTATACTTTTTAACTTATCTTCAGGTTCTCGGAACCAAATACCAGAGTAAGCTACTTGAAATAATTGATTCCAGGTCAGTGCTTTCTTTTCATGCTATCTAGCTATCTACTGACCCCAAGTATATTTTGCATCTAGCCCGAATATCTCAAGTTTTGTTTTGTATTGGCTTCTATAGCGAGTTACCAGAATTTCTTGGTGGTTCTTGCACTTGTGCTGAGCATGGAGGATGCCTTAACTCTGACAAGGGTCCGTGGAAAGATCCTCATATATCGAAGGTCCATTATTGTTTTTCTAAATATAATTTATGTTCACTCTTTTTGCTCATAATTCCTTTGAGCTTAACTGATGACCAGATGGTCCTTAGTGGTGAAGCACGATGTGCTAGGAAAGTAGTTACTGTCTCCAACAGTGAGGGGAAGATCATTGCTTACGCTAAGCCACAATACCCAACAGTAAAATATTTACCTGTTCTTTTGATGTTTTAATTGTTTTATCAAGTTGATGTAGTAATTAAATTTGCCTGTGTATGAACCAGCTAAAGAGTGGTGATGTATCAACTGCTGAATCTGGGTCAGAGGCTGAAAACATTACCTCTCCCAACACAATAAGAAATTACATTGCACATTCTCAATTGACTCCTGTAACTGAGGAGGTAAGTTTAGCTTTCTTCGAGATATATAGGATGTTGCTGAGGATGTGAGAATTTGAAAAATGAAAGTATCTATATAGTGGAGTATCTTTTTTGAATTCGAGTTTTTCAGTGGCAACTATCTAACCTTTGAAGTTTGTATACAAACAAGGAGTTGATTCAAAATATAAAGGAGTTGATACAAAATATAAACAAGGAGTTGATTCAAAATATAAACAAGGAGTTGATTCAAAATATGAACACTCATGAAGAATTATATTTGAATACAAACAAGGAGTTAGATTCAAATATAAAGAAAAAAACTTTGAAGTTTGTATTCGACGTAGTAATTACAAATGACCCAAATGACCAAATGAAAAATCTGTTGGATGATAGGAATCTTGTATGTTAATTGGACATTCCCGGCCAGTCTTTTTAGCCTTTTATTCGTGAAATGGGCTGTGCAAATGTTTAGTGAGGCATGCTGATGGCACCTGCATTATATCTTGTATCAAAATTTTCCACATGAGTGTTCTTTAGGGTGCGTTTGATGCAAGGGATTTTTTTTCTCATTCCGGGGAAACCTAAGGGTGGGCAAATGATATCCATGTTTGTTTCGTGTTATTAATTTTCTTACCCGGGAATAATTAATTACCGGGAAGACAACTTTCCCACCCTTAGGTTTGGGTTTGGGTTGGGTTGAGAGTTGGTTCGCGTTGGGTCGAGTGTGGGTCCATGGCGTGTCCAGGCCTAGGTCGGATCTGGTCTGGGGTGGATTGGGTTCAGGTCTGATCTGGTCTGGTCGTTTGCATGTTGGGTTGGGTTCGGCTTATGTTCCTGTCTGGGTTGGTTCTGGTCTAGGTCAGGTTGGGTTCGGGTCCGGGTCTGAGTCTGCTCGGGTCCAGGTTGGGTGGTGTTGGGTATTGGTCCGGTCAAGGTTGAGTTTGGACAAGATTTATCACTAATATAAAAATAAATATGATCAGCAAAATATGTAATTGGTGGGATTCGAACTTGCGCCTCCAGAGTCTTAAGTTAATATCTAAACCGGCTAGTTTGCAGTATAACTTGAATATAAAAGCAAAGTTATTAATATAAGTAACATAAACTAAGAATTAATATTTTTGGCCATGAACTCTTATATTCCTGTGAGTATTATATATTGCCAAGAATTTTATTCCAAGGGATTTTTTCCCTAGGAATATAGAGTTCCCGGCTATATAGAATTCTGTGTATCAAATAATCAAACACAACGTTATTAGTCATATATCCATGGGAGATAAATATCATTGAACAAGCTTTAGAAAGACTCAGATATGCAACAGTTAAGGTTGGGCACTAAACCTTGATAATCACTGCAGGACAGACCCACATGTAATGCTGTGGGGGCTCTAGCCCCCACTGCATTTTCATAAGAAAAAAGGTTCATGTATTTTTTATTTTTATTTTGCCAAAATGAACAAATAAATTTGGGCCTTAACTTTAAACTCACTACTAAGCAGTAGCCCAGTTGGTGAATAATTATATTTTGTCTTGGAAGGTCCAAGCCTCAAAGCTTGCAACTGTGCTAAAACTATTGCAACTGTGGTACTAAACTATTTTACAATTCTCTCTTCTTCTTCACAAGCCTCCTTTTATTATAACTATATTATGAGCCCCCATTCACTAAAGTTCCTGGATCCGCCCTTAGCTGCAGGCATTGCTCCTACTTGTTGACTATAAAGGTAGGTGGCTAATTTTTCTCAGCATGGCAGTGCACAAGGCTATTAGACCGATGTTGAACTCTTCTTGACCATTGAGCGTTTATCAGCTCTTTGCATTGAAAAACTTGTTTACATGGTTTTATATCTAATGTGATATGGAACATTTTGACATACAATAAAATAAACATTGAAAAATGACGATTTTTTTAATTTAGAATTACCATATTAGTTGAGTACTTCGAATTTTTTTTAAAAGAAAAGGAAGTGGTAAACTGCCCATGCATAGCTGCTTGAAGTCAATACTTGCTCTTCAGCAGCAGAACACATCTGCAGAATGTTTCCTTTCCTACCTAAGACTTGAAAAGTTACAATGAAGGTGGCCCCGGCGAGTGAAATACTGTTTAGAAGTCTGATGGCCAAGGGAAATGAGGTGGAGAATATAAGTAAAGAGGAAGATAAATAGCCAGAACTAGGGACTACTGTGCAATCGAGATAAAAAAGTATTTGTGACTGTTACTGCTTCGGGGTTATATATTTTTGACTTTCTGAAAAGAGATTAAGCCATATAATTAGTAAATTAACATCATGTCTGATGTTTCCAGTAATTGGTTTATCAATAACTTTTTGCCATTTAATTTATTATATTCTGAATTAGTAGTATAATATAAAGATTCACTTGAAGCAAGCCTACTTAGTAAGATTACTTCAACTCCTGACGTTCCCAACAACATGAATTTATCATTGTTTGTTTCCATCTTAGGTCAGAGTAAATGAGTTTCATCGTGTGGTGTTTCCTATCCTTTCGTTGTCTTGAATCCTAAATATTACATTTCTTCCATATCCTTTCCCATATTTTGAAGGAACAACGTTATTATTCCCGAATCATGAACATAAGTATATGGATTAACTGGATGTATCTAAAATTATCTTTAATTGTGATAGATCGCTTAATGTGATCTTTAGTTATGTTACAAACCAAACTATATGTTCCATAGTCATACATGGCATGCTACTCTGATGATATTTCTATGAAGCATCTCTCAAAAACAATTTTATATGATATAGTGTATTGGGATGATTTTGCTGTTATTTACTATTCTCCCTGTGGTAAGAATTACGAATATGAAAAATCTAAAAGCTTACAATATTTACTTGTTTTCTTGACAACTATGTAGACAAAAGTGATTGCAAAGGCAGCTAGCCCTTCAGTTGGCTTTCCAGAGTTTGATGAAAATATTCCTATGATTGACAAGGCTGTAGTAGATTCAGGATGGAAGAAAGATACTCCTAGACCACGCCCCGCTGCCTATAAAGGTTGTTTGTAACTTTGAGTTGGGTTTTACAGAATTTTCTTGGCTTGATAGTTGATAGGCAACTTTTACGGAATGTAGTGATATAAGGTTTCAAGTTAATGGTCACCAGGGGGTGCCCAAACCTGTGGGGGTTGGTAAGGTATTGGGAGGTCCTGGGTTTGACCAGGCATAAAAAGTTAAATAAAATTAAATTAGAAAAAAGAGAGATGGCTTTCTCTTTCTCCATTAAACTAGAAAAAAGAGAGAGGGCTTTCCCTTTCTCCATTGGGGCCTAGGTCTCTATTGGTTCATACCTAATTAAATAAAGTATCCATCTCATTTGTGATTTTCAACATTCACTGCTTTGTCCTAGTTGGGGTTTGATATAGTTTTCAAATATATTGTTTTCCAGCCAACCTGGTTTATTGAATATTGTCCGTGGAACTGATAGCTTAAGCTTATTGATATTAATTGTTTCTGAAAGGGCCAAGCTTATCTCCTTCCTTTTTAACTTATCTTCTTCCTTTTTCACTTTGTCTGGAAGTTGATGGTTCTATATCTCTTTCTTATTTAGTACTCTACTTAAAATATGCATTCTTTTCCTTCTTTTTCTTACATTTCTCATTGAATTCCTCTGCTTGCGGCAGTTCCTTGTATGAAGCTAGTGGAGTAATTAGAATATTGTATTTGGATGGTCTTTTTTTTCCCATATATAGAGGGTTTAGTAGTTTATTTGAGTTGGCTGACAGAAAATTGTTGGGCTGAGTTCCTGTCTACGAGGAGTCATCCCAGAAGGCACGAGCACCGCTTGTGTGTCGAGGAAGCTCAGGGGAAGTCGAGAGGTCGACGACGACAAAGAGGACTCAAGAAAGGAAACAAACACAGCAAGGAGAAAGAACCAAGCCGAATTGGATCGGAATTTCGGCTCTGTAGGCTGGCTTTTCCCGAGCCCAGCTAGAATTGGACCGGAATTCAGGTCCTGTAGACTTTTTCCTGAGCCTAGCCGGAATTTGACGGAATTCCAGTCTGGGCGGGCAGCAGTAATTCAGGCAAGAATTAGCAAGATTAAACGGTCAAATTTGCTTGGCTCTGAGGGATTTTTAGGCTGTTTAAGAAGGTTTCTAAACCTAATTTTTAGCAAGCAATTGATAATACTTGTGTACAACTTTTGGAGAGAGGAAGAGGAATTTTTGGAGAGTTTGAAGAAAGTTTCGGAGGAGATCGTTCGGGGAGTTGTCTTGGTTCGTCTTCGTGATTCTCGTGCTCCGGTAACTTCGTTCCTCTTCATTGTTATCAATTTTTTTTATCTCTAAGTAGTAGTGGTGATCTGTGTTCCGATCGGTGGAAGAAGTTGTAGAGAGTCGGTGCATCTCGACTAATCTAGTGGTGGTGCTTTTTCGGATTGGATTCTGATCGTCCGGTGATTTCCTCTCATATTGGGTTTCCACGCAATAAGTTATTTGTGTTTGCCATTGTGCGATTGTATTGCAGTAATTATGCATTTGCAGGTTTCTACGATTTAGTTCATTCCTCACAAATTTTTCTGGTCGAGAATTGTATTATTACATAGCATTCAAGCTCCCTTCCCAACATAATGTTATCAGAGCGTCAAGTTAAGGGTATGTGTTTGACAGATTGACCGAGTAGGAAAGATCGACATAAACCCAATTCGTATGGTTAACTTGACGGTATGAATTATCATTATTGCAAAGCAAGATGAAGGTCTACTTTTCGTCAAGAAATTATATCTACCAGTATTTGCTTCTGAGAAGGCCAACGATAAATCAGAGGAAGATCGGTCATTTGAGCATAAAAAGGTCTGTAGTTACGTCTGGCAGTTTGTAGTCGAAAAATACATACAATTGCATTGGAAACATAAATCATGCAAAGACGATATCATAGAAGGTGGAGTTCTTATACGCCAAGAAAAATAGTATCCATAAAATGTTTCTAATCCGATAGATGATGGATCCGAGGTACAAGGACGGTGCGTTCATTATGAATCATGTAAATGAATTCTAGGACGTTTTTGATCATCTGTCAGCAATGGGGCCAAGTTCGACGACGAAATTCAGGGCCTTTGGTTGTTAGGTACTTTATCGGACTCGTGGAAAATAGTACAAGTGTCTTTGACTACTTTTGCTTTCGACGGTATTGTCACCCTAGAGTTCGCCAAGAGTCGAATGTTAAACGAGATACGGAGGAAATCTCAAGGCATATCGTCGGCCTTTGGTTGTTAGGTACTTTATCGGACTCGTGGAAAATAGTACGAGTGTCTTTGACTACTTTTGCTTTCGACGGTATTGTCACCCTAGAGTTCGCCAAGAGTCGAATGTTAAACGAGATACGGAGGAAATCTCAAGGCATATCGTCTGTCGCAATATGAGGCGTTAAGTCTCTGAGAGCAGGACAATGAGCAAGGCCAAGGGTCCATGAGCAAAAAAAAAGTCCAAGGGTCGATACGAGGACACCGAGTGTTACCATTGTAGCAAGAAGGACAACTTAAAGAAGAATTGTTTATCTGGAAAAAAAGAGAAGAATAAGTAGTAGAAAAGCAGGAACACCCAACAACAGCTTCAGCAGATAGAAGTTTTTCTTTGGGAGTGACGAGCTGAAGTTGTTTGGATACACCGAAATTGATACGGCTAGAGACATAAGACATCGGTAGATCGACATGAGGCTATTTGATGATGTTTACAGGGGAGCGGTATCATGAGAGTCACGGTTGCAAAATGTGTTGCTTTGTCTATGACAGAAACAGAATACGTTGCAGCAACGGAGGCATGCACAATGTGTTATTATGGTTGAAGCAATTTATGAGATAGGGACTGAAGCATTAGTAATATACTTTGCTATATGAAAGTCAAAGTACAATTTGTCTCGGTAAGAACCTGACGTTTCATAGAAGGTCCAAGCATATTGCGGCTTGGTATAATTGGATAGGACACATATTGGAGGCCAAGGACACTGAGCTTGAGAAAGTCCATATGAACTTTATTGGGGTTGATATGCTCACCAAGACTTTGCCGAGGGAAAAGTTCGTATTTTGCAAGAAGGTTGTCAAAATGATGGGCTCCTCTACCTAGTCAGGAAGGTGAAGATTTGTTGTGATGAGTTTATATCTACGTTGAGGTCATCTTGGAAGGCAACGAGTGCCGCTCGTGTATCGAGGAAGCTCGGGAGAAGTTGAGAGTCCGACAACGACAAAGAGGACTCGAGAACGGAGTTAAATGTAGCAAGAAAGGGGGTAAAACATCCAACTGGAATTGGACCAAGTTTCATGTTACGCAGGTTGTTTTTTTTGCGAGTCTAGCCTGAATTGGACTTGAGTTCCGATCCTGGACGAGCAACACTAATTCGGGCCCAATTTGGCCAGATCGGACGTTAAGATTTTCTTGGCTCTATGAGGATTTTTTTAGAATGTTTAATAAGGTTTCTAAACCTAATTTTAACAAGCAATTGATAATGCTTGTGCACAACTTTTGATGATTGGAATAGGACTTTTTTCTTTTCTTTTTTTTTTTTGGGGGGGGGGGGGGGGGGGGGGGGGGTGTTCGAAGTAAGCATGAGAGGAGATAGTTTGGGGAGTTCCGTCTTGATTTATCTTCGTGATTCTCGTGCTCTTGTAGCTTCGTTCCTTGTCATTGTAATCAATCAATTATTTATCTCTAAGTAGTTGTGGTGATCCCTGTTCAAATCAGTTGGAAAAGTTGTAGAGGACTAATCCACTAGTAGTGCTTTTTCGGGTTGAACTCCGATCGTTCCGTGGTTTTTTTTCTCGCATTGAATTTTCACGTAAAAAATTATTTGTGTTTGCGATTGTACGATTGTATTGTTGTAATTGTGCATTTGCAGGTTTCTACGATTTAGTTCAATCCTCACGAGTCACGAGTTTTCCTTCGGTCAAGAAAAATATTATTTCTTCCCAAGAAAAAATACCAAAAGTCAGGCTTATTCAGCCGACAACAATCTAACTTATAATGTACATTAACTCAACCAATGAAAGGGTGCTTAACAGGTTGGCAAGAACTGCTTCCAATTCTGCTCATTGAGCCTACAACAATCTGCCGATTTATTCATATTTGGTAATTCATAGTTTATGACAAGCTGAAAGGCGTTTTTTAAAATCTATTTATTTTATTGTATTCATAACTGTTCATGTTTATACATGATTAACATTGAATTAACATGTGACTTGGAGATTGCATCAAGTTACTTGATTAATTGTCACTTAAAAATGTTATTAGAATCTACTATTTACTAAGAGTATGGATGAAATTTTCCATGAATAAAAATTATAACTATCGCAGTCATCAGAACATTGCTCTTCGATTTTTCTTGTCAAGAGCAATTTATTATTACGTAGCCATACGTTTCTTTCTTGTATTATTACTTGTCAAGAAACTGCTTTTCATCTAAATGTGTGTTGAGTCTACATTACTGTTTTTTTCTTGGCTTTGGCTAATTCATGTTCTTAACAATCCAGGTTCTTCCCCTTCCTCCAATCCTGAGAAGACTCTTGAAGGAACTCGAGCTCGGATCATCACCATGATTATGGCCTTCCTTATGACTCTTTGTACTCTGCTTCGTTCGGCCGCCTGCAGAGTGGCTAAGAAGCTCCCTAGTAAAGTCTCAGAGGAGAGTCCTCACTATCTTTCATATGGATTGGAGCCTGCACCAAAAGAAGAATTTCGTCCGCCTTCACCTACTCCTGAATTTACAGAGATGGACATTCTTTCATCTGTGATGAGAAGACTGGGGAACTGGAAGAAAAAGTTGATGCACTTCAAGCAAAGCCATCTCAAATGCCTTATGAGAAGGAGGAGTTGCTTAATGCTGCAGTTTGCCGAGTGGATGCATTAGAAGCAGAGCTTATCACAACCAAAAAGGTGTGTCATTGAACTCTTTTCTTGTATTAGATTAATTTTTATTTATCCTTGAGCTAAGCTGAAAAGATGGTTGAAGCCTTCCTTAGCATCATTTGTTTGGCACCTCTAGAATTACTAAGAAAATGCACGCAACATGCCATCGAAGTAATGACTTGGAGATGCACAAAAATATTACAGTATCAACAAGAACAAAGCCTTTGTCCCAAACTTTTGGTATCGGAGTGTCAAAAATATTGATTCAGAAATTATGTTTATTTCTCTCTTTGCTCAAACTAATCATATCTTGGGATTCAATCCATTTATAGTTCGATCTATTTGATATGATCCCTTGGAAGAATAATGTTTAGCTGCCAAATGGAGGACAATTTTTAGGTCAATTAATTGTTAGCCTTCTCAGATAGGAGTAGTTGGCCTTACAGAGAGGCAAAATGTTTAGATTAATGAGGATGGGACATTTAACATGGCAATACTGCAGTATTGTTAAGTAATATATGCTATAAACCAACCATGCTTTATGTAACAGAGAGTTGGGCAATTAAGAAACAATATATCCAGAAAGTTATTGTAGCTGAAATGAGAATGCTAAGATAACGAGTGACAATACATTAAAGGATATGATAAGAAACAAGTGTATACATGAGAAGTTAGAGGTGGCGTTAATTGAGGACAAGATTCAAAAAAATCGACTTAAGTGGTTTGGATGTACAACACAAACCGATAGATGTTCCATTGAGGAGTAATAATATTGTAGTTAATGGAGCTACTAGGACAAGATGTAGGCCTACACTAACATGGTTTGAACTTTGAAATGTTAAAGAATACGGAGCTTGCTACAGAGATGAATGGAACAAGAGGACCCTAGAAATTTGGGATAAAGACTTCGTTGTTGTATTGTTAAATTACATTGCACTACCCCGAAATTGAAGTATTCTCACAGAATTATTACATCAGAAATGGTATGAACACTCCTTCCTTGGGGACAACTTTTATTGTTTTCAAATATGTTAGAAGCAGGGGAGGGTTCTGTTCTCTTATATCACTGAGAAATACTATTGATTGTTCTCCTTTTCATACATATATATTCTTTCTTATAAAACCTTAAATCTCGTAATGGAGGCTTGGAGTGATCCTGATGTAGGGTTGTGTTGTTATTGTAGTAAATTGCTGGAACACTTGGTCGCTTTTTTTTCTTTTCTTGTTAGAACTGTAGCGTTATATGTTCGCAGTAGGATTGCTGTAGTTATTATGTCTCTCCTTTTTCGAGATCCAATACCACAGCAAAATGAAAACAAAATCTAAAAACTAATCATCAAGTTACATGTGGTTGGAGTTCGTAAGTATGTACATTGTTGGTCCTTAAATATCTTGGAAGTTGCAGGTTAAAGTAGGATATCTGAAATTCTGAATACTTGAAAACCCACTTTCATCTCATTATGTATTTGATGCAGCTAAACACACATCTCTCTGTTTTTACATTTATTCTATGACTTGATTTCCATCTCCTTTCTTTGAGGCAGGCCTTGCATGAAGCTTTGATGAGACAGGAGGAGCTGCTAGCTTACATCGATAGCCAACGGGAGGCCAAGTTCCAGGTAAGCTGAAACACCTCTCTACCTCTATTTATCCCTTTTTCGGTATTCTTATCATACACATTGGCCACTTCCTTATATGTGTGAAATCTAGTAATAGTTTTGTTGTATGTTTCCACAGAAAAAGAAGAAGAAATTCTGCTTTTGTTGAGATTTCAAAGACGAGGAACGGTTGTTACTTCCTTAATTGGGTGTATTGTTGTTTATATATGTATACCTGTTTTGTTTATTTGAGAAGATACCAGTGGAGGAAACCTGTTGATATTGGATTTCTTTCATTTTGGAATTGCTTCATAAATAAAAGTTTGTAAGGTGACTCGAAGCAACACGTTTTGTCGTCCACAATGCTTGAACGTGCAAGTTACTTCTAAGGATTGTATGGTAAAAACCTTTTGATATATATACAAAAATAGATATTTTGTGGAGTGAAAATGGGATCATCTGCATTATGAATCTGAAGTGTTTTTATTTGTTATAAAGGCATAAAAGTGTGTTTTCTTGTATTGGCCACTGTACATAGTGATAGATTCTAATTGTTTCCAAGTTCCAACTCACCCTATACTAAAGAAAGAGGTGAATATGCCATGACCATTTGTGCTGCAAGTGTTATCCAAATTCAATCTGAACAAGCATCATCAAGTCCCCAGTTCAAATATTGAAGGGGAAGAGAGGCTATCAATTCAATTAATTTGTGTATGTGAACTTTGTGTGAATACTTCATCTAAAGTTATATAAATCGAGATCCATGTCTTGGATTATCAAAAAAGTTTTGAAATTGAATAGATATTAAGAAATATTAACGTGCTATTATGAACAGTTCAATTTGCACCAGATAAATAAGCAAAAGAAACTGGTTGCTGTTGAGATCTGACTCACCTTTATGAGACCAAAAATTGCAAGTAAACTCCCGACAGAGACTGGCAGCTCGTTGGATTCCTGGGAGGCACCTAGCATGGCCACACCTGTAAACCTGATAGCAGAACCATGCCAAAAAAGAACCCTGCAAGACCTGAAGTATTCATAAACCAAAGATGTGACGCCAGAAGACCTTGCTTATCTGTGCATCTTGCCTTTACACCTAGGAGTGAGCATTAGGTTAATTCGGTTCCAAACCAAATCGAATAATCGAAAACCGATAAGCAAAACCGAAACTGAACCGAAACGGTCCATAACCAAATCAAACCGAACCGAATTAAATCGGTTAAGTTTCCTGTTTATTCGATTTTTTCGGTTTATTTGCGCTTTTATAGTAACTAAATATATTTAGTATATACCTTATATATATATATATATATATATATATATATATATATATATATATATATATATATATATATATATACATAAAAAAAATATATATATATATATACACACATATATACACTAAAATTTTTTAATTCGGTTTTCGGTTTTGGACCGAAATCCAAAACCGAAACGAATATTTTTAAATCTAACCGAATATTATTCGGTTAGATTTTCAGTCCAAAACCGAATAAGGCTCTCCCCTACCTATTTACACCAAACAAAAAGACGACGCTTGTGCCAAAATAACCCAAAGCACGACATTCCCATAACAAAATAATGAAATGCTCTCCTACAGTAGAATATGGATGCACTACAACCAAGACCGAGCACTTGTCTGTGCAATCATGGATTATTCCCCCCCCCCCCCAACTGATAGAGTAAAATTATATTGCTAAGTAATGTCATGGTTAAAAGCTAATTATCCTTTTCCCTCCAGCTCTCTACACATCAAAGGCACATTTGACTGCAGATTAAGCAATATAGAAAAAATCATACCGAGAAAATTGCCGGGTATTCATGTTATCATGAGTATGCTTCCCAATATGCGGCACCACACTGAACAAACATTACCACAGTGAACAAGGAGTGGAAAGATCCCGAAACCATCCGGCTATCCATTCAATTATTTTACATTTGTACCTATGGGGAAGTAATTACTCGGCAATAGTCATCGTCTTTCTTAATACTATGTTCCGAATGATACTGTAAAAGGAAAATCAAACATCTAAAATAGGGCATGAAAGTGGACTAGATGGCTTAGTGGACTGCACAAGACCGATACGAGTATTCTCAAGTGAATCAAGTAGAGTCTGGGTTACAAGTGCTCCTGGAAGCTGGCTGCAAAGCTAGTCCATTCATTCGAAGGTATTGATATTTACCCTGAAAAAGAGCAAACCAGAACAAACAATGCCATAAAAAATATACTCTCAATTTCGTATTTAGTGCCTGAGTGACATAATCTCAGTTGTGACATTATACTGTCCAAATAATATTTGTCTGTAGATGTCAATTGGCAGTATGCAATGCATGATAGAGGCAAGCAAAGGGTATCTTTTAGGCCTCGTTTGGTTCGCGGAATGGAAGGAAAAGGAAATCAATTTCTTGTCATTTTTTTCCTTTGGAAAATTTTAATTTCTATTGATTTTTCTTTTCGATGTTTGGCAATGCCAAGAAATTTGGAAATGAAAGTGAATACTTCAATGTGGGTCCCAAACATAGGAAAGTAATCACTTTTCTTTCCCAACCGGGAGATTCCGCCAACCAAACGAAACCTTAGGGTGTGTTTGGTAGGAGGAAAAAGTGGGAGGAAGGAAAATAGAGGAGGAAAAAGTGAAGGAAAAGATTCATTTTCTCTTGTTTGGTATGGAAGGAAAATAGGAAGGAAGAAAAAGTGGAGGGATTATTTTTCCTTCATAACCTAAGAAATCCAATCCCCCCAAAAGTGGAAGAAAAAGTGGAAGAAAAAGTAGAGGCTTGTATTAATTAACAATTATACCCCCATATGAATATAATATTTAAAAATTATTTATGAAGTCCAATGGTAAATAAGTGTTTTTAGTTAAGGGTAGAATTGGTAAACCCTATATTTTTTTACTTTCTTTCCTTCCACTTTTTCTTTCATACCAACAAAAAAATGCATCTTTTATCTTTTCCATCCTTGCTACCAAACACAAAGGAAGAAAATGTTCTTTCTTTTCCATGTGGAAAGAAAATACATCCCTCTATGTTCCTTCCTTCCACTTTTCCATCCTTTCTACCAAACACAACCTTACCTTGACGAACCAACTAACAGGTCAAATACTTGATCAAATACGATTGACATGTCAACTAAAAATGATCATTACAATTGCAGAATATACTTAATGTTGACTAATGATAAAATACTATAATATTCTCCAAAATGTCTTAGACCAGGAAAAGAAAATGTTAAATGTATTAGGAATGAACAGCAAAGAGTAATAGTAAAAGGAAATGTTACCAAAGAGAAGGAGTTATTTTCAGATGTTTTGAGGTATATATCCAAGAGGCTTCATGGGGTGTGCGTGTGTGTCTATATATATATATATATATATATATATATATATATATATATATATATATATATATACTTTTAAAATACTGAAAATTGCTGAGAAATCCAATTTCGGAGTGGACTTTTATGAAATGCCCACCCGCTGGATGGGTTTTATGAAATACCCAGAATTAAGTATTTTCACGTTAAATATTCCAAGATTCTCTTTAGATGTTCTGTATTTACAAAATTTGCCATTTTCATAGTTCCAAAAATACCCCTTCGCGCAAATTTGGTCATATATATATAATTTTGAATTCGCAAACTCAGATTTGGATTGGAAAATTCGTATTCTTCTTCTTCTTCACGAGAAATTTGAAATCCATTGATATCATCTTTATCAGAGATCGTAAAATCGTTCGTAGTTCACTGTGGTTTTCGTCAGTCGAACGTTGATCATCTTTCATCATCATCGATCATCATCATCATCATCATCTTCGTGGTTTCCGGCGATTAGGTCAATTGTGGAGAGAAGATCTTCTTCTTTTCTTTTTATAGATCTTAAAACAAGGTGAGAGTTCAGATCTGTAGAAATTCATCCATCAGCTTCGTATATCTCGAAATTTATGCTGAATTTGAATTTGTTATGAAGATTATTAACTGTGAAACTATTAGAGAGATATTTAATCATGTTATTTTGTGCGAATATGTCGCCTAATATGACGGAGAATTGTCATTTGTCATAGAGAAATAGCATTCTCCGTTATATTTTCACAGAAAATGACAATTACTTCTGAGAAAGATCATTCTCCGTATGTTATAGACGGAGAAAGATCATTCTCCGTATGTTATAGACAGATAGTTATCATTTTGTATGTTTTTAGACGGAGAATGAGCATTATCCATAAGTTACAGACAGATAATAATCATTCTCCGTTATATTTAAACGGAGAATGACTATTCTCCGTGTGCTTTAGACGGAGAATGTCATTCTCCGTTTGCTTTAGACAGAGAATGATCATTCTAAGTTAGTTCCGAACGGAGAATATTTATTCTCCGTTATTTTTAGACGGAGAATAATCATTATTGGACGAGAATTTTATTGTTCTATTTGTGATCTCTTATGTTTTTATCTTATCAGGGGGGAAGGTATGGAATCAACTTGTCTAGTTAACATTTTTTTTAAGGGAGACATAGTTTCCTGCCGTGTCACACATGAAAGTACCGTGGATTTTTTAAAGAATAAAGTGTGCGATCGATGGACTTCTTTGGATCCACTTTCCTTCCGTTTCAGGTTTTTGCACTTTGATGGGACTGAACTGTATGTTGAAAGTGATTTTTGGCTTCGCTCATTGGTTGGTGGTTTTAATGGTACTCATGATGTGAGTTTTGATCTATTTGTGGAGCAAATATACTCTCCATGTTCTTCATCAACATCTTTTCCTTGTCAAAGCTTTCACATGGGACCTTCGTCTTCCTCTTCTAGTTCTTTGAGTAGATGTTCTCCTACTGTAAATGACAAACGAGTAGTACAATTTTATGAGGGCTCAACTGAGACAGTGAAGAAGAGGAAATCGGATATATGGCCTGGATCAATTGTAACACCCAGTTTTCTAAAATTGGGATATTTTGAAAATTTATTATTTTTATTATTAAATAATGATGATTTAGTCATGTTATGAATTTTGGTGATTTTTAGATAGTTTAAAACTATTTTCTAAGTCATGGCTTATGACTTTGGTTAACTACTAGTGTAACCCTAATGTAACCCTAGAGATTATATGACTTAGAGACTAACTATGACCATATGAGCCTAACCATGTGATTGGGATATCAAATTACCACTTTTTAGTCAAAAGGGTATTTTGGTAATTTATTAGAATTTATTTGGATTTATGTAATTTATTATTATTTAATTAGTTGATTAGTGTCATGTTAGCCCCTAACCTAGTTTAGCACTAATCTAGAGGTTAGCAACTAACCTAGAAGACTAATGTTAGATGTTAGCTTATGTGTAAATATCTTAGGTTGGAAATATCTAAGATATTACTTTCTTAGATATTTAGAAAACCTAGAAATATCTATCCCCTTAGTCAAAACCTTAAGGGCTAAGTTTGCAAGGTGGAAAGGAACCCTAATATCTACCCATACCCTTCCCATGGTCAGCCAACCCATACCCCTTCCATATAAACACCCCCCCTTCATTCATGCCTCATTTCATTACCCCTTAAAATCTAGTTTTTCCCTACAACTTCAACCCTTCACCACTTAACCATTTTAGCTCCAAATTGAGCCTAGTTTCTTGCATTGGAACCCCCTACTATTGAGGATGCTAAGGGAGGCTAGCTAGCAAGGTTTTCAAGACATTTGGGCATCATCATTTGAAGAGGACACCCCCCTACTTTGGTGTTTTCTTGAGTTTTCACTCAATAGGTAAATACCCCCAAACCTTGTTAATATTGTGTTTTATCTTCATGGTTGCATGCATATAGGTATACCCTAGTTGTGGGTCAAGTTTTGTAGGAAATAGGTTTGGTTTGGTGTCCGTATCGGACACGTATCTATGTTTAAATTAGAGTGTTTGGTGAAATGCCTCATAGGACTTTTTGTTCTTGGTTTTCAAAACAAATTACATAATTGTGAAGCTTATTATATGTATATTGTATGTTGGTAGGACTGAGTTGATATTAGGGTCCTTTTCGTGTCCAAATTGGACACGAACACACGAGTTGGACACAGCACTGTGCACACTTTGTTCCCCTGCTACCCGACACTGTTTTCTCCACGAATTGGACACGTGGACACGTGCCACTTGGCACAGAGGTGGGGGCACCCTCTGACAAGCCCCCCCTCGAGTTTGAGACACTCTCGTGTCGTATCGAACACGTAATCACACGCGCACTGGTTTAGTCTACACTACACACACGAGAAATCGTGCACTAATACGGCCTTCGTGTCGGATGGACACGAAGCATGGACACCTCGTGGTGACACGAGTGTGTAGCCCAACTAGTGGGCTACACGTGGACATGACCACGTGTCCCTACGTGACGTGTGTCGTGTCCACGAGACACGTGACTCACTGCACGACGCGGTGCTGTACAGCGTGTATCAGTCGAGTTTTTTCGACTGATACGGGCTTCGTGCCGTGTCCTGGTGACATGTAGACACGGTGCAGGAACCTAGACACCTAGCCTGACCCTAGGAGAACCTACACACGTGTGCACGAGACCTATGGACACTTGTGTCGTGTCCTACACTCGTGTGCACCTCTGCACGATACTGCACCGAGCACAGCTTACCCGATTTGGGTTTTTGACACTTGGACACGTTGTGTCGTGTCGTAGTGGACACCTATGGACACCTAAGACACGTACACATATGGGGGCACGATTACTAACCATTAGATTAGGGTATTAGCTTGATTTTTGGGTTTGATTTAGGTTTTTCCCCAAACCCAGTCACTGTACAGTAACTTTTAGTATCCTGTATTTTCCAGATTTTAAAATTCAATTTCAAATCGATTTTTGATTGATATATATATGTGTATTTATGTGTATATATAATATATATGTATGCATATATGTATATGAGTGTGTGGGTATGTGTATGTGTATGTAAATGTATATATGTAGGTATGTATATGTGGTAATATATATATGTAGTGTATGTGTGTGTGTTGTGCCTCCTTTCTCAGTTTTTTGAGTTTAACCCTCCCTTGCTGTCTGGACACCCACACACCACTGCCTACCTTCCCATGACCCCCTCACACACACATGTTCACACCCCTTCACCCTTGTTCCCTCTCACACCCTTTCACTCTCATTTTTTTCCCTCTCTCTCTATATATATATATTATATGTTATGTATATAGTTAGCTATATATATATATATATATATATATATATATATATATATATATATATATATATATATATATATATATATAGTTGGTTATGTATATAGATATTGGTAAGTGTATAGTTGAGTATATATATGGTATTATATATATATGGTGGTATATATATAATAGGTTTTGATATGTATATATAGTAGATTTGGCCTATGGTATACATAGTGTATGCCTATAATGTATAGATATAGACACCCATATATAGTGCCTTAGATACTCTAGCCTATGGTTAGTAGCAATTTAGGATTGACCAATAGGTCTAGTAGACCTAGATTGACTAGCAAGTTGACCCTTGTTGACCATAGTTGACCAAAGTCAACCATGGGTCAAACTTGACCAAATTGACCTAGAAATGACTTGGATGAACATAGAAGGACTATTTGACTAAGTTTGACTAAACCTAGACTATTGACTAGTTGATTTGGTTTGACCATTATATATAAGAGTATTATTGTGACTTGGGTTATGTGGATAATCCTATGTAGATTAAGATATGTATGGGGTTAAGTGGAATACTTAGAGGTTGTGTCATGGTTTGAGTTAGTCTTATGGAGTATTGACTTAGATAGTTGACCATTGACCTAATTATCTTGTTGACTAGTCTTTGTTTAACCAAAACCTTAGTTGGTCTAGACTTTAACCTAGTTTGACCATATTGACTAGTAATTGACTATTCTGACCATTGTTGACTAAACCCTAGATAACTTGACTAGTTTGGCTAGAATGTTTGACCAAGAGTTGACTTTAACCTAGATTAGACTTGTTTAACCTTGTATGACTTAGTTTAACTTCTTGTGACCTAATATGACTTGATTTGACTTAGTTTGACTGTAGTGTTGACCAAGTTTGACTTTGACCTAGATTGGCTTAGAATTCATATAGATTGTATTGTAAATTTCATTTACCTTCATTTTGGACATGTCATAACTGTATTACTCTATTTTAGGACATTGTGACCCTGGTCCAGACATCTGATATTACACTACTCTTTTCAGAGTATCAGGCGAGTACATTATCTGATAGTTCTCTCATTTATTTGTCAATTACTGTATTTCAGTTCTAGTTAGTTCTATGTGATTCTCTGTATCAACACGTATGTATATTTCTGGATTCATGTATCGACACATACCTTACTTGCTGGCCTCTATTACTGGAGTCATTGGAATCATTCCGGAATCATTTCTGGAATCATCATGTATTGGCCGGACTCATCTCGATTCTTTTGTCAATTTTAGATTCACTTGCTGGGCGGGAAAATATTGAGTAAGACATGTAGACATACCCCAAATCCGAAATCTCCAACTGGAATCTACCAGAAGCATAGCCATCTCTTGCCTGATCAGTGAGAGATATGCATGATACCTACAGTCGTTTACATGTCGACCTCGGTATTTTAAAACACACTGTTAGATCATAGTTGGACTCACCCTGGATTCATTGATCACTGTTGGACTCATCTTGTACCGGAAATCATCTGGTATCGGATTATATGGACTGGACTCACACTGGGATTACATTAGACTTATATCGTACTGTCTGGACTCATATATATTATTCTAGTTCAGTTAGCTTTTATTACCGTCTTCATTGCCATGATTCTTCTCTTGTTTTAGTTACCTTTCTTTTCTTGTATCTTACTGTTTCTCTATGCCATCATTACCTGTATAAAACTGCCATGCTCATCAATAAAACTGTCTATAACTGCTTTATAGTTCTTTGTCATTTACTTGGGTTTTCTAGATGAGTTGTACTCGTTCCTGTCCTGATTGGACCTGTTAAAAATATTACAGATGATAATCCTGAGGACACATGCCCTACTTACCATGGACCTGACGAGGGATTAGCTACCTTTGGTCCCGACTCTCAGGAGTGATTCAGGAGATTAGCTAGTAGACTACTTTAGCTTTCATGTTTTGACTTGTTGTATTAAAGTTAAGATATTGAGTTTGTATTAAGTTTGTTTGAGATATTGTTGTATTATTTTAGTAGTTAGTTGTTGTCTTTAATTCCTTAGGTATAACTTCTGTGTTATCTTATCGTGCTTTAGACTGTGATTGAGTATATCATATCCTTTACTTGTCCTCCATTCGGAGCTGACATCTGGACAAGTACATTATATACACTGCATGAGATTAGTTAGCAACCTAGGACAGCTTACTACCGCCGACACTGCGGCGTAGGCTGGACGTACCCACTTCTCGTGCCCCTATACAGGGTGCGGATCGTGACACGTTTTTAGTGGTGGCCCATGCAGGTCGAGACTAAATTGTTTGGTTACGTTATTGTACCAAGCATGCCTGCAATTAGGAACTTAAGGTAATTAGACAACATTAGAAATGACGCTTAGAACACCTAGAGGAATACTAGGATTGCAACATAGAAAATATATCACATGCTTGCTATTATAATTAGATTTTCTTGTCTATAATTGTTTTGCTTTAAAGAGTCCTTATAAGTCCTTTTTATTGTAATTAGATGGTGCTTACTCGTTCATCCCAGTATGTCACACCTGAGAATGGCACACTCTCCATCCAGTCAGCTGACCAGTTGACTGATACACCTCCACCTCCACCTACCACATTCCCCCACTCCACAAATCCACAACCCCAGATGCCTCCACCACCTTCCACCTCACAGTCCCAGCAGGACCCGATACTTCCACCACCCCCTATCACTATACCTACCCAGGCTTCCATCACACTCGACGAAAACCAACTGCTCACTCTGATCCAGGGGTTCCTAACAACCCATCAGGAGCAGACCATCCTACTCCGCCAGAGCATGGAACATTCTGAGGAACGTACCGTAGTCCCACCACCTGTAGAGCTGCGGCAGAGAGCGGGGACGATCAAGGACTTCATGGGTCTGAATCCCAAGGAGTTCTTAGGAACTGAGGGCATAGTAGTAGCAGATGACTGGCTAGACTCGGTAGAGAGGAAGCTCCTTGGAGTTAGGATGCCGGATGACCTCCAGGTCGAGGCAGCGGGATTTCTGCTGATAGACTTGACAGGAGTTTGGTTCTGGAATGAGCCGCTATTCGCGAGAGGGAGGGCCACTTGGGATCAGTTCAAGACCCAGTTCAAGAAGAAATTCTTCTCGACCACCGCTAGGGTAGCCATGGGGCTACGATTCCAGAACATCCAGCAGGGGAACCGTTCTGTCGACGAATATGCGGCAGAGTTTAGTCGCCTGAGCCATTTCGCTCCTAGTCTGGTTGCTGACCCTGAGGAGATGACGCGTAGGTTTTGCCATGGTCTAGTTCCAGACATTGGCATTCTTATAGTGACGAACGGTATGACTGACTACTACCAGGGCTTAGAGTTAGCCCGGAGTATCGAGGAGCGTCTTCTGTCTTGCAAGAGGCCGGCTTCTGTACACATTGAGGGACCCTCCAAGCGTCAGGCTTTCCAACAGAAAGTGCCAACGCCACACCAGCAGATATATCGTCCTCCCACACCACATCATTCGACCCCGCCAGTTAGAGCCCCGGGACCCCGGCAGCAGTAGAAGGGAGCTTTGTGTGTATACTGTAAGGGGCCACACTTTCAACATCAACAGCAGAGGCCATTTCAGCTGGTACAGCATCAGTATCGGGGTCAGGACCCGAAGACGATCAGTTGTTCATACTGCAGGAAGCAGGGACACACCAGGGAGCAGTGTAGCAAGAGGCTTTCAATATTGTCGTCCGATGCTATATTTGGATGCTACTTTCCTTACAGGAAGGTTTAGAGGATGTTTGATGTCTGCTACAGCGAAGAATAGTAACCAACAGTTCTACCCTCTTGCATACGGTATAGTCTCAGGCGAAGATGGCGACAATTGGGAATGGTTCCTTAGAAATCTAAAGAATGTTGTTGGATATAGTAGGCGTATTATTTTTCTTTCGGATCAAGGCACCGGTCTAGTTTCTGAAGTCCCTAAAGTGTTTCCTAATGATTACCATAGCTATTGCTATTATCACATGAAGAATAACATACCGCTGAAAGAGAAAGGAAATGAAAGAGTGTATCCGCATGTACTTGAAGCTTGGAGGCAAGCAGTATATGCTCTAACTCCAGGTGTGTTAATGAGACAGATATATGCACATTTTCTATGCATTTACCATTAATTTAACAAGGAGAATGACCATTCTCCGTGTCAGTAAGACGGAGAATAGTCATTCTTCGTACGTATTACACGGAGAATGACCATTCTCCGTCCTGTATAGAACGGAGAATATCATTCTCCGTTAGCTTTGTACGGAGAATGGTATTATCCGTCTTGCATAGTACGGATAATGTTCATTCTCCGTTTCCATCACACGGAGAATAGTCATTATCCGTCTTGCATAGAACGGAGAATATCATTCTCCGTTAGCTTTGAACGGAGAATGGTATTATCCGTCTTGCATAGTACGGATAATGTTCATTCTCCGTTTCCATCACACGGAGAATGGTCATTATCCGTCTTGCGTAGAACGGAGAATGTATTTTTCCGTTAGTTTTTGAACGAAGAATGACTATTATCCTTATTTTAAACACGGAGAATGCACTTATTTTTCATAATTTTGTGAATTGACCTAATTCTTTATTAATTATTTATTTTTCTGTATAAAGGTGGGTATAGATAAGCAATCAAGAAGATTTATGATCTGAATTGTGGTCATGTTGTGAATTGGATGAATAAACAAAAACCTGAACACTGGTCAAACGCATTCTTCCCGGGATGTAGATACGGTGAGGTTACTTCTAGTTGTGCAGAGTCATTCAATGCATGGATAAAGGCTGAGAAGAAATTGCCTATATCAGCAATTGTAAATGTCATCCGTGTGAAGATGATTTCGGATCGCTACAAGGATGCAATTGGTTTGAATAGCAAATTGACTCCATACGCTTAGGATATGCTGAAGCAGCTTACAGATGATGGCATGTGTTATAGGGTATATCGGTCCGGTGATTTCGAATTTGAGGTGATCGCAGATACTTCCTCCCACATGGTGAATCTTCTTGATTGTCATTGTAGTTGTCGTAGATGGAAGGTATATGGATTCCCATGCAGCCATGTAATACAATACATCAGAGTTGGTTCAGATAAATCTGTTTACGACTTTGTGGAGCAGTATTGGACATCAGATTATTACCGGAAGTTATATTCATGTGCTATTCGTCTAGTTCCAGATTCTGAAAAACAGTTTGAAAATAATCCCACTGACGTTGTTCTACCCCCTGTTCCGAAACATGATCCTGGACGACCAAAGGCGGACCGTTATAAGAGCAAATATGAGAACAAAGGAAAAGAGAAGAGAAAGATAAGGTGCCAGAATTATTTTGAATTATGCAATCACAATCGCACCACTTGTCCTTTGCCTCCCTTGTCCTTTGCCTCCACGTGCTGCTACGGTGGTCGAGGGGGCAGCGCCCCCTCGTTAATACATACACGTATATTCCTTCTTTTATATAATTATTTTTTGAATACATATCTTACATTTTTTGATATCAATGATAATAGTCTGAACTCTGCATATCAGATGTTTCACATATATATTAACATCATAAGAACTTATTATCCGTTATACTCTCTGATTTTATAATGCATTGAATGACCATTCTCCGTGATTTAACACGGAGAATGATCATTCCAAGCATTACATTTATATGTTAAAAACATATAACCATGAAAATGACCATTCTTCGTGAATTTTAACACGGAGAATGACATTCTCCGTGTTAGAAACACGGAGAATGGTCATTTCTAGGTCAAAATACAAAGAAAATGTCATTCTCCGTGTATTTTAACACGAAGAATAACATTCTCCGTGGTTGAATAGCAGAGAATGGCCATTTCTAGGTCAAAATACACGGAGAATGACATTCTAGGTTTGTATTAACACGGAGAATGACATTCTCCGTGTATTTTAACACGGAGAATGACATTCTCCGTGTATTTTAACACAGAATCAAACAACAGAACTTTAACAAAACAGATTTATATATAGAATAATGTAAATTAGTCGAAAAATTGAGTTTCATTACAAAGGACAACGAATACATTACAAAAGAAACCTAACAGACAGAATATATATAAGGAATTTCTTAGCCAATTTACATTGTTGTTTACATTGTCATTTCTTTATGATACAAAAGGAATTGCACACTCACTTTTAAGCAAAAGCTTAGCCAAAGTTAACCTGCTCTTTACAATAATATTGTGAACTACTCTATTTGTTTTCTTTTGGAAATCAAAGGGAGCTTTCGACAAGCTATCCATATAATATACAACGTACAGCAGGCAGCTGGGTGATAGTTGCTGTGGGCATTCTTTACAAATTTTGAGCTCAGTTCTTTCATATTCCTGAATTACCGGGCTTTTCTCCCTCATCAATGCAATTTTTTTTATTACAATCGGCTCGATTTTACACTTCATATATTCTGCATCCTTGATTCTCTTAGTGCCCGTGTTTTTACGCAAGGAGTTGTAGTGTGTCCAAACGTAGAAGCTGAAGTTGAATGACAGCAGTGTACAGTGTTTATTTTCTTCACGGAAGAGTAGCACGAATAGCCATTCGATGTCATCCTCCAACTCCAAGATAAAATCTTCTATATCAACTTTGAAATTGTAAATGGCTCCATCTGCTGGTTTGTCTACATCGACAAATTCAGCGGTACGTTGTTTTCCAAAAAAAAAATATCATGAGTTAGTCTTTTACAACCCTATTAGTAGATGTACACATTAATATTTATTTTTCAGTTTTGATTCTTACCAATAAATGGGGCATCATGATTGCAGACCATTTACATTCTGCACCCTGCGAGCTTGAATGAATGGTACGTTTTATCTCGGCTTGTATTTCATTCATAATCTTTATCATCAAGTTCATTACATTAGCCTCTATTTCTTCCTCATTCAATATGTCTTGTAGTTCTTTAGCATTTAACAACAAGGTAACATCATTGTTTCTTCTTCTTATTTTACACTCTTCTGGAGCAGTTGGAAAGTATTCGTATACATTTTCACTGCACATAAATTTAGTTTCGATTATGTTAATAATATAGTCTAATAATATAATTGAAAAAAGTCGCTCCAATAGAGAGAATGATCATTCTCCGTTATGAATTGGACGGAGAATGACCATTCTCCGTGAATTTACACGGAGAATAATCATTCTCCGTTATGAATTGGACGGAGAATGACCATTCTCCGTCCAAATTATACGGAGAATGACCATTCTCCGTTATGAATGAGACGGAGAATGATCATTCTCCGTTCAAATGACACGGAGAATGATCATTCTCCGTTATAAATTGGACGCAGAATGACCATTCTCCGTCCAAATTACACGGAGAATGACCATTCTCTGTTATGAATGGGACGGAGAATGATCATTCTCCGTTCAAATGACACGGAGAATGATCATTCTCCGTTGTGAATTGGACAGAAATTGGTTCAAGTTTAGAATACTTACGTTGGAGACATCCTTCTTGGGTATACGATGCTCCTGTATAGATCCTTCAGCTCATTGTCTGCTTGCTTCCAAAGTCTGAGTTTTGGATATTACATCAGAATTTTTCCCTCTGCCACTAGCTTGGCTGTTTCAGCAGATTCTTCCTCAAGTTCTTAAGTTACTGTCATCTTCTTTTTTTCTTCTACCTTCTCGGGACTGGAAGGAGCTTTTCTTTTCCCACCAGCAGCGACATTCTTACTTGTTGTAGCATCGACTGTTTTCTTCTTTCCCAAGGTGGTAAAATCATCATTGGCTAGAGCATTTGATGGTTTTTTAATCCTTCTTGTTTCTCTTGCTCCTGTGTGTTGTTTTTGAGGAACTGGTTGAGTCTCCCCAAGCTGCAATACTGTAGCCATTGCTTCGAGGTTAGCAATTGTACCGTTCTTCTTTTTGACTTCGTCATTCAACGATACAACTTCCTCTAGAAGTTTGTTGTTATCATTAACGAGCCTTTTATTCTCCTTTCTGAGATTCTCTATTATTTTCACTGATATAAAACAAACAACAAGAGGTATGATATCAATATTATATAATCTTCTTTTTAAAAATAATGAAAAATATTATTATCCGTTTACTTTAATCCGGAGAATGTCCATTCTCCGTGTCAAAACCTACGGAGAATGATCATTCTCCGTTAGACTTACAAGGAGAACGGACATTCTCCGTGTAATTTATACGGAGAATGGACATTCTCCGTATAACTTACACGGAGAATGACTATTCTTCGTGTTAAAATACACGGAGAATGGTCATTATCCGTGGGTTTGACACGGAGAATGTAAAACACGGAGAATGACAATTCTTCGTGTCAATATACACGGAGAATAATCATTCTTCGTGTTACTTACACGGAGAATTGTCATTCTCCGTGTTGCTTACACGGAGAATGATCATTCTCCGTGTGTTTTACATACGGAGAATGTTCATTCTCCGTGATTTAACACATATAATTATAACTTAAAATTTTGAAAAAGAGAATATTTTACCTTTTAGAAGTAGCTCCTCAACATGTTGACGAAGCTTCCCATTATCAGTAATAAGCTCTGATTTTTGCTTTCTCAGGGAGTCTAGTTCCTGTTCCGATCCATCCTTAACAATATCAACTGAAGGTTGTCGGGCCCCCTCCGCCTCTAGTTCTTCAACTCTTCTGCGGAGTTTCTCATTATCAGCAATAAGGAGAGATTTCTCGTTCCTTATAGAGTCTAACTCCTTTTCCAACCCATCATTAACGAGCTCCACAGCACGTTGTAGGGCTACATCTGCCTCTAGTTTTTGTACTCTTTCGTGGAGTTGCTCATTCTCAGCGATAAGCTGAGATTTCTCCTCCAAGACACGCAACACATCTTCATTCTCAGCTGTGTTTATTGCTGGTGCTTGGGCTTCAGTTTTTGGTTCTTCTTCATTATCAGCATTATTCGCACCTTCTATACGATGCTGCTGTGCTGAGACTTCGCCTTCTTCAACAGTCACTGTAACAAAATCTTTGAATATCAATTCCGATTTTGTCTGAGCCCCTTGATAGTCATGTTTGAGGAATATCGAGATTCTATTCCCATCCCATGTATAGAATCTCGGGTATGCACTTATTGGTTTGTACTTTCTTTCTAACAGTTGACTGTGCTCTGCAAACCAATACAAGAAATATATCGTACAACCTTCAATCTTCTTGTACGATATCTCAATATCCCCATCTTCAGTTTTTGTAACAGTCCTCTTTATGCTGTCCACGACGTACGCCAAAATAATACGTGGCCAACATATGTTTTTTTATAACATCTATGCTATCTACCAGAGCGAAGAACTTGTATGGCAAGTTCGACCCACCCATTCTGGTGAAGAATGCTGTTTGGCACAAGTTGAATACTATTAACTTGGCCAACTCATCAGGTCTTGCATTTCTGTCTCCCAACAGCTCTAAGAACCTTTTTCTGACTTCTGTATTTGAGACTTCTGCATGTTTTCCCTTGGAATTTGTCAGCAATCTTTTGAAGTATTCTTTACACATGCTGAATGAGTCTGCTGGTGGGGGGTCTTCTGTTTTTCAGTGATGATTTTTTGATATTTCTCATCAACTTCACTGTCATCCTTCATTGGCAGACCGAAAATGGTTGCCATCTCTTCGGCAGTTGGTGCTACCTTGACACTATTGCTCAATTGGAAGTATCCAGTGCCATCTTCTTCCAAGTAAGTCCCTATCAGGTTCTCCAGACCTTTTGTGACTTTAGATAGTTCTGCCTTTTTGACCTTGGATTTGTAGAATACATCTACGAAATTGTAGAATCCAATATTCTTCAAGGATTCAATAACTGCATCAGGCAAATGGCCACCCTTTTTATTCTCCTCATCCATAAGAGAGTATTGGGGTGAATGTTGCACGAAAAACTCTTTCTTCTTTGTTCCTGATATTTTTAAAAAAAAAAAAACAATTAGTTTTACGTCAATATCCTTCTTTATTATAACACGGAGAATGACCATTCTCCGCTATTCAACTACGGAGAATGATCATTCTCCGTGTCAAAATATACGGAGAATGACCATTCTCCGTGTATATTAACACGAAGAATGGTCATTCTCCGTGTCAAAATACACGGAGAATGACCATTCTCCGTGTTCTTACCACGGAAATTTTTTGGGCATTTCATAAATTTTCCCTATATATATATAGTGAGGTAAGTATAATTATTTTAAAGGGAAAATTTATGAAATGTCCAAAAATTTAAAAAGTTTTATGAAAAACCCACCGTGTATTTTGACACGGAGAATGATCATTCTCCGTGGTTGAATAGCGGAGAATGGTCATTCTCCGTGTTATAATAAAGAAGGATGTTGACGTAAACCTAATTGTTGTTTTTTTAGAAAAAAAACTATCAGGAACAAAGAAGAAAGAGTTTTCCGTGCAACATTCACCCCAATACTCTCTCTTATGGATGAGGTGAAGAAAAAGGGTGGCCATTTGCCTGATCCAGTTATTGAATCCTTGAAGAATATTGGATTCTACAATTTCGTAGATGTATTCTAAAAATCCAAGGTCAAAAAGGCAGAACTATCTAAAGTCACAAAAGGTCTGAAGAACCAGATAGGGACTTACTTGGAAGAAGATGACACTGGATACTTAGCAACAGTGTCAAGGTAGCACCAACTGCCGAAGAGATGGCAACCATTTTCGGTCTGCTAATGAAGGATAACAGTGAAGTTGATGAGAAATATCTAAAAATCATCACTAAAAAACAGAAGATCCCCCCACCAGCAGACTCATTCAGCATGTGTAAAGAACACTTCAAAATATTGATGACAAATTCCAAGGAAAAACATGCAGAAGTCTCAAATACAGAAGTCAGAAAAAGGTTCTTAGAGCTGTTGGGAGACAGAAATGCAAGACCTGATGAGTTGGCCAAGTTAATAGTATTCAACTTGTGCCAAACAACATTCTTCACCAGAATGGGTGGGTCGAACTTGCCGTACAAGTTCTTCGCTCTGGTAGATAGCATAGATGTTATAAAAAAATATCTGTTGGCCACGTATTATTTTGGCATACGTCATGGACAACATAAAGAGAGCTGTTACAAAAACTGAAGATGGGGATATTGAAATATCGTACAAGAAGATTGAAGGTTGTACGATATATTTCTTGTATTGGTTTACAGAGCACAGTCAACTGTTAGAAAGAAAGTGCAAACCAATAAGTGCATACCCGAGATTCTATACATGGAATGGGAATAAAATCTCGATATTCCTCAAACATGACTATCAAGGGGCTCAGACAAAATCGGAATTGATATTCAAAATTTTTGTTACAGTGACTGTTGAAGAAGGCGAAGTCCCAGCAGAGCAGCATCGTATAGAAGGTGCGGATAATGCTGGTAATGAAGAAAAACTACAAACTGAAGCCCAAGCACCAGCAATAAACACAGCTAAGAATGAAGATGTGTTGCGTGTCTTGGAGGAGAAATCTCAGCTTATCGCTGAGAATGAGCAACTCCACAAAAGAGTACAAAAACTAGAGGCAGATGTAGCCCTACAACGTGCCGTGGAGCTCGTTAATGATGGGTTGGAAAAGGAGTTAGACTCTATAAGGAACGAGAAATCTCTCCTTATTGCTGATAATGAAAAACTCCGCAGAAGAGTTGAAGAACTAGAGACAGAGGGGGCCCGACAACCTTCAGTTGACATTGTTAAGGATGGGTCGGAACATGAACTAGACTCCCTGAGAAAGCAGAAATCAGAGCTTATTGCTGATAATGAGAAGCTTCGTCAACATGTTAAGGAGCTACTTCTAAAAGGTAAAATATTCTCTTTTTCAAATTTTTAAGTTGTAATTATATGTGTTAAATCACGGAGAATGAACATTCTCCGTATGTAAAACACACGGAGAATGATCATTCTCCGTGTAAGCAACACGGAGAATGACAATTCTCCGTGTAAGTAACACGGAGAATGATTATTCTTCGTGTATATTGACACGGAGAATTGTCATTCTCCGTGTTTTACATTCTCCGTGTCAAACCCACGGATAATGACCATTCTCCGTGTATCTTAACACGGAGAATAGTCATTCTCCGTGTAAGTTACACGGAGAATGCTCGTTCTCCTTGTAAGTCTAACGGAGAATGATAATTCTCCGTAGGTTTTGACACGGAGAATGGACATTCTCCGGATTAAAGTAAACGGATAATAATATTTTTTATTGTTTTTAAAAAGAAGATTATATAATATTGATATCATACCTCTTGTTGTTGTTTGTTTTATATCAGTGAAAATAACAGAGAATCTCAGAAAGGAGAATGAAAGGCTCGTTAATGATAACAACAAACTTCTAGAGAAAGTTGTATCGTTGAATGACGAAGTCAAAAAGAAGAACGGTACAATTGCTAACCTCGAAGCAATGGCTACAGCATTGCAGCTTGGGGAGACTCAACCAGTTCCTCAAAAACAACACACACGAGCAAGAGAAACAAAAGGATTAAAAAACCATCAAATGCTCTAGCCGATGATGATTTTACCACCTCGGAAAACAAGAAAACAGCCGATGCTACAACAAGTAAGAATGTAGCTGCTGGTGGGAAAAGAAAACCTCCTTCCAGTCCCGAGAAGGTAGAAGAAAAAAAGATGATGACAGTAACTGAAGAACTTGAAGAAGAATCTGCTGAAACAGCCAAGCTAGTGGCAGAGGGAAAAATTCTGATGCAATGTCCAAAACTCAGACTTTGGAAGCAAGCAGACAATGAGCTGAAGGATCTATACAGGAGCATCGTATACCCAAGAAAGATGTCTCCAACGTAAGTATTCTAAACTTGAACCAATTTTTGTCCAATTCACAACGGAGAATGATCATTCTCCGTGTCATTTGAACGGAGAATGATCATTCTCCGTCCCATTCATAACGGAGAATGGTCATTCTTCGTGTAATTTGGACGGAGAATGGTCATTCTGCGTCCAATTTATAACGGAGAATGATCATTCTCCGTGTCATTTGAACGGAGAATGATCACTCTCCGTCTCATTCATAACGGAGAATGGTCATTCTCCGTGTAATTTGGACGGAGAATGGTCATTCTCCGTCCAATTCATAACGGAGAATGATTATTCTCCGTGTAAATTCACGGAGAATAGTCATTCTCCGTCCAATTCATAACAGAGAATGATCATTCTCTCTATTGGAGTGACTTTTTTCAATTATATCATTAGACTATATTATTAACATAATCGAAACTAAATTTATGTGCAGTGAAAATGTATACGAATACTTTCCAACTGCTCTAGAAGAGTGTAAAATAAGAAGAAGAAACAATGATGTTACCTTGTTGTTAAATGCTAAAGAACTACAAGACATATTAAATGAGGAAGAAATAGAGGCTAATGTAATGAACTTGATGATAAAGATTATGAATGAAATACAAGCCGAGACAAGACGTACCATTCATTCAAGCTCGCAGGGTACAGAATGTAAATGGTCTGCAATCATGATACCCCATTCATTGGTAAGAATCAAAACTGAAAAATAAATATTAATGTGTACACCTACTAATAGGGTTGTAAAAGACTAACTCATGATATATATTTTTTGTTTTCTGGAAAACAACGTACCGCTGAATTTGTCGATGTAGACAAACCAGCAGATTGAGCCATTTACAATTTCAAAGTTGATATAGAAGATTTTATCATGGAGTTGGAGGATGACATCGAATGGCTATTCGTGTCACTCTTCCGTGAAGAAAATAAATACTATACACTGCTGTCATTCAACTTCAGCACCTACGTTTGGACACACTACAACTCCTTGCGTAAAAACACGGGCACTAAGGGAATCAAAAATGCAGAATATATGAAGAGTAAAATCGAGCCGATTGTAATAAAGACAATTGCATTGATGAGGGACAAAAGCCCGGTAATTCAGGAATATGAAAGAACAGAGCTCAAGATTTGTAAAGAATGCCTACAACAACTATCACCCAGCTGCCTGATGTACGTTGTATATTATATGGATAGCTTGTCGAAAGCTCCCTTTGATTTCCAAAAGAAAACAAACAGAGTAGTTCACAATATTATTGTAAAGAGCAGTTTAACTTTTGCTAAGCTTTTGCTTAAAAGTGAGTGTGTAATTCCTTTTGTATCATAAAAGAAATGACAATGTAAACAACAATGTAAATTGGCTAAGAAATTTCTTATATATATTCTGTCTGTCAGGTTTCTTTTGTAATGTATTCGTTGTCCTTTGTAATGAAACTCAATTTTTTGACTAATTTACATTGTTCTATATGTAAATCTATTTTGTTAAAGTTCTGTTGTTTGATTCTGTGTTAAAATACACGGAGAATGTCATTTTCCGTATCAATACAAACATTGAATGTCATTCTCCGTATATTTTGACCTAGAAATGACCATTTTCCGCTATTCAACCACGGAGAATGTCATTCTTCGTGTTAAAATACACGGAGAATGACATTTTTTTTGTATTTTGACCTAGAAATGACCATTCTCCGTGTTTAATGTCATTCTCCGTGTTAAAATTCACGAAGAATGGTCATTTTCATGGTTATATGTTTTTAACATAAATGTAATGCTTGGAATGATCATTCTCCGTGTTAAATCACGGAGAATGGCCATTCAATGCATTATAAAATCAGAGAGTATAACGGATAATAAGTTCTTATGCTGTTAATATATATGTGAAACATCATATATGCAGAGTTCAAACTATTACCATTGATATTAAAAAATGTAAGATATGTATTCAAAAAACAATTATATAAAAGAAGGAATATACGTGTATGTATTAACGAGGGGGCGCTGCCCCCTCGACCACCGTAGCAGCACGTGGAGGCAGAGGACAAGTGGTGCGATTGTGATTGCATAATTCAAAATAATTCTGGCACCTTATCTTTCTCTTCTCTTTTCCTTTGTTCTAATATTTGCTCTTATAACGGTCCACCTTTGGTCGTCCAGGACCACGTTTCGGAACAGGGGGTAGAACAACATCAGTGGGTTTATTTTAAATTATTTTTCAGAATCTGGAACTGGACGAATAGCACATGAATATAACTTCCGGTAATAATCTGATGTCCAATACTGCTCCACAAAGTCGTAAACAGATTTAACTGAACCAACTCTGATGCATTGTATTGCATGGCTGCATGGGAATCCATATACCTTCCATCTACGACAACTACAATGACAATCAAGAAGATTCACCATGTGGGAGGAAGTATCTGCGATCACCTCAAATTCGAAATCACCGGACCGATATACCCTATAACACATGCCATCATCTGTAAGCTGCTTCAGCATATCCAAAGCGTATGGAGTCAATTTGCTATTCAAACCAATTGCATCCTTGTGGTGATCCGAAATCATCTTCATCATCTTCACACGAATGACATTTACAATTGCTGATATAGGCAATTTCTTCTCAGCCTTTATCCATGCATTGAATGACTTTGCACAATTAGAAGCAACCTCACCGTATCTACATCCCGGGAAGAATACGTTTGACCAGTGTTCAGGTTTTTGTTTGTTCATCCAATTCACAACATGACCACAATTCAGATCATAAATCTTCTTGATTGCTTGTCTATACCCACCTTTATACAGAAAAACAAATAATTAATAAAGAATTAGGTCAATTCACAAAATTATGAAAAATAAGTACATTCTCCGTGTTTAAAATAAGGATAATAGTCATTCTCCGTTCAAAAACTAACGAAAAAAATACATTCTCCGTTCTACGCAAGACGGATAATGACCATTCTCCGTGTGATAAAAACGGAGAATGAACATTATCCGTACTATGCAAGACGGATAATACCATTCTCCGTTCAAAGCTAACGGAGAATGATATTCTCCGTTCTATGCAAGACGGATAATGACCATTCTCCGTGTGATGGAAACGGAGAATGAACATTATCCATACTATGCAAGACGGATAATACCATTCTCCGTTTAAAGCTAACGGAGAATGATATTCTCCGTTCTATACAGGACGGAGAATGGTCATTCTCCGTGTAATACGTACGGAGAATGACTATTCTCCGTCTTACTGACACGGAGAATGGTCATTCTCCTTGTTAAATTAATGGTAAATGCATAGAAAATGTGCATATATCTGTCTCATTAACACACCTGAAGTTAGAGCATATACTGCTTGCCTCCAAGCTTCAAGTACATGCGAATACACTCTTTCATTTCTTTTCTCTTTTAGCGGTATGTTATTCTTCATGTGATAATAGCAATAGCTATGATAATCATTAGGAAACACTTTAGGGACTTCAGAAACTAGACCGGTGCCTTTATTCGAAAGAAAAACAATACGCCTACTACATCTAACAACATTCTTTAGATTTCTAAGGAACCATTCCTAATTGTCGCCATCTTCGTCTGAGACTATACCGTATGCAAGAGGGTAGAACTGTTGGTTACTATTCTTAGCTGTAGCAGACATCAAACATCCTCTAAACCTTCCTGTAAGGAAAGTAGCATTCAAATATAGCATCGGGCGACAATATTGAAAGCCTTCTACGCAAGCCCCATATGAAAGAAAAAGTCGCTCAAACCTCATTGATGAATCATCTTTCTGGAAGTCGATAACGGAACCATTATTGGTTTCCTTTACCTTGTTGACATACCAACACAAGTCACTGTAAGATCTAACATAATTTTCGTACATTTTCTGATGCACCAGCGTAATTCCGTGGTATGTCTGCCCATATGTAACATATAAACCGTAATCAACCTTGAAATCATCGACAACAGATTTTGCAGACTTTTTAGGATGCATCCGAACAATGTCACTAACCAAACTTTTCACAAACTTTGCTGGAACAACCAAATTACCTTTATCCATATAGCCAGCTCCACAATTATGTTCTCCCACATAACTCTTCATCTCAAAAATTTTGAAATAGAGCCGCGGCAGAGAGCGGGGACGATCAAGGACTTCATGGGTCTGAATCCCAAGGAGTTCTTAGGGACTGAGGGCATAGTAGTAGCAGATGACTGGCTAGACTCGGTAGAGAGGAAGCTCCTTGGAGTTAGGATGCCGGATGACCTCCAGGTCGAGGCAGCGGGATTTCTGCTGATAGACTTGGCAGGAGTTTGGTTCTGGAATGAGCCGCTATTCGCGAGAGGGAGGGCCACTTGGGATCAGTTCAAGACCCAGTTCAAGAAGAAATTCTTCTCGACCACCGCTAGGGTAGCCATGGGGCTACGATTCCAGAACATCCAGCAGGGAAACCGTTCTGTCGACGAATATGCGGCAGAGTTTAGTCGCCTAAGCCGTTTCGCTCCTAGTCTGGTTGCTGACCCTGAGGAGATGACGCGTAGGTTTTGCCATGGTCTAGTTCCAGACATTGGCATTCTTATAGTGGCGAACGGTATGACTGACTACTACCAGAGCTTAGAGTTAGCCCGGAGTATCGAGGAGCGTCTTCTGTCTTGCAAGAGGCCGGCTTCTGTACACATTGAGGGACCCTCCAAGCGTCAGGCTTTCCAGCAGAAAGTGCCAACGCCACACCAGCAGATATATCGTCCTCCCACACCACATCATTCGACCCCGCCAGTTAGAGCCCCGGGACCCCGGCAGCAGCAGAAGGGAGCTTTGTGTGTATACTGTAAGGGGCCACACTTTCAACATCAACAGTAGAGGCCATTTCAGCTGGTACAGCATCAGTATCGGGGTCAGGACCCGAAGACGATCAGTTGTTCATACTGCAGGAAGCAGGGACACACCAGGGAGCAGTGTAGCAAGAGGCTTTCAATATTGTCGTCCGATGCTATATTTGGATGCTACTTTCCTTACAGGAAGGTTTAGAGGATGTTTGATGTCTGCTACAGCGAAGAATAGTAACCAACAGTTCTACCCTCTTGCATACGGTATAGTCTCAGGCAAAGATGGCGACAATTGGGAATGGTTCCTTAGAAATCTAAAGAATGTTGTTGGATGTAGTAGGCGTATTATTTTTCTTTCGGATCAAGGCACCGGTCTAGTTTCTGAAGTCCCTAAAGTGTTTCCTAATGATTACCATAGCTATTGCTATTATCACATGAAGAATAACATACCGCTGAAAGAGAAAGGAAATGAAAGAGTGTATCCGCATGTACTTGAAGCTTGGAGGCAAGCAGTATATGCTCTAACTCCAGGTGTGTTAATGAGACAGATATATGCACATTTTCTATACATTTACCATTAATTTAACAAGAAGAATGACCATTCTCCGTGTCAGTAAGACGGAGAATAGTCATTCTTCGTACGTATTACACGGAGAATGACCATTCTCCGTCCTGTATAGAAAGGAGAATATCATTCTCCGTTAGCTTTGTACGGAGAATGGTATTATCCGTCTTGCATAGTACGGATAATGTTCATTCTCCGTTTCCATCACACGGAGAATAGTCATTATCCTTCTTGCATAGAACGGAGAATATCATTCTTCGTTAGCTTTGAACGGAGAATGGTATTATCCGTCTTGCATAGTACGGATAATGTTCATTCTCCGTTTCCATCACACGGAGAATGGTCATTATCCGTCTTGCGTAGAACGAAGAATGTATTTTTCCGTTAGTTTTTGAACGAAGAATGACTATTATCCTTATTTTAAACACGGAGAATGCACTTATTTTTCATAATTTTGTGAATTGACCTAATTCTTTATTAATTATTTATTTTTCTGTATAAAGGTGGGTATAGATAAGCAATCAAGAAGATTTATGATCTGAATTGTGGTCATGTTGTGAATTGGATGAATAAACAAAAACCTGAACACTGGTCAAACGCATTCTTCCCGGGATGTAGATACGGTGAGGTTACTTCTAGTTGTACAGAGTCATTCAATGCATGGATAAAGGCTGAGAAGAAATTGCCTATATCAGCAATTGTAAATGTCATCCGTGTGAAGATGATTTCGGATCGCTACAAGGATGCAATTGGTTTGAATAGCAAATTGACTCCATACGCTTAGGATATGCTGAAGCAGCTTACAGATGATGGCATGTGTTATAGGGTATATCGGTCCGTTGATTTCGAATTTGAGGTGATCGCAGATACTTCCTCCCACATGGTGAATCTTCTTGATTGTCATTGTAGTTGTCGTAGATGGAAGGTATATGGATTCCCATGCAGCCATGTAATACAATACATCAGAGTTGGTTCAGATAAATCTGTTTACGACTTTGTGGAGCAGTATTGGACATCAGATTATTATCGGAAGTTATATTCATGTGCTATTCGTCTAGTTCCAGATTCTGAAAAACAGTTTGAAAATAATCCCACTGACGTTGTTCTACCCCCTGTTCCGAAACATGATCCTGGACGACCAAAGGCGAACCGTTATAAGAGCAAATATGAGAACAAAGGAAAAGAGAAGAGAAAGATAAGGTGACAGAATTATTTTGAATTATGCAATCACCATCGCACCACTTGTCCTTTGCCTCCCTTGTCCTTTGCCTCCACGTGCTGCTACGGTGGTCGAGGGGGCAGCGCCCCCTCGTTAATACATACACGTATATTCCTTCTTTTATATAATTATTTTTTGAATACATATCTTACATTTTTTGATATCAATGATAATAGTCTGAACTCTGCATATCAGATGTTTCACATATATATTAACATCATAAGAACTTATTATCCGTTATACTCTCTGATTTTATAATGCATTGAATGACCATTCTCCGTGATTTAACACGGAGAATGATCATTCCAAGCATTACATTTATATGTTAAAAACATATAACCATGAAAATGACCATTCTTCGTGAATTTTAACACGGAGAATGACATTCTCCGTGTTAGAAACACGGAGAATGGTCATTTCTAGGTCAAAATACAAAGAAAATGTCATTCTCCGTGTATTTTAACACGAAGAATAACATTCTCCGTGGTTGAATAGCGGAGAATGGCCATTTCTAGGTCAAAATACACGAAGAATGACATTCTAGGTTTGTATTAACACGGAGAATGATATTCTCCGTGTATTTTAACACGGAGAATGACATTCTCCGTGTATTTTAACACAGAATCAAACAACAGAACTTTAACAAAACAGATTTATATATAGAATAATGTAAATTAGTCGAAAAATTGAGTTTCATTACAAAGGACAACGAATACATTACAAAAGAAACCTAACAGACAGAATATATATAAAGAATTTCTTAGCCAATTTACATTGTTGTTTACATTGTCATTTCTTTTATGATACAAAAGGAATTGCACACTCACTTTTAAGCAAAAGCTTAGCCAAAGTTAACCTGCTCTTTACAATAATATTGTGAACTACTCTGTTTGTTTTCTTTTGGAAATCAAAGGGAGCTTAGGGAGCTTTCGACAAGCTATCCATATAATATACAACGTACAGCAGGCAGCTGGGTGATAGTTGCTGTGGGCATTCTTTACAAATTTTGAGCTCAGTTCTTTCATATTCCTGAATTACCGGGCTTTTCTCCCTCATCAATGCAATTTTTTTTATTACAATCGGCTCGATTTTACACTTCATATATTCTGCATCCTTGATTCTCTTAGTGCCCGTGTTTTTACGCAAGGAGTTGTAGTGTGTCCAAACGTAGAAGCTGAAGTTGAATGACAGCAGTGTACAGTGTTTATTTTCTTCACGGAAGAGTAGCACGAATAGCCATTCGATGTCATCCTCCAACTCCAAGATAAAATCTTCTATATCAACTTTGAAATTGTAAATGGCTCCATCTGCTGGTTTGTCTACATCGACAAATTCAGCGGTACGTTGTTTTCCAAAAAAAATATATCATGAGTTAGTCTTTTACAACCCTATTAGTAGATGTACACATTAATATTTATTTTTCAGTTTTGATTCTTACCAATAAATGGGGCATCATGATTGCAGACCATTTACATTCTGCACCCTGCGAGCTTGAATGAATGGTACGTTTTATCTCGGCTTGTATTTCATTCATAATCTTTATCATCAAGTTCATTACATTAGCCTCTATTTCTTCCTCATTCAATATGTCTTGTAGTTCTTTAGCATTTAACAACAAGGTAACATCATTGTTTCTTCTTCTTATTTTACACTCTTCTGGAGCAGTTGGAAAGTATTCGTATACATTTTTACTGCACATAAATTTAGTTTCGATTATGTTAATAATATAGTCTAATGATATAATTGAAAAAAGTCGCTCCAATAGAGAGAATGATCATTCTCCGTTATGAATTGGACGGAGAATGACCATTCTCCGTGAATTTACACGGAGAATAATCATTCTCCGTTATGAATTGGACGGAGAATGACCATTCTCCGTCCAAATTATACGGAGAATGACCATTCTCCGTTATGAATGAGACGGAGAATGATCATTCTCCGTTCAAATGACACGGAGAATGATCATTCTCCGTTATAAATTGGACGCAGAATGACCATTCTCCGTCCAAATTACACGAAGAATGACCATTCTCTGTTATGAATGGGACGGAGAATGATCATTCTCCGTTCAAATGACACGGAGAATGATCATTCTCCGTTGTGAATTGGACAGAAATTGGTTCAAGTTTAGAATACTTACGTTGGAGACATCCTTCTTGGGTATACGATGCTCCTGTATAGATCCTTCAGCTCATTGTCTGCTTGCTTCCAAAGTCTGAGTTTTGGATATTACATCAGAATTTTTCCCTCTGCCACTAGCTTGGCTGTTTCAGCAGATTCTTCTTCAAGTTCTTAAGTTACTGTCATCTTCTTTTTTTCTTCTACCTTCTCGGGACTGGAAGGAGCTTTTCTTTTCCCACCAGCAGCGACATTCTTACTTGTTGTAGCATCGACTGTTTTCTTCTTTCCCAAGGTGGTAAAATCATCATTGGCTAGAGCATTTGATGGTTTTTTTAATCCTTCTTGTTTCTCTTGCTCCTGTGTGTTGTTTTTGAGGAACTGGTTGAGTCTCCCCAAGCTGCAATACTGTAGCCATTGCTTCGAGGTTAGCAATTGTACCGTTCTTCTTTTTGACTTCGTCATTCAACGATACAACTTCCTCTAGAAGTTTGTTGTTATCATTAACGAGCCTTTCATTCTCCTTTCTGAGATTTTCTATTATTTTCACTGATATAAAACAAACAACAACAAGAGGTATGATATCAATATTATATAATCTTCTTTTTAAAAATAATGAAAAATATTATTATCCGTTTACTTTAATCCGGAGAATGTCCATTCTCCGTGTCAAAACCTACGGAGAATGATCATTCTCCGTTAGACTTACAAGGAGAACGGGCATTCTCCGTGTAATTTATACGGAGAATGGACATTCTCCGTATAACTTACACGGAGAATGACTATTCTCCGTGTTAAAATACACGGAGAATGGTCATTATCCGTGGGTTTGACACGGAGAATGTAAAACACGGAGAATGACAATTCTTCGTGTCAATATACACGGAGAATAATCATTCTCCGTGTTACTTACACGGAGAATTGTCATTCTCCGTGTTGCTTACACGAAGAATGATCATTCTCCGTGTGTTTTACATACGGAGAATGTTCATTCTCCGTGATTTAACACATATAATTATAACTTAAAATTTTGAAAAAGAGAATATTTTACCTTTTAGAAGTAGCTCCTCAACATGTTGACGAAGCTTCCCATTATCAGTAATAAGCTCTGATTTCTGCTTTCTCAGGGAGTCTAGTTCCTGTTCCGATCCATCCTTAACAATATCAACTGAAGGTTGTCGGGCCCCCTCTGCCTCTAGTTCTTCAACTCTTCTGCGGAGTTTCTCATTATCAGCAATAAGGAGAGATTTCTCGTTCCTTATAGAGTCTAACTCCTTTTCCAACCCATCATTAACGAGCTCCACAGCACGTTGTAGGGCTACATCTGCCTCTAGTTTTTGTACTCTTTCGTGGAGTTGCTCATTCTCAGCGATAAGCTGGGATTTCTCCTCCAAGACACGCAACACATCTTCATTCTCAGCTGTGTTTATTGCTGGTGCTTGGGCTTCAGTTTGTGGTTCTTCTTCATTATCAGCATTATTCGCACCTTCTATACGATGCTGCTGTGCTGGGACTTCGCCTTCTTCAACAGTCACTGTAACAAAATCTTTGAATATCAATTCCGATTTTGTCTGAGCCCCTTGATAGTCATGTTTGAGGAATATCGAGATTCTATTCTCATCCCATGTATAGAATCTCGGGTATGCACTTATTGGTTTGTACTTTCTTTCTAACAGTTGACTGTGCTCTGCAAACCAATACAAGAAATATATCGTACAACCTTCAATCTTCTTGTACGATATCTCAATATCCCCATCTTCAGTTATTGTAACAGCCCTCTTTATGCTGTCCACGACGTACGCCAAAATAATACGTGGCCAACATATGTTTTTTTATAACATCTATGCTATCTACCAGAGCGAAGAACTTGTATGGCAAGTTCGACCCACCCATTCTGGTGAAGAATGTTGTTTGGCACAAGTTGAATACTATTAACTTGGCCAACTCATCAGGTCTTGCATTTCTGTCTCCCAACAGCTCTAAGAACCTTTTTCTGACTTCTGTATTTGAGACTTCTGCATGTTTTTCCTTGGAATTTGTCAGCAATCTTTTGAAGTGTTCTTTACACATGCTGAATGAGTCTGCTGGTGGGGGGTCTTCTGTTTTTTAGTGATGATTTTTGATATTTCTCATCAACTTCACTGTCATCCTTCATTGGCAGACCGAAAATGGTTGCCATCTCTTCGGCAGTTGGTGCTACCTTGACACTATTGCTCAATTGGAAGTATCCAGTGCCATCTTCTTCCAAGTAAGTCCCTATCAGGTTCTCCAGACCTTTTGTGACTTTAGATAGTTCTGCCTTTTTGACCTTGGATTTGTAGAATACATCTACGAAATTGTAGAATCCAATATTCTTCAAGGATTCAATAACTGCATCAGGCAAATGGCCACCCTTTTTCTTCTCCTCATCCATAAGAGAGTATTGGGGTGAATGTTGCACGGAAAACTCTTTCTTCTTTGTTCCTGATATTTTAAAAAAAAAACAATTAGTTTTACGTCAATATCCTTCTTTATTATAACACGGAGAATGACCATTCTCCGCTATTCAACTACGGAGAATGATCATTCTCCGTGTCAAAATATACGGAGAATGACCATTCTCCGTGTATATTAACACGAAGAATGGTCATTCTCCGTGTCAAAATACACGGAGAATGACCATTCTCCGTGTTCTTACCACGAAAATTTTTTGGGCATTTCATAAATTTTCCCTATATATATATAGTGAGGTAAGTATAATTATTTTAAAGGGAAAATTTATGAAATGTCCAAAAATTTAAAAAGTTTTATGAAAAACCCACCGTGTATTTTGACACGGAGAATGATCATTCTCCGTGGTTGAATAGCGGAGAATGGTCATTCTCCGTGTTATAATAAAGAAGGATGTTGACGTAAACCTAATTGTTGTTTTTTTAGAAAAAAAACTATCAGGAACAAAGAAGAAAGAGTTTTCCGTGCAACATTCACCCCAATACTCTCTCTTATGGATGAGGTAAAGAAAAAGGGTGGCCATTTGCCTGATCCAGTTATTGAATCCTTGAAGAATATTGGATTCTACAATTTCGTAGATGTATTCTAAAAATCCAAGGTCAAAAAGGCAGAACTATCTAAAGTCACAAAAGGTCTGAAGAACCTGATAGGGACTTACTTGGAAGAAGATGACACTGGATACTTAGCAACAGTGTCAAGGTAGCACCAACTGCCGAAGAGATGGCAACCATTTTCGGTCTGCTAATGAAGGATAACAGTGAAGTTGATGAGAAATATCTAAAAATCATCACTAAAAAACAGAAGATCCCCCCACCAGCAGACTCATTCAGCATGTGTAAAGAACACTTCAAAATATTGATGACAAATTCCAAGGAAAAACATGCAGAAGTCTCAAATACAGAAGTCAGAAAAAGGTTCTTAGAGCTGTTGGGAGACAGAAATGCAAGACCTGATGAGTTGGCCAAGTTAATAGTATTCAACTTGTGCCAAACAACATTCTTCACCAGAATGGGTGGGTCGAACTTGCCGTACAAGTTCTTCGCTCTGGTAGATAGCATAGATGTTATAAAAAAATATCTGTTGGCCACGTATTATTTTGGCATACGTCATGGACAACATAAAGAGAGCTGTTACAAAAACTGAAGATGGGGATATTGAAATATCGTACAAGAAGATTGAAGGTTGTACGATATATTTCTTGTATTGGTTTACAGAGCACAGTCAACTGTTAGAAAGAAAGTGCAAACCAATAAGTGCATACCCGAGATTCTATACATGGGATGGGAATAGAATCTCGATATTCCTCAAACATGACTATCAAGGGGCTCAGACAAAATCGGAATTGATATTCAAAATTTTTGTTACAGTGACTGTTGAAGAAGGCGAAGTCCCAGCAGAGCAGCATCGTATAGAAGGTGCGGATAATGCTGGTAATGAAGAAGAACCACAAACTGAAGCCCAAGCACCAGCAATAAACACAGCTGAGAATGAAGATGTGTTGCGTGTCTTGGAGGAGAAATCTCAGCTTATCGCTGAGAATGAGCAACTCCACGAAAGAGTACAAAAACTAGAGGCAGATGTAGCCCTACAACGTGCTGTGGAGCTCGTTAATGATGGGTTGGAAAAGGAGTTAGACTCTATAAGGAACGAGAAATCTCTCCTTATTGCTGATAATGAAAAACTCCGCAGAAGAGTTGAAGAACTAGAGACAGAGGGGGCCCGACAACCTTCAGTTGACATTGTTAAGGATGGGTCGGAACATGAACTAGACTCCCTGAGAAAGCAGAAATCAGAGCTTATTGCTGATAATGAGAAGCTTCGTCAACATGTTAAGGAGCTACTTCTAAAAGGTAAAATATTCTCTTTTTCAAATTTTTAAGTTATAATTATATGTGTTAAATCACGGAGAATGAACATTCTCCGTATGTAAAACACACGGAGAATGATCATTCTCCGTGTAAGCAACACGGAGAATGACAATTCTCCGTGTAAGTAACACGGAGAATGATTATTCTTCGTGTATATTGACACGGAGAATTGTCATTCTCCGTGTTTTACATTCTCCGTGTCAAACCCACGGATAATGACCATTCTCCGTGTATCTTAACGCGGAGAATAGTCATTCTCCGTGTAAGTTATACGGAGAATGCTCATTCTCCCTATAAATTACACGGAGAATGCCCGTTCTCCTTGTAAGTCTAACGGAGAATGATAATTCTCCGTAGGTTTTGACACGGAGAATGGACATTCTCCGGATTAAAGTAAACGGATAATAATATTTTTTATTATTTTTAAAAAGAAGATTATATAATATTGATATCATACCTCTTGTTGTTGTTTGTTTTATATCAGTGAAAATAATAGAGAATCTCAGAAAGGAGAATGAAAGGCTCGTTAATGATAACAACAAACTTCTAGAGGAAGTTGTATCGTTGAATGACGAAGTCAAAAAGAAGAACGGTACAATTGCTAACCTCGAAGCAATGGCTACAGCATTGCAGCTTGGGGAGACTCAACCAGTTCCTCAAAAACAACACACACGAGCAAGAGAAACAAAAGGATTAAAAAACCATCAAATGCTCTAGCCGATGATGATTTTACCACCTCGAAAAACAAAAAAACAGCCGATGCTACAACAAGTAAGAATGTAGCTGCTGGTGGGAAAAGAAAACCTCCTTCCAGTCCCGAGAAGGTAGAAGAAAAAAAGATGATGACAGTAACTGAAGAACTTGAAGAAGAATCTGCTGAAACAGCTAAGCTAGTGGCAGAGGAAAAAATTCTGATGCAATGTCCAAAACTCAGACTTTGGAAGCAAGCAGACAATGAGCTGAAGGATCTATACAGGAGCATCGTATACCCAAGAAGGATGTCTCCAACGTAAGTATTCTAAACTTGAACCAATTTCTGTCCAATTCACAACGGAGAATGATCATTCTCCGTGTCATTTGAACGGAGAATGATCATTCTCCGTCCCATTCATAACGGAGAATGGTCATTCTTCGTGTAATTTGGACGGAGAATGGTCATTCTGCGTCCAATTCATAACGGAGAATGATCATTCTCCGTGTCATTTGAACGGAGAATGATCACTCTCCGTCTCATTCATAACGGAGAATGGTCATTCTCCGTGTAATTTGGACGGAGAATGGTCATTCTCCGTCCAATTCATAACGGAGAATGATTATTCTCCGTGTAAATTCACGGAGAATAGTCATTCTCCGTCCAATTCATAACAGAGAATGATCATTCTCTCTATTGGAGTGACTTTTTTCAATTATATCATTAGACTATATTATTAACATAATCGAAACTAAATTTATGTGCAGTGAAAATGTATACGAATACTTTCCAACTGCTCCAGAAGAGTGTAAAATAAGAAGAAGAAACAATGATGTTATCTTGTTGTTAAATGCTAAAGAACTACAAGACATATTAAATGAGGAAGAAATAGAGGCTAATGTAATGAACTTGATGATAAAGATTATGAATGAAATACAAGCCGAGACAAGACGTACCATTCATTCAAGCTCGCAGGGTACAGAATGTAAATGGTCTGCAATCATGATACCCCATTCATTGGTAAGAATCAAAACTGAAAAATAAATATTAATGTGTACACCTACTAATAGGGTTGTAAAAGACTAACTCATGATATATATTTTTTGTTTTCTGGAAAACAACGTACCGCTGAATTTGTCGATGTAGACAAACCAGCAGATTGAGCCATTTACAATTTCAAAGTTGATATAGAAGATTTTATCATGGAGTTGGAGGATGACATCGAATGGCTATTCGTGTCACTCTTCCGTGAAGAAAATAAATACTATACACTGCTGTCATTCAACTTCAGCTCCTACGTTTGGACACACTACAACTCCTTGCGTAAAAACACGGGCACTAAGGGAATCAAGGATGCAGAATATATGAAGAGTAAAATCGAGCCGATTGTAATAAAGAAAATTGCATTGATGAGGGACAAAAGCCCGGTAATTCAGGAATATGAAAGAACAGAGCTCAAGATTTGTAAAGAATGCCTACAACAACTATCACCCAGCTGCCTGATGTACGTTGTATATTATATGGATAGCTTGTCGAAAGCTCCCTTTGATTTCCAAAAGAAAACAAACAGAGTAGTTCACAATATTATTGTAAAGAGCAGGTTAACTTTGGCTAAGCTTTTGCTTAAAAGTGAGTGTGCAATTTCTTTTGTATCATAAAAGAAATGACAATGTAAACAACAATGTAAATTGGCTAAGAAATTTCTTATATATATTCTGTCTGTCAGGTTTCTTTTGTAATGTATTCGTTGTCCTTTGTAATGAAACTCAATTTTTCGACTAATTTACATTGTTCTATATGTAAATCTATTTTGTTAAAGTTCTGTTGTTTGATTCTGTGTTAAAATACAAGGAGAATGTCATTTTCCGTATTAATACAAACATAGAATGTCATTCTCCGTATATTTTGACCTAGAAATGACCATTTTTCGCTATTCAACCACGGAGAATGTCATTCTTCGTGTTAAAATACACGGAGAATGACATTTTCTTTGTATTTTGACCTAGAAATGACCATTCTCCGTGTTTAATGTCATTCTCCGTGTTAAAATTCACGAAGAATGGTCATTTTCATGGTTATATGTTTTTAACATAAATGTAATGCTTGGAATGATCATTCTCCGTGTTAAATCACGGAGAATGGCCATTCAATGCATTATAAAATCAGAGAGTATAACGGATAATAAGTTCTTATGCTGTTAATATATATGTGAAACATCATATATGCAGAGTTCAAACTATTACCATTGATATCAAAAAATGTAAGATATGTATTCAAAAAACAATTATATAAAAGAAGGAATATACGTGTATGTATTAACGAGGGGGCGCTGCCCCCTCGACCACCGTAGCAGCACGTGGAGGCAGAGGACAAGTGGTGCGATTGTGATTGCATAATTCAAAATAATTCTGGCACCTTATCTTTCTCTTCTCTTTTCCTTTGTTCTAATATTTGCTCTTATAACGGTCCACCTTTGGTCGTCCAGGACTACGTTTCGGAACATGGGGTAGAACAACATCAGTGGGTTTATTTTAAACTGTTTTTCAGAATCTGGAACTGGACGAATAGCACATGAATATAACTTCCGGTAATAATCTGATGTCCAATACTGCTCCACAAAGTCGTAAAAAGATTTATCTGAACCAACTCTGATGCATTGTATTGCATGGCTGCATGGGAATCCATATACCTTCCATCTACGACAACTACAATGACAATCAAGAAGATTCACCATGTGGGAGGAAGTATCTACGATCACCTCAAATTCGAAATCACCGGACCGATATACCCTATAACACATGCCATCATCTGTAAGCTGCTTCAGCATATCCAAAGCATATGGAGTCAATTTGCTATTCAAACCAATTGCATCCTTGTGGTGATCCGAAATCATCTTCATCATCTTCACACGAATGACATTTACAATTGCTGATATAGGCAATTTCTTCTCAGCCTTTATCCATGCATTGAATGACTTTGCACAACTAGAAGCAACCTCACCGTATCTACATCCCGGGAAGAATGCGTTTGACCAGTGTTCAGGTTTTTGTTTATTCATCCAATTCACAACATGACCACAATTCAGATCATAAATCTTCTTGATTGCTTGTCTATACCCACCTTTATACAGAAAAACAAATAATTAATAAAGAATTAGGTCAATTCACAAAATTATGAAAAATAAGTACATTCTCCGTGTTTAAAATAAGGATAATAGTCATTCTCCGTTCAAAAACTAACGAAAAAAATACATTCTCCGTTCTACGCAAGACGGATAATGACCATTCTCCGTGTGATAAAAACGGAGAATGAACATTATCCGTACTATGCAAGACGGATAATACCATTCTCCGTTCAAAGCTAACGGAGAATGATATTCTCCGTTCTATGCAAGACGGATAATGACCATTCTCCGTGTGATGGAAACGGAGAATGAACATTATCCGTACTATGCAAGACGGATAATACCATTCTCCGTTTAAAGCTAACGGAGAATGATATTCTCCGTTCTATACAGGACGGAGAATGGTCATTCTCCGTGTAATACGTACGGAGAATGACTATTCTCCGTCTTACTGACACGGAGAATGGTCATTCTCCTTGTTAAATTAATGGTAAATGCATAGAAAATGTGCATATATCTGTCTCATTAACACACCTGAAGTTAGAGCATATACTGCTTGCCTCCAAGCTTCAAGTACATGCGAATACACTCTTTCATTTCCTTTCTCTTTTAGCGGTATGTTATTCTTCATGTGATAATAGCAATAGCTATGATAATCATTAGGAAACACTTTAGGGACTTCAGAAACTAGACCGGTGCCTTTATTCGAAAGAAAAACAATACGCCTACTACATCCAACAACATTCTTTAGATTTCTAAGGAACCATTCCCAATTGTCGCCATCTTCGCCTGAGACTATACCGTATGCAAGAGGGTAGAACTGTTGGTTACTATTCTTAGCTGTAGCAGACATCAAACATCCTCTAAACCTTCCTGTAAGGAAAGTAGCATCCAAATATAGCATCGGGCGACAATATTGAAAGCCTTCTACGCAAGCCCCATTTGAAAGAAAAAGTCGCTCAAACCTCATTGATGAATCATCTTTCTGGAAGTCGATAACGGAACCATTATTGGTTTCCTTTACCTTGTTGACATACCAACACAAGTCACTGTAAGATCTAACATAATTTTCATACATTTTCTGATGCACCAGCGTAATTCCGTGGTATGTCTGCCCATATATAACAGATAAACAGTAATCAACCTTGAAATCATCAACAACAGATTTTGCGGACTTTTTAGGATGCATCCGAACAATGTCACTAACCAAACTTTTCACAAACTTTGCTGGAACAACCAAATTACCTTTATCCATATAGCCAGCTCCACAATTATGTTCTCCCACATAACTCTTCATCTCAAAAATTTCGAAATAGATATAGCATGGAAGCTCCACAAACAAGCATGTGTCTTGTAATTCTTGCAGCAAACAGTATATCTCCCCGGCTCAGATTTCAAAATGTGGAATGGATGACGAGATTCAAAACATACCTTTCTAACAGCATTCCTAACTTCTTCAACACCATTTAGAAAAATCTGACCAACACCAGTAATTGATACAGGCTACATATCCGATTTTCTCTTCTTCACTGTCTCAGTTGAGCCCTCATAAAATTGTACTACTCATTTGTCTTTTACAGTAGGAGAACATCTACTCAAAGAACTAGAAGAGGAAGACGAAGGTCCCATGTGAAAGCTTTGACAAGAAAAAGATGTTAATGAAGAACATGGAGAGTATATTTGCTCCACAAATAGATCAAAACTCACATCATGAGTACCGTTAAAACCACCAACCAATGAGCGAATCCAAAAATCACTTTCTACATACAGTTCAATCCCATCAGAGTGCAAAAACCTGAAACGGAAGGAAAGTGGATCCAAAGAAGTCCATCGATCGCACACTTTATTCTTTAAAAAATCTACGGTACTTTCATGTGCGACACGACAGGAAACTATGTCTCCCTTGAAAAAAATGTTAACTAAACAACTTGATTCCATACCTTCCCCCCGATAACATAAAAACATAAGAGATCACAAATAGAACAATAAAATTCTCGTCTAATAATGATTATTCTCCGTCTAAAAATAACGGAGAATAAATATTCTCCGTTCGGAACTAACTTAGAATGATCATTCTCCGTCTAAAACACACGGAGAATAGTCATTCTCCGTCTAAATATAATGGAGAATGATTATTATCTGTCTGTAATTTATGGATAATGCTCATTTTCTGTCAAAAAACACACGGAATGATAACTATATGTCTATAACATACGGAGAATGATCTTTCTCCGTCTATAACATACGGAGAATGATCTTTCTCCGTCTATAACATACGGAGAATGATCTTTCTCAGAAGTAATTGTCATTTTTCGTGAAAATATTACGGAGAATGCTATTTCTCTATGATAAATGACAATTCTCCGTCATATTAGGCGACATATTCGCACAAAATAACAAGATTAAATATCTCTCTAACAGTTTCTCAGTTAATAATCTTCATAACAAATTCAAATTCAGCATAAATTTTGAGATATACGAAGCTGATGGATGAATTTCTACAGATCTGAACTCTCACCTTGTTTTAAGATCTATAAAAAAAAAAGATCTTCTCTCCACAATTGACCTAATCGCCTGAAACCACGAAGATGATGATGATGATGATCGATGATGATGAAGGATGATCGACGTTCGACTGACAAAAACCACAGTGAACTACGAACGATTTTACGATCTCTGATAAAGATGATATCAATAGATTTCAAATTTCTCGTGAAGAAGAAGAAAAATACGAATTTTCCAATCCAAATCTGAGTTTGTGAATTCAAAATTATATATATATGACCAAATTTGCGCGAAGGAGTATTTTTGGAACTATGAAAATGGCAAATTTTGTAAATACACAACATCTAAAGAGAATCTTGGAATATTTAACGTGGAAATACTTAATTCTGGGTATTTCATAAAACTCATCCAACAGGTGGGCATTTCATAAAAGTCCACCCCGAAATTGGATTTCTCAGCAATTATATATATATATATATATATATATATATATATATATATATATATATATATATATATATATATTTTTTTTTTTTTTTTTTTTTTTTTTTATATATATATATATATATATATATATATATATATATATACTAGCATATGTGCACGTGCCTTGCACGTATTTTAACATTTCTTAATTAGTTTAGGAAGACTCTTTAGGAAGACCAAAGGGTAGTCTTCCTAATTACTAAGTTGTCTTTATTAAAATTAATGAACTATTTTTAATTAGTATAAGTATGTAAGGGTATTTTCGGAATTTAAAAGTTTCACCATCTAAGTTTTCCTATTATATAGTAGAATTTAAAAGTTTCAACATCTAAGTTTTCCTATTATATAGTAGAATATATATATATATATATATATATATATATATATATATATATATATATATAAACAAACAAGAAAGAATGAGCAAGTGAAATGAAAAGAGAGGAACATTAGAGTTTTAAAACCAAAACCAATGTTGCACGGGACAGAGGAAGCAATTGCATGACAAACCCTTTTTTTAACCACAAAGAAACAAACTCCTATCACGACATCTCTAAACCTGTATCTTAACTCAAGAATTTTCAGGATTCTGAACATCCGTAACATTTTAGGGACAACTGTCGTCGGTTATATAATCAACGTAGTGATTTCCCAAACTAAGAATATGGAACAACTTTAACATGCTAAGAAGATCCTAAAGCAACAGACAAAGTTTCAATGCCCCTGATCCGCTTGTAGATTCAATCCACAGAGACTCCTTCGCTGAGTCTAATGTTGCCGAATCCCTAATATAATACTCTTGCTTGCTTCATGCACTGAACCAAACTAAGCCATTTGAGACCATCAACAATATAGTCAACTCCTGCTTGTCACAACACGATGAAGTTCAGTTAGAAGGGCCTGTGCAGAAGAGACTTCAGACTGGCTCAATATAAAGGCCATTAGATATGCTTCCCGTGAAATCCCATGTTATATAGGTTCATCCTTTGATAAAAGGATACTGAATACATTAGCATCACAAAAGGATACAGAAGACACTAATAGCTGGCTTCTGTAAATTGTAACAAATACACATTACTTCCACTCATATTCAGAAGTTTTGAAGCCACAACCTTTTAGATAAGCATCCAGATAATTCTAACCCTATAGTACTGCTTGAATCCTAAATGCTCAAAAACCACTGCCCAAACTTGACCAGTTGCAACCAACCCAAGAAGGTAGATGTCCTAAATCCCCCCCCAAAAAAAAAACATGAGCACCTCACATCTGAAGTTGGTATGCAAGAAATATTTTAGTTGGAAACACTTGGAGTGCACCTTCCAAAGAAATCTTTACTGCAGGAAAAGCTTTATTTTCTGAAACCAATCAGATCTTGATCGTCCCTCCCTACCATTTCTGCAATGCATCACCCAAGTACCAAAGAACTGTTAATCTTATTCACCGATTACAAGATTGCTCCTCTGGGAATAAACTCCCAAATAGGTGTTGGAGTGGGAGGGGTTCCCAACCTATGTGGAGAAGACCCCGGAGTGCGACGAGCGCCGTCCGATGTCGGAGAAGCTCGGGAAGTAGGCGACGGAGTTGCTGCTGCTGCTGCTGGAGCTGCTGGAAGCAGGGGATCCGAGTTCGGGCCGAACTCGGTCCCAGGCCGAGTTCTGGCCGAACTCGGTCTGGCCGTTCCAGGGTTTGGCCAGTAGGTGCTGGTTGCCCCACACAGAGTTCTGGCCGAACTCTGTGTCGTCGGGGGCTGAAGCGGATTTCTGGATGAGTTTTCATCATTAGATCTAATCCAATGGTCCAGGTTGGCTGCGGGATTAGGGAGTTATATTGGGATTTCCCAACCCTAATTTATAACAAAACGCATTGGGCAACACAAGTTTGAGAGAGGAAGGAGGCAAGAGTGCCATTACAACTTCGGGAGAGAAGACGGAGGATTGAAGGTCGTTTTCGAAGGAGATCGTGTTTCGGGTAATCTCTACTCGTCGTTCTCGTTCTTCGTAGCCTTGTAATCGTTGTTCTTTCTTCTGAGTGTTGTGGGGATCCGATTTGGATCGGGAGGAGTTTGTAGAGGGTGTAATTCTTCTATTCCATTAGTGGAGGCTTCTCAGGGTTGGACTCCGATCGTCCCGTGGTTTTTTCCGCAAGGGTTTCCACGTCAAAAATTCTCTGTGTCTGCGTGGATTATTTTTGTGTGATTGTTTTTGGGTTCGTGCGTTGTAGTGCTCGGTCCTCTCGTAGGTACTCTCCGGTTTGGGGAAAGGTTTCCGCGTTTCTTTCCCAACAGAGTGGTATCAGAGCTTTGGGTTCAAAGGGTGTCAGGAGTTGACAGAGGAACCAGAGAGGAGAGATGGACGCGAAGCCGGTGCGCATGGTGAACCTTAATGGCACAAACTATCATTATTGACGGAGCAAGATGAAAGATTTGCTATTTGTCAAGAAGCTGCATCTACCCGTGTTTGCATCCGAGAGGCCCAGTGATAAATCCGAGGAGGACTGGACATTCGAGCACATACAGGTGTGTGGGTACATAAGGCAGTTTGTTGATGAGAACGTGTATAATCACGTTGCCAATATTGAGCACACGAAGACGTTGTGGGATAAGCTGGAATCCTTGTATGCGAAGAAGACCGGGGTAAACAAGTTGTTCCTGATCCGAACGATGATGGGTCTGCGATACAAGGATGGGACGTCTATTTCGGATCACTTGAGTGAGTTCCAGGGCGTGGTTGACCAGCTATCTTCTATGGGAGTCAAATTCGACGACGAAGTTCAGGGACTGTGGCTGCTGTGTACTTTGCCAGACTCGTGGGAGACCGTACGAGTATCTATGATCGCTTCTGCTCCAGAGGACGTAGTCAGTCTGGAGTTTGCCAAGAGCGGGGTGCTGAATGAAGAGATGCGGAGACGTTCTCAGGACACTTCATCCACATCCTACCACTCAGAGGCATTGGTTTCAGAGAGCCGCGGAAGGGGCAAAAGCAGGGGTCCAGGTGGTGGCAGAGACAAGAGCAGGGGGAAGTCCAAGGGTCGTTACGAGGACTCGGAGTGTTACCATTGCGGTAAGAAGGGCCATATCAAGCGAAATTGTTTCGCTTGGAAGAGAGAGAAGAAGGGCGACAAGGGAAAGCAAGAAGAGAACACTACAACGGCGGCCTCGGTGCATGGAGGCGATGTGATCGTCGTAGGTGATGAGGTCATTACTAACCTCGCCTGCGATGACAATTCTTGAGGTTCGATGTTGATTGCCAGAGGAAGCAAGAAGTCCGGTCTCTACTATATGGAGGAGAGCGCAGAGGGGGCACATGAGGTGAACGCAGTCAGTGACGCGTCTACCGAGTTGTGGCACAGGCGGCTCGACCATATCAGCGAGAAGGGGATGAGCTACTTGGTGAACAGAAAAGTGATTCCGGGGCTCAAGTCAACAAAGTTGGAGAAATGCACGCACTGTTTAGCTGGGAAGCAAAATAGGGTGTCTTTCCAAAGTCACCCAAGTTCGAGGAAGCCGGCGTTGCTCGAGTTGATTCACTCGGATGTCTGCGGTCCTATGAAGGTAAAATCTCTTGGTGGTGCTTCTTACTTTGTGACTTTTATTGATGACTGTTCCAGAAAGGTTTGGGTCTATGCCTTAAAGACCAAGGATCAGGTGCTGCCTACTTTCAAAGAGTTTCATGCCTCTGTTGAAAGGGAGACGGACAAGAAGTTATTGTGTGTTCGGTCCGACAATGGCGGCGAATACATCGGTCCCTTTGATGCGTATTGCAGAGAGCAAGGGATACGACACCAGAAGACTCCGCCAAAGACACCTCAGCTCAATGGTGTAGCGGAGCGCATGAACAGGACACTGATGGAGAGGGTGCGGTGTTTGCTGTCAGAAGCAAACTTGTCGGGCAGTTATTGGGGTGAGGCTCTTCTCACAGCTGCTTATATTATTAATTTGTCTCCTAGTGCTCCTTTGCAGGGTGATGTGCCTGACAAAGTATGGTACGGCAAAGAGCCGTCATACAGTCACCTGCGGGCGTTTGGTTGTAAAGCCTTCGTACATGTACCGAAGGACGAGAGGACCAAACTTGAGCCGAAGACGAGGCGATGCGTCTTTGTCGGCTATGGTCGGGATGAGTTTGGCTATAGACTCTACGACACAGTGGAAGGAAAGCTCTACAGAAGCAGGGACGTGGTGTTCGTCGAGGATCAGACCATGACCAACACTCAGGATTCCGAGACGCCTTCTGAGGCTGAGGAATTGCCTGAGTTAGAGTCATTTCGCTTCGAGCAGTTTCCAGAGGACATCGCAGAGGATCCAGTTATGGGGGAGCCGGTACATGGAGTTGCTCCCAACCTTGATCATCAGCCTGCTGATGGTGGTCAGGGTGTCCCTCAGGAGGATGAGCATGCCGGAGAGGTAGTTCCTGAAGGGACGGAGGCTGTCGGTATACAGCCAGCACCAGTGGCTCCACTGAGAAGGAGTGACAGGGATCGTCGACCATCTACGAGATACTCACCGGATGAGTATGTGCTATTGACTGACGGGGAGGAGCCCGAAAGTTTCGCAGAGGCTATGGAAGACGAACATAGGCAGGAGTGGATGGTGGCTATGCAGGAGGAGATGAGTTCCTTGCACACCAATTCCACTTATGATCTGGTGCGGTTGTCAAAGGGCAAGAAGGCTTTGAAGAATCGATGGGTGTTCAGAGTGAAGCAGACGGAAGATGCTACTCGCCCTCGATACAAAGCGAGGCTGGTAGTTAAAGGCTACGGTCAGCGGAAAGACGTGGATTATGATGAGATCTTTTCGCCTGTCGTCAAGCATTCGTCTATCCGGGTGGTGCTAGCATTAGCAGCCAGTTTCGACTTGGAGGTCGAGCAGATGGACGTGAAGACGACATTCCTCCACGGTGATCTTGAGGAGGAGTTGTACATGGAGCAGCCAGAGGGATTCTGTGAGAAGGGCAAGTCACATTTGGTCTGCCGGTTGAGGAAGAGCTTGTATGGTCTAAAGCAGGCTCCGAGGCAGTGGTACAGGAAGTTTGAGTCATTTATGGGGGAGCATGGTTATGCACGGACGACGTCGGACCATTGTGCATTTGTGAGATATTTTGCCGATGATGATTTCATCATTTTGTTGCTCTATGTTGATGATATGCTATTAGTGGGTCGGAATGTCACTAGGATAGCGGAGTTGAAGCGCCAAGTGGGTGCGGCCTTCTCTATGAAGGATTTGGGCGCAGCGAAGACTATTCTTGGGATGGAGATCAGCTGAGAGAGAGATGCCAAGCTGCTACACTTGTCCCAAAAGAAGTACATTCACCGGGTACTTCAGCGTTTCGGGATGGACGGGTCAAAGAAAGTGAGTTCCCCCCTCGCGGCTCACTTTAAGCTCACTGAGGAACAGTGTCCATCTACCGAGGACGAAAAGGAAGATATGGAGCGGGTTCCATATGCCTCAGCTGTGGAAAGCCTTATGTATGCTATGGTGTGTACGAGGCCAGATATTGTTCATGCAGTTGGTACGGTTAGCAGGTATCTTTCAAATCCTGGAAGGGTACATTGGAGTGCGGTCAAGTGGATTCTACGATATCTTCAGGGCACTGCTGGTTGAAGACTTTCCTTTGGTGGTGACGAGCCGAAGCTGGTTGGGTATACCGACGCTGATATGGCTGGAGATGTAGACACGAGGCGATCGACTTCGGGCTACGTGATGATGTTTGCAGGAGGAGCGGTGTCGTGGCAGTCGCGGTTGCAGAAGTGTGTTGCCTTGTCGACGACGGAGACGGAATACATTGCGGCGACGGAGGCTTGCAAGGAGCTGTTGTGGATGAAGAAGCTGTTGCAGGAAATGGGACTGAAGCAAGAGCAGTATACTTTGCTTTGCGACAGTCAGAGTGCTATTCACCTGGTGAAGAATCAGACGTTTCATAGCCGGTCCAAGCACATCGAGACTCGGTATCATTGGATACGCGATGTGGTTGAGAAGAAGGACGCGGAGCTTGAGAAGGTGCATACAGACGACAACAGAGCTGATATGTTCACGAAGATTCTACCAAGGAGGAAGTTTGAGTACTGCAGGCAGATCGTCGGGATGACGACGTCCTCCCCATAGTTGTGAAGGGGGAGATTTGTTGGAGTGGGAGGGGTTCCCAACCTATGTGGAGAAGACCCCGGAGTGCGACGAGCGCCGTCCGATGTCGGAGAAGCTCGGGAAGTAGGCGACGGAGTTGCTGCTGCTGCTGCTGGAGCTGCTGGAAGCAGGGGATCCGAGTTCGGGCCGAACTCGGTCCCAGGCCGAGTTCTGGCCGAACTCGGTCTGGCCGTTCCAGGGTTTGGCCAGTAGGTGCTGGTTGCCCCACACAGAGTTCTGGCCGAACTCTGTGTCGTCGGGGGCTGAAGCGGATTTCTGGATGAGTTTTCATCATTGGATCTAATCCAACGGTCCAGGTTGGCTGCGGGATTAGGGAGTTATATTGGGATTTCCCAACCCTAATTTATAACAAAACGCATTGGGCAACACAAGTTTGAGAGAGGAAGGAGGCAAGAGTGCCATTACAACTTCGGGAGAGAAGACGGAGGATTGAAGGTCGTTTTCGAAGGAGATCGTGTTTCGGGTAATCTCTACTCGTCGTTCTCGTTCTTCGTAGCCTTGTAATCGTTGTTCTTTCTTCTGAGTGTTGTGGGGATCCGATTTGGATCGGGAGGAGTTTGTAGAGGGTGTAATTCTTCTATTCCATTAGTGGAGGCTTCTCAGGGTTGGACTCCGATCGTCCCGTGGTTTTCCCGCAAGGGTTTTCACGTCAAAAATTCTCTGTGTCTGCGTGGATTGTTTTTGTGTGATTGTTTTTGGGTTCGTGCGTTGTATTGCTCGGTCCTCTCGCAGGTACTCTCCGGTTTGGGGAAAGGTTTTCGCGTTTCTTTTCCAACAATAGGCACGGACTCACTGCTCCATCTGTCAACAGTTCTACTTAAGTGTCCTCTGAAGCTGATATTTAAGAAATATTTTAGTCGGAAACACTTTGGAATGCACCTTCCAAAGATAGCTTTAGGGGGTGTTTGGATAGATGTAACTCTTTGAAAGTGTAAAAGTGGCACTTGCAGTAAGTTGAGTTTCCGTGGACTTGCAGCAAGTGGTACTTTCCAAAATATGTTTGGATGGAGTACTTTTTGTCTGGTGAAAGTGAAAAAAAAATCGGTTTGGTGTTTGGATAGTTATGTAAGTAGAAAGTGGAAGTTTTTTTTGGAGATGTGGTAAATCTAGGTATGGTTACTCCCAATTTTTTTGTATGGATTAAAATTTTATGACTTTGATAATAATTTTTTTTTGTATGGATTAAAAATTTATGACTTTGATAAATTAAAAGTAAAATAATTATTTATGATAATTAAGTTAATTATCATAATTAAACAAGATTAAATTGTAATTAAATTTTTATTTAATTTTATTTATTTAACATATAATTATTAATGTAAATTTTCTAAAATATAAATAAATCATATATTTAAAAAAATGTATTGAAGACAAATTTTATTGACAAACTAAATTAATTACCATATTCAAATGAACAAAGAATTAATTAGCATAAAATTTAATTATATTGAATTAGTTATCATAATTAGATTGAATTAATTATCATAATAAAAAGAAAAAAGAAAAAACTTCCACCCCACCAAACCAACCCCCACCCCCTTCCTCGTCCAGACTTCTGCATTCTTCTTCTTCTTCATTTTCTTTTTTCAAAAACACACACTCTCTCTCATTTTCGTCCAGACTTCTGCATTCTCCACACTCTCTCTCTCTTCTTCTTTTCTTCTTCTTCTTCTGGTTCTTCTTTTTCTTCTTGAAGAGCGGACACCCCCTCCCCCAACAAAAAAAAAAAAACCCCAAATTTTTTTTTTTTCTTTTGGAAGAGCAGTTCTTCTTCTTCTTCTTGCTTTCCCACTGGAGTCGATCTCCAGATCCGGACATTCTTGCTTCGGCCGCAAGGCCTCCAGGAACGCAACGCCGTCGGCTACGTCCGCCGCGAGGTCTCCATCATGCGCCACCTCCCCTCTGACCTCGACCTCGGCCACGGAGGCTGCTAGCGGCCGCAGCGACGGGGCACGGTAGAGGCTCTGGAGCTTCGCTCCCTCACTTGCAGCCCACCTGCGGTTGTTTTTTGGTGTAGGTGAAAAGGGACTGAGAGGAGGGGGACAAGACACTGTTTTGTCAGAAATGGGAGTCAAAAAATTCACTTGCGCTGTGTAACCAAACGCTGGAACTGTGAAACTCACCAGGGACTTGCTGCATCTCTCCGCAAAATCCCTCCACTTTCCATCACTCCCTCCCAACCAAACAGCCCCTTACTGCAGACAAAGCTTTATCTCCTGAACCCAATCAGATCTTGATTGTGCCTCCCAACCATTTCTTGCAATGCATCACCCAAGTACCAAATACCTGTTAAATCATATTCATTGATTACAAGGTTGTTCCTATGGGAATAAACTCCCAAATAGGCACCGACTCGCTGCTTCATTAATTCTGTCCTGTCAGCAGCTCTTCCACTCTACTGTCTCACCCAAGGAGTTCTATTTCAATAGGAATCTTCACATCATAGCCAGCAGAATCAAACAGATTCTAAGAACAATAATATTCTCAATGTACTTACCACTGTAAGCCTGTGTAACCACCTCTATCACCTGCATGGGTCTCCGAGCCCATGATACACCTACATTGACTTCCATTACCCAAACAGAGTCCTGAACCTTGCTCATGTAAAATACCTAGGACAATACCAATTGTTTCCTGTTGAAGCACCTAAGAAGCTGCTTTGCAAAACTCCTATATGCCAAAACCCATGAAAACTATATTAGAGAACCTTTTACCAACATCCCATCATCATTATCATCATCATACAAGCCTTCTCCCATGAGAATGGGGTCCACTATGGAACATAAGAGAGCTCAACTGACAACCCAAGTAATTTCAGGTTCATTGTCGCTGTCATCTAAGTGGAAGACGGCTGACAGAGAAGGAGAAATGGCAAAATGGTAACAGAAATGAAGTAACACAAACTAAGACATTCTCCCTTTCTCGTTTTGAGATGTATGGTAGAGTAACAACATACCCAAGCTTTGAGACTTTGACTGCTGTTTCTAGTAGAGTATATCAAGCAATGCCAATATTTTGGCCAGTTTTGGATTGGATACCAACAAAACTGAAACAAGATGCTTTAATAAGTTGCAGTTTCAGTCAAAAGCTAAAGAGCTAGACTAGACTGACTGGGCACTGCAGGAAAAGGATATAGGGAAAGGTGGTTAGTGTATGCCATACAAAAAGAGAGAGAAAGGAAGGAGACGAGTTGAATATCTGTTGCCTTCATCTAACATATAGAGGTATGCCAATTCAACTAGGGGAGAGACGTATCAAAGAGTTCAAGTAGGAGAAACCAACTATGTGTTGGTACATACCTAGCATTAGTGCCTACGTTCTTCTTTTGTGCATCATTGTAATAATGTAATTAGATAACAATTTGATGCAACCTCCAACGTTGCTGATGGGGCAGGTCATCTTCCCATTGACTTCCATCTTCATCAGGAAGGTCTGATATATGCATCGATGGCATCATGTGGATCTGCCCCTGTAATCGAGTCAGGTGGTTTGCAGTTCTTTGATCCAAGAAGGTTAGTTATGCATAGGAAATTAGAGGTCTAGTTTGATATATATAGAATCAGGTTGAGTCAAGAACCACAACCCTCTCATTTTCAGATTATCAAGTAAATCTACAAAATAGTACAATGTATGTGAAGTGCATAAAGTTTAAATGTTAGACATCAACTTCTAGCACAAGCATCATGAGATCCGTATTCCAAAGGTGGAATACTACTATTTGCTTACAGAACTCCACAAATGCCAAACAGAAATTGGTAATACAAAACGTGAAGAAAACCAGAATGGACATAAGGCCAGACAGCAGAACTCTTATCCTATACCCGAACGTTAACAGATTGAAATATAATCTAGCTATCAGCAAATCTGAAACACCCTACGAATGAGAAGAAACATAAGGCATAATGTAATGTTGACCTCACCTAACATTATGTTTTTGAGCCTGTAAAAACATCAAGCAGGCCACAACAATGCCACAGTGTTGCACAACGCACAACCAGAGTACCAGGAGCAACCTAACATCCAACAGAACATTATCAGTAATTTTTACAGCAGAAAGCAAAACAAATATATAATTAAACAGCGTCTAATGATTGTACCTCGCGTCTCTTCTCAGTTCTTGCAGCATTTGCAGAGGGCTCACCAGACACCTGTGGAGGGGATGTGCTATCAACTTCATCAACCAAAATCTCGTGATTTTCAGTAACAACACCACCAACTAAACTCTCTTCGGAAACAGGGAGGATTTCTATAGGCGTATGTTTCTCCTTGGCCAGTCTATCCGAATTGGTCTCTTTTGAACCGTCATCAATCCGAGGTATTTCTTTCGCTTCTTCAACATCGAAGGTATCGACCTCCGTGCTATCCGTAGTCGACTTCACCATCGCTACTCCATCTAAACCCTCAGCTCTCATGGCCTCGGAACGGTCGGCCTCAAAATCCAAATCTCCGTCCCCAGGAGATGTTTCCTTCTCCTGCAAAGGCACTATTTTCATCTCCTCCTTCTCATGGGACACATAAGCATCAACCTTCTCGATCAAAACCTCAGGACTCTCAGCAGCTGAATCTTCCTTATACAGAACATTCCCCGTGCCGGCCTCAGTAATCCCAACTCCAACCTCCACCAATCTATCCGAACTGTTCTCGGTCTCATTCAAATTGTTATCCACTTGAGCCATTTCTTTCGCTTCCACATTAACATTGACAGTGTTGACCTCTTGAACCAAAACCTTGTGGTTCTCAGCGATAATGAGATCCTCTCTAGCCGATTCGTAAACCCTCATCCCTCGTGCTCTGCCAACTGCTGGCTGGCAGATTCCCGCCTCCAGCTTCGTAGAAACGAGTGGAATCCTCCTTAACCGGCTCATCAACGACGACGGCCCGAGCCGGCTCCTCCTCGCCGGCAACAATTCCTTCCGCACGCACCGGTTTCTCCTCAGCGGCACCAACAGATCCGACATCGACGACGAAGACGACCTCCTGCTCGGGGACCTCGTCCAGCGGAACCCTCGGGCTCGATCCGTACACCGAGTGCGGCGCGTCGACGGGATCGGGGGGCTGCGACCTCGGCGTCTCGAACACCTCCTCCTCCTCCTCTTCCTCCTCCTCCCCGTCTTCGTCGGTGGCGGACGCGTGTCCGTCCCCTGCGTCCACGACAACAATCAAAATCAACTCAAGGAGACAGAGAGAGAGAGAGAGAGAGAGAGAGAAGAATCGGACCTTGATGTTGATGGAGAGGAAGGGGAGGGAGAGCCTGGGAATTAGGGTTAGCCGGGTTCGTCTCGTCCTTCCTGTTCTTCCTGTTCGCCTTCCTCTTCTTGGAACCGGACGGCATGGCGACGACTCCGATCCGCTACGGAAATATCGGCCGAGACGACATGGTATTTGTAGGGAGATTTGGAACGGGAGTGGCGGGAGAAAATGCAGATGATGGAAAATTTTGGGTTTTTTTTTTTTTTCTTCTTTGGATTCATTCTACTGCAAAGAAAATGTTCTCGAAAATTGCTGTTGTAAAGATGACACGTGGCGTCATTTCCTGGCTTTCCTTTACATCCCCTATGAGGAAGTTTTTGTCTTATTGGCCGGCACGTGCATATCACGTGCGGTATACTGCTGTAGTTTTTTTTTTTACTTACTATATAATAGGATTGTGGCAGCATACTACTTTCACATGCATGACTGTGAGAGAGCACCGCCCTTGAGGCCCATAGAGAGAAAGAAAGAGAAAGCCTTTTCCTCTTCCCCACCTCCCCATCCCACCACAGATAATGAGGCTCCCCTTCCCATAGCAAATCTCCACTTTCCTTTTTCTTCAACTCTCCTCTTCCCCAAAAATGGATACCAACACTAATAATGCTCATCAAAATCAAATACAACAGTACAACCCTAACAATAATAATATTTCCTCTTCCAGCACCCTCACCACCACCAGCAACCCCACTCCTACCACCAGCAGCAGCAGCAGCAGAAAGTGCAAAGGAAAAGGCGGGCCGGACAACGGAAAGTTCCGGTACCGAGGCGTCCGGCAGAGGAGCTGGGGGAAGTGGGTCGCGGAGATCCGTGAGCCGCGCAAGCGCACCCGCAAGTGGCTCGGCACCTTCTCGACCGCCGAGGAAGCTGCCCGAGCCTACGACCGGGCCGCTCTCGTACTCTACGGCCCCCGCGCGCAGCTCAACCTCCAGCCGTCCAACCCCACTTCCCACTCCACTTCCTCCACTTCCACCACTTCCTCCTCCTCCTCCACTCCCGCCCTCCGCCCCTTGCTCCCTCGACCGTCTCCTCCCACTTTCCTCCCTTTCTACAACCACCACCACCAAAATCCAATATATCTACAGCCCAACATAGCAGCAACGAACCATTCGACCAATGATTGCGGGCCGAATCTATATCATCAGCCCACAATAATCGGTTCCTCGACGACTCCGATGCTTCCGATGAATACTAATAGCAGTAGCCAGCAGCAGCTTACGACTGACCTCGCCGCGTTCGGTGAGATCGGCTCGCTCGCCGGATCCGTTTACTCGGGGCTCTCTATCGGCACTTGCCCGCCCGTAGCAGCGGCGTCAACTCAGCCTGCGCCTTCTTTGGCTCCGCCGCCGGCGGACGTTCTGGCCGCGGGAGCTGGGTCGACGTTGTGGGCTAACGATGACTATTCTTCTGTTGCTTCCGGCTTCTGGGATGATCCTGATAACTTCTTCTTTGATCTATAAATGAAGTATGGTTTACTTAAAAGTTACTACTGCTGTGATGCTAGGGTTAGGGTTAGGGTTAGGGTTAGGGTTTCATTTGTGCATGCAATGCTATTTTCAGCCTATTTCTTCATGGTTTGGGTCACCAACCAACCATTAATATTTTTTATTTCTATTGTTACTACTACTTATATATTACTCTTTTTCTTGAAGAGCATAAATATATTACTCACTGGAAATTAGGTGATTAGAAATTATTAATTGCTATCAAAATCACTACTTGGAGAATGGAAGCAGACAATTTGATGTTCGTCAATGGAACGATAGTCATCACTACATAATTTACACAATTATCATATTAAAGTTTTATATATATACAAGAAATAATTTGTGTTCTTCCGTCTTTGTTTTGGTGAACCTGATTCTAGATCTTTGTGGTTTTGGCATAATACCTGGACATGGATCAGAATGGTGTTTTTAAGATCTAGCATGCATTGAATGATATTAATATTCCCCTAAAAAACCCGTAAAAATGCCATTGCTACATGCAAAAATTATCTTTTGCAGAATCTATTCTGTAGTAATACTTTACCTATGGACTTCAACAAAAGTACGGTAGGGTAAGTTGTTTCAAGGATTATTTACTTTTATGGTCTCTTCTAATAGCAAAAATTTGTGTTTAGGTCTTTCTATTTTCCATAATAGGATTTGGATGTCATTCTAACTATTGAATTGGACACAGTCCAAAATTGAAATCTAAACGCAAATTTTGAATATTATACGATATTCTAAAACTAAACGAAATTATAAGAGGGTTATGTGACTTGGGTCATTTATAAGGTCATCTCCAATGGGGTTCTAAATTTTTTTTTTTAGAAAAAACTCTCTCTCAACCTTTGTTAGCATTTAGCAATCACCCGAATAAAAATCGTATTATACACGAATTTTTTCTTATCTTTCATAAATGTATTATTGTCACGCCCCAGAACCAGAATACTGGAGAGCGGGGGAATGACTCAGCCAGCTACGTATTACGGGTAGATGAATACCGTATAATACGATCAATGCTGTCTAACCAGACGAGGGGGTGCATACTACATAAAGGTCTCACTATGGTCACTTCACATCTATTGTCTCAATCATTCGAACAAGAAACGGTAATAGAGAACATGTAAGATAAAGCAGTAAGGCGTCCCAAACGCTCTGTCAAAATGTTCTTGATATCTGGCTTTACAAAATATAGCCAGATGATATAGCAACATATACACAATTGTTATCAGCTGCAGTCTGACTTAATTACAATTATGTAAAAGTAAGTACAGGACAATCCGACTAACATGTCGGTGCCAAACGGCAAAATATAAAGTAAGTAACAAAACGAGCGGGGAAGTAAGGAACCCACTCGAGTCCTCCTGCGATCATCCCTCTAGTGTTGACCATCTTGGAGGTAGAAGTAAGTTGAGTCCTCGGGAACCGGCTCTAAATCTGGCCATGCAAAACCAGAGAGGTTAGACCTCTAATAGCAAGTACCGCAAGGAAGCACGATATGAGACATTAAACCAGTAATTAAGAGAATATAATAATAGATCTCTGCTTGCTACTGGGATTCACATAACATCACGACACTTCGAACCAACCTCCCAACCAAACAAGGACAGAAGTTGGCCCGTCATGTCCTGATGTTCTGATCATCTCAGTTAGGTAACAGAGTAGGTACAGTACACAAACAAATCAACTTAAACGGCCATCCAACTCCTACGGCTTACTACTGTGAGTTCCAAGTTATCCTGGAATTATGCAACAAAGATTTCTCAGTTCTTACTATGGACAAGCAAGGCTAGTCTATCCAATCAATCAATTGCGCCAATCATGAATTAGACGAGTCCCAGCGGGACGCCCGTCATCAATATACAATATACAATAATATAAGCAGATACCGCTCCCTGTCCGTGTGGCAGATTTGCAGTATCTGTGGGAACCAGCCGGCCTGTTGGGCACTAATAGTCCCAAAGAGGGCTGCCATGTAAGAACTCGGGAATCCATTCTCTCCATGCAATCATTATTTTATTTAACTTAATAGTCTCTACGTTGAGTGAAATCCCATGCCGTGGATCATGGTCATTCGGAATGAGTACTTTCGTACGGGGTACGATATGCACAACTCTACAACGATGCCCGTGCGGTTAGGTTGTAGGTCTTACATAGCGTAATGCAACAATCCAAACTAACCACGGAATAATCATGCCTTTACCATAAAGTACACATGCTTCTTTTATAGTAAAATAAATAAATAAATAAATTGAAGCCTGCATGTGTGCCTGTATGTCAATATTCGGGATCGGCCAATCGATTATAGTAGTTCATACTTAATATGAACGTGTCTCATTCATTCATTTCAATAAGACGACTAGCCAGTCTCTTAGTTCCATCTAGGAACGCATGATCAATAATTAATCAAGATAACAATCAATGTTAATTAATGCCAAATTCGGAAAATAAACATTGGGAAATAAATAATGCTTAGGAAATAAAGAATCTCATGCGCTGTGGGAAATGATTGGGGAATAAATAAATCTCATGCAGTGTGGAAAATGATTGGGGAATAAATAAATCTCATGCACTGAGGAATGAGATTGGGAAATAAATAATCTCATGCGCCTGAGGAATGAGATTGTGGAAAATAAATATCATGCGCTGTGGAATAAGATTGAGAAATAAATAATCCATGCGCCTGAGGAATGAGATTGTGGGAAATAAATATCATGCGCTGTGGAATAAGATTGAGAAATAAATAATCCATGCGCCTGAGGAATGAGATTGTGGGAAATAAATATCATGCGCTGTGGAATAAGATTGAGAAATAAATAATCCATGCGCCTGAGGAATGAGATTGGGAAATAAATAATCTCATGCGCCTGAGGAATGAGATTGGGAAATAAATAATCTCATGCGCTGTGGGAAATAAATATCATGCGCCTGAGGAAAAGGATTGAGAAATAAATAAACTCATGCGCCTTGGCTGTGGGAAGTGATTGGGAAATAAATAAATTCATGCGCCTTGGCTGTGAGAAGTGATTGGGAAATAAATAAATCATGCGCCTTGGCTGTGAGAAGTGATTGGAAAATAAATAACTCATGCGCCTTGGCTGTGGGAAGTGATGATTTGATGCGCTGTGGGAATAAAGATTTCCATGCGCTGAGGAATGAAGATTTGATGCGGCTGTGGGAATAAAGATTTCCATGCGCCTGAAGATTTCATGCGGCTGGGACTGTTCTTCTTCTCCGAATTTTCTGAGAACAGAACCATGGGAACCATGGAGGCCATTGCTTCCAAGCTCCATAAATCCTTCATCCCAAGCCCAAATATGGACTTCCATAGGTCAAAATTGGGTAGAACGAAATTTTCTACAACATGGAACCATCGAAACTTGAAGATAACAAGATTTACTAGATCAAAACCTAAGAAATCCGAAAATGTATCAAACTTAGATCTACAACAAATAAGCCATGGAAATTGAAAATGCTAAGTACTAAAGAGACTTAGAATCAAATAAGGAAGATGATGGAACAATAATAATGGGGATCCATCATCAAGCAAGTTGGCACTTGCCTATCTCTTCTAGGTTGGTGGGAGAGTTATGAGGAAGAAGAAGTGAAATGGAAAGAAGTAATGAAGAGAGAGAAATGGTTTTGGGCTTTAAATGAAGGGGTGGTGGTAGGTGGGAGTATTGGGCCGGGTCCAATGGGTTCATCCAAGGCCAACCCGCAAGCAAAGCAAAGAGGTAAAAGCAGAAAATAAATGCAGGAATAAAAGCAGGAAATAAAGTGCAGAAATAAAATTGCAGGAAATAAATTAACATGAAAATTTAAATAGCAGATTAATTAACTAACATAAATTTACAGAAATCTAAATACAGAATAATACATGGTAACTATTAAATAAATACGTATTCTGGGAACGGGAAGTGACATCTCTACCCTCCTTAGAAAAATTCCGTCCTCGGAATTTCAGATCTAAGCATGATAGAAATATCGAAGCTAAACTAATCTAAGTATAAACAATTGAGTAAGCAATCATTCTACAATGATAATAACAAGTAATGTATCTACATCTAACAATCTACAACATTAAGTAATTCTACTCATAAGGTGACAAGCATGAGGAGTTAAGACAATCAAGGTATACAGAAGAAAATATACCTTGTGAGTCAAACAGGTGCGGATACCGTGAACGGATATCATCCTCACGTTTCCACGTTGACTCTCCTAAAGAGTGATGACCCCAAGCAACCCGGACAAGGTTAATTGTTCGGTTCTTGAGTATTTTCTCTCTTCGGTCCAAAATAGACACAGGCTGTTCCTCGTAAGACAGGTTGGTACCAACAACCAGCTCAGAATGATCAAGGACATGGCTTGGGTCCTATACATACCTTCGCAACTGAGATACATGAAATACGTCATGCACCTCTCGTAACGAAGGTGGAAGGGATAAACGATAAGCAACATCGCCTACCCTCTCAAGGATAACAAACGGGCCCACGTATCGGGGACTCAACTTTCCGCGAATGCCAAATCTAATGACCCCACGGGTAGGTGAGATCCGCAAGAATACGTGGTCCCCAACAGAAAACTCTAACGGCCTACGATGCTGGTCTGCCCAATGACGATGCCGATCCTGCGCAACTCGAAGTCGCTCTCTAATTCCTTTAACCACTTCAACCGTCTGAACAATCAATTCTGGGCCTAGCATCTTTCTCTCCCCAATATCGTCCCACGCTAGTGGCGACCTACACTTCTTACCATATAGTGCTTCAAACGGCGCCATCTGGATACTGGCTTGATAACTGTTGTTGTATGAGAACTCGACCAAGTGTAGGTGGCTCTCCCAAGATCCTCCAAAATCTAGGGTGCAAGCTCGCAATATGTCTTCTAAAGTCTGAATTGTTCTTTCTGATTGCCCATCCGTCTGCGGATGGTAAGCCGTGCTAATTCTTAACTTGGTACCCAGACTATGATGTAAGCTCTTCCAGAAATATGATGTAAAACGGGTATCTCTGTCTGACACAATGCTGACAGGGACTCCATGCTGTCTGACTATCTGCTGCATATATAATTCTGCCAACTTCTCCGTAGATTGACCTACTCTAAAAGGAAGAAAATGTGCCACCTTCGTAAGCCGATCTACGATTACCCAAATAGCATCCTTACCACTTGGGGATCTCGGTAAACCGGTCACAAAGTCCATTGTAATATGCTCCCACTTCCATTCCGGAATAGGAAGCGGTTGCAATAATCCAGCTGGCCTCTGCTGCTCTGCCTTCACTTGCTGACATACCAAGCAACGGGAAACGAATCTAGCTATCTCCCTCTTCATCCCGTTCCACCAGAAGTGCTGCTTGATATCTTGGTACATCTTGGTCCCCCCAGGGTGTACAGAGTACTGAGAACTGTGAGCTTCTGCCATAACCTCCTGTCTGATATCTCCACTAGGCACACATAGACGTGACCCAAACCTAAGCGTACCATCTTCATGAATTCTCATCTCCTTCCTGAGTCCTGACTCACATTCTGCCCTAAGCTTCTGAATCCTTGGGTCCTGTGCCTGAGCTGCCTTGATCCTGTCTACTAAGTCGGATTGAACTTGTAGACTCGCCAGAACTCCTACATCACTAGGAAGTATAACCTCGATACCCATCTCCTGAAGGTCTTCTAAAATGTGCTTCTGTATTGTCAACATAAATGCGCCGCCTCTCCTGCTAAGAGCGTCTGCTACCACATTAGCCTTGCCTGGATGATACTGAAGCTCCACGTCGTAATCCTTGATCAACTCCAACCATCTTCTCTGTCTCATGTTCAGCTCCTTCTGAGTAAAGATGTACTTCAGACTTTTGTGGTCCGTGTACATCTCCACTCGGTCACCATATAAGTAATGCCTCCATAGCTTCAAAGCGAATACTACTGCCGCCAACTCCAAATCATGAGTTGGGTAATTCTTCTCGTGGTCTCGAAGCTGTCTAGATGCATATGCTATCACCTTTCCGTGCTGCATGAGGACACATCCAAGTCCTTTACCTGACGCATCACAATATACTGTAAATCCTCCGGGTCCAACTGGCAATGTAAGAATGGGCGCTGATATTAACTTCTGCTTCAGATTCTCAAATGATGCCTGGCATTCTGCCGACCAAACGAATGGTACATCTTTCCGTGTCAAGCGAGTCATGGGTGCTGAAAGCCTCGCAAAGTCTGATACAAACCTTCTGTAATATCCTGCCAATCCCAAGAAACTTCGCACATCTGCTACGGTCTTGGGTACTGGCCAACTTTCTACTGCTTCTACCTTCTTGGGATCCACTGCTACTCCAGCTCCTGATATGATATGACCCAAAAATGAAATGTGATCCGACCAAAACTCACACTTGCTGAGCTTGGCATACAACTGGTTCTCTCTCAGAACCTGTAACACTTTCCTGAGGTGGTCTTCATGCTCCTCTTCACTAGCAGAGTATATGAGAATGTCGTCAAGAAATACAACGACAAACTGATCTAAATACGGCATAAAGATGCGGTTCATCAAATCCATGAATATTGCTGGAGCATTGGTCAAACCAAACGGCATTACTAAGAATTCATAATGCCCATACTTCGACCTGAATGCTGTCTTGGGAATGTCCTCCTTCCGAACCCTCACTTGATGATACCCTGAGCGAAGATCTATCTTGGAGAAAACTCTGGCCCTGCTCAACTGATCAAATAAGTCGTCGATCCTGGGTAGTGGGTACTTGTTCTTCACTGTTGCTGCGTTAAGCTTCCTGTAATCAATGCACAATCTGGATGATCCATCCTTCTTCCCCACAAGTACCACTGGTGCTGCCCATGGTGACACGCTAGCTTGGATGAACTTCTTCTCCTTCAGTTCCTCTATGTGCTGATATACCTTGGCCTGCTCTGAATCCGTCATTCTGTAAACCCGATCTGATATCGGTTTAGTTCCAGGTGCCAATTCTATACTGAACTCAATATCTCTAACTGGTGGTAGACCTGGAAGTTCTTCGGGAAATACGTCCAGAAATTCTTCAACTACCTTCGGAACTTGAACTTCTTCCATTGCCGTCACTACTCCCTGCTCTTGTTGAGTTGCTACTGATCTGACTAAGGTAAACCGCTTCATGCCTGGAATATCAAAAGATACACTCCCTCTACGACAATCTATTGTCGCATGACTGTCTTTCAGCCAGTCCATGCCTAAGATAACGTCGAAATTTCCAACAAGAAATTCTATCAACCGGGCGGGTAAGGAATGCCCGCAAACTACAACGCTACACGTAAGAATAACTCTACTAACTCCTACGAGCCCATTACCAGTGAGTATATTTAACCTCCCCGGCAATGCCTCGAACTCCATTCCTAGCCGTGTTGCAAATTGTGCAGATATAAATGAGTGTGATGCTCCCGAATCAAACAATGCTACTGCGGGATAAGAGGCGACGAGAATGTTACCTGCCACAACATCTTCCGATGCCAATGCCTCTTCCAAGGACAGAGTGAATGCCTGCCCTCGACCTCCTTGCTGGTTCCCATGCTGCGGCCTAGCCTGGTGCTGCCGCTGGCCCCTGCCTTGGTGATGCTGGGGTGGTCTATGCTGATGTTGCTGCATCGGCGGTCCCTGCTGCCGAAACATTTGAGCCTGCGTCATGAACGGACGCTGGGCCAACGGTCTCACTGCTACCGCTGGTCCTCGATACTGTCCTGCCCCTGGTGCTGGCAGAGCAGGAAACTGTTGTACTGGTCCTCCTGACCTCGAATTCATGGGACATGTGGTAACCCGATGACCTGGATTTCCACATATCAGACACAGCCCGTTTAATGTCCGACACACATCTCTAGTGTGCCCTATCTTCCTGCAATAAGTGCAGCCCGCTGGGGGTTGCTGGTTCTTCCTCTGCTGCTGTTGCTGCTGTCTTGGTGGTACTGGTCCTCGTATCGTCACATCGTGGATACGAATGCCAGTGGATGGTGTTGTTGTTCGGGGTGCTGCTCCTCCTCCTCCTTCAATCTGACTGTGGGATCTCTTCTGACCCCCAGTCCTTGCCGCAAGCCTCTGAATGGTGATCTCATGCCTTCGAGTTGCTGTCAATACTTCATCAAAAGTTTGGTAATTGTGCCCCTCTATCAATTGCAAAAGTTCAAGATGAAACCCTTGCTGAAACCTCATAGCCCTCTGGCTCTCTGTTGCTACCATCTCTGGGGCAAACCTACTCAATCTGCAGAACTCTGCTGCATAAGCATCTACAGTCTTGCCAGCCTGTCTGAGGTTGATAAACTTCTGTTGCAGCTCAAATTGCGCCACAACTCCATAGTACTTCGTCTTGAATCTTACTGTAAAATCGTCCCAAGCCACAGGACGTCTGATGCCTACCTCCTCTGATTCCCACCAATCACGTGCGAGATCTTGAAGTAACAGCTTCACTAGATCCACACGTTTTTCTGCTGGCACCTTAGCTGCTGTCAAAATAGCCTCAATGTCCTTAAGCCATGTATCTGCTGAAATGGCATCTTCCGTGCCCTCGAAACGGCGGGGGTTGTACTTGCAAAACCTGGCTGATGCTCCGGAATCTGTTCTCACTCCTCTTTCCAAAGCCGTCTGCAATCCTTGGTTGAGCAACACATTCTGCTCTTGCAACTGAGTGTGCATGCGCTGCTGGGCCAACATCTGATGTTGCTGAGTAGCCATCATCCCTCTCATGATCTCCAGAAGGGCTGGTGTGTCCACTTCCACTGGGGTAGGTGGAACTATTGGTGGTGTTGGAACCTCCGGATACTGCGGTCCAACTGCTGGTTCCACTATCACCTCTTCTTGAATAGCCTCTTGAGGTTGTACTGGCTCTTGTTGCTGACCAACCTGGTCAGGTTGCCCATGTTGCCCTTGTTGTTGTTGCCCAATCCTGACAGATGCGGACGAGGTGCCCCTAAGAAGAGGGACAAGAGAATAATCAAACGGTCGGACAGGGAAGATCAATGAAGTCAAAGGATACCGGAATGTCAAGCTAGAATCGAGAATACGAATCAGGAGATCAAGGGGAAACATGTGTGATTGAGACATCCTATAAATTAAAACACCCCACAAGTCTGAAATCAGACCTGCGTGGGCCACCACTAAAACTTTGTCACGCCCCAGAACCAGAATACTGGAGAGCGGGGGAATGACTCAGCCAGCTACGTATTACGGGTAGATGAATACCGTATAATACGATCAATGCTGTCTAACCAGACGAGGGGGTGCATACTACATAAAGGTCTCACTATGGTCACTTCACATCTATTGTCTCAATCATTCGAACAAGAAACAGTAATAGAGAACATGTAAGATAAAACAGTAAGGCGTCCCAAACGCTCTGTCAAAATGTTCTTGATATCTGGCTTTACAAAATATAGCCAGATGATATAGCAACATATACACAATTGTTATCAGCTGCAGTCTGACTTAATTACAATTATGTAAAAGTAAGTACAGGACAATCCGACTAACATGTCGGTGCCAAACGGCAAAATATAAAGTAAGTAACAAAACGAGCGGGGAAGTAAGGAACCCACTCGAGTCCTCCTGCGATCATCCCTCTAGTGTTGACCATCTTGGAGGTAGAAGTAAGTTGAGTCCTCGGGAACCGGCTCTAAATCTGGCCATGCAAAACCAGAGAGGTTAGACCTCTAATAGCAAGTACCGCAAGGAAGCACGATATGAGACATTAAACCAGTAATTAAGAGAATATAATAATAGATCTCTGCTTGCTACTGGGATTCACATAACATCACGACACTTCGAACCAACCTCCCAACCAAACAAGGACAGAAGTTGGCCCGTCATGTTCTGATGTTCTGATCATCTCAGTTAGGTAACAGAGTAGGTACAGTACACAAACAAATCAACTTAAACGGCCATCCAACTCCTACGGCTTACTACTGTGAGTTCCAAGTTATCCTGGAATTATGCAACAAAGATTTCTCAGTTCTTACTATGGACAAGCAAGGCTAGTCTATCCAATCAATCAATTGTGCCAATCATGAATTAGACGAGTCCCAGCGGGACGCCCGTCATCAATATACAATATACAATAATATAAGCAGATACCGCTCCCTGTCCGTGTGGCAGATTTGCAGTATCTGTGGGAACCAGTCGGCCTGTTGGGCACTAATAGTCCCAAAGAGGGCTGCCATGTAAGAACTCGGGAATCCATTCTCTCCATGCAATCATTATTTTATTTAACTTAATAGTCTCTACGTTGAGTGAAATCCCATGCCGTGGATCATGGTCATTCGGAATGAGTACTTTCGTACGGGGTACGATATGCACAACTCTACAACGATGCCCGTGCGGTTAGGTTGTAGGTCTTACATAGCGTAATGCAACAATCCAAACTAACCACGGAATAATCATGCCTTGACCATAAAGTACACATGCTTCCTTTATAGTAAAATAAATAAATAAATAAATTGAAGCCTGCATGTGTGCCTGTATGTCAATATTCGGGATCGGCCAATCGATTATAGTAGTTCATACTTAATATGAACGTGTCTCATTCATTCATTTCAATAAGATGACTAGCCAGTCTCTTAGTTCCATCTAGGAACGCATGATCAATAATTAATCAAGATAACAATCAATGTTAATTAATGCCAAATTCGGAAAATAAACATTGGGAAATAAATAATGCTTAGGAAATAAAGAATCTCATGCGCTGTGGGAAATGATTGGGGAATAAATAAATCTCATGCAGTGTGGAAAATGATTGGGGAATAAATAAATCTCATGCACTGAGGAATGAGATTGGGAAATAAATAATCTCATGCGCCTGAGGAATGAGATTGTGGGAAATAAATATCATGCGCTGTGGAATAAGATTGAGAAATAAATAATCCATGCGCCTGAGGAATGAGATTGTGGGAAATAAATATCATGCGCTGTGGAATAAGATTGAGAAATAAATAATCCATGCGCCTGAGGAATGAGATTGTGGAAAATAAATATCATGCGCTGTGGAATAAGATTGAGAAATAAATAATCCATGCGCCTGAGGAATGAGATTGGGAAATAAATAATCTCATGCGCCTGAGGAATGAGATTGGGAAATAAATAATCTCATGCGCTGTGGGAAATAAATATCATGCGCCTGAGGAAAAGGATTGAGAAATAAATAAACTCATGCGCCTTGGCTGTGGGAAGTGATTGGGAAATAAATAAATTCATGCGCCTTGGCTGTGAGAAGTGATTGGGAAATAAATAAATCATGCGCCTTGGCTGTGAGAAGTGATTGGGAAATAAATAACTCATGCGCCTTGGCTGTGGGAAGTGATGATTTGATGCGCTGTGGGAATAAAGATTTCCATGCGCTGAGGAATGAAGATTTGATGCGGCTGTGGGAATAAAGATTTCCATGCGCTGAGGAATGAAGATTTGATGCGGCTGTGGGAATAAAGATTTCCATGCGCTGAGGAATGAAGATTTGATGCGGCTGTGGGAATAAAGATTTCCATGCGCCTGAAGATTTCATGCGGCTGGGACTGTTCTTCTTCTCCGAATTTTCTGAGAACAGAACCATGGGAACCATGGAGGCCATTGCTTCCAAGCTCCATAAATCCTTCATCCCAAGCCCAAATATGGACTTCCATAGGTCAAAATTGGGTAGAACGAAATTTTCTACAACATGGAACCATCGAAACTTGAAGATAACAAGATTTACTAGATCAAAACCTAAGAAATCCGAAAATGTATCAAACTTAGATCTACAACAAATAAGCCATGAAAATTGAAAATGCTAAGTACTAAAGAGACTTAGAATCAAATGAGGAAGATGATGGAACAATAATAATGGGGATCCATCATCAAGCAAGTTGGCACTTGCCTATCTCTTCTAGGTTGGTGGGAGAGTTATGAGGAAGAAGAAGTGAAATGGAAAGAAGTAATGAAGAGAGAGAAATGGTTTTGGGCTTTAAATGAAGGGGTGGTGGTAGGTGGGAGTATTGGGCCGGGTCCAATGGGTTCATCCAAGGCCAACCCGCAAGCAAAGCAAAGAGGTAAAAGCAGAAAATAAATGCAGGAATAAAAGCAGGAAATAAAGTGCAGAAATAAAATTGCAGGAAATAAATTAACATGAAAATTTAAAGAGCAGATTAATTAACTAACATAAATTTACAGAAATCTAAATACAGAATAATACATGGTAACTATTAAATAAATACGTATTCTGGAAACGGGAAGTGACAATTATACTTGCGTACTTTTGAAAATTTTGAATTAGTATGTAAATTTTAAGCATATCTTCTAAACGTATTTCATATAAATTATTCAAAAATTTGACACAAACGTGGTAGAAACCATTTTAATTAGCTAAATTTGACAACCTATTTAAACATGTGAAGTTATATTTGGCCGATTTTTTTAACAACGTATTTTACTTGTACTATGCCGATTTATACTCGTACTTTTTGATGTTCCGAATTTTTTCTATTTGTCGAATTACTAACAAGGCTCCCAACCAGAATTTATATTCCAAAATTATCCTATGTGGCAATGATATAGGATAAAAAAATTATGAGTGTTTCTACATGTAGAAGCCTCCATAAAAAAATTTCGTCTCTCGTAACAATTAATATTGGACCCTACATCATTCAATTGATCTTTTTATTTTATTTTTTTTGCCATGTAGGATAGAAATGGAGAACACTGGAGAGTATTTTTTGTGTATAAAATTTTTGGGACAAATTCTAACAACTAGAATAGAAATTTTCTTATACAGTGTTTGGAACTTTAGTGTGGAGGGAAAGAAAATTTTGAGGGAAAAAAATAGAGGAGAGTGAATGAAAGTAAAGTTAATTTGCCGCTCTTTTGTTTGGATGAACAAAAGTAGTGGAAGGAAAAGTTTTTTTTTTTTGTGGATATAGATATAATTACTATTTAGTCTTTGGTATTCAAGAATGTTAATTTATTATTGCATTTTCTGAGGGGTAGTGGGATAAATTCTTCCAAAATTTTCTCATATCTTTCCATGTTCTGGTATTTTTTGGAGAATTTTTTTTTAGTGGGACCCACATATTTGTTTCCCTCAAATTATCCCCCCGTTTTTTCTTCCTTCCCAAACACCATCACTTTTAATTTTCTCCCATTTTTCTCTCAACTTTTTCCTTCCTCCCATTTTTCCACATTCCCAAACAATACCTCAAAGTACAATGCCAAGTAGGATAGAAACCCAATTTTAAAAATTCTCAATTTTGAAAGTTTTCTATCTCTCATAACAATTAATATTGGGCCCTACATCATTCAATTGATCTTTTTATTTTATTTTTTTGCCACGTAGGATAGAAATGGAGAACCATTGGAGAGTTTTTTTTTATATATATATGCAATTTTATCTAAAAATTCTACCTAGGATATCAATTTCTTTAAAGTACAATGCCAACTAGGATATGATTTGAGTTATTTAGTTTTGTTTGACCAATTGAGAATAAGACTTGTACTGTTGTTTGCTTCTATCATTATCTCAACAGACACACCCCTCACGTCGACAGTTTTGATGGGGACAACTTTATGGACATCGTGTATCGTCACACATCTCTCATCTCGGTTGCATTGTTGAATGCTTGTAACTCAAAAATCCTAGAGGTTGTGTGGTTACTGAGATCATGACATAAAAAATTAAATAATCCAAATCACACAGCTCTCACAATGCAAAACTAAATAACTTTAGTCACAATCCTATACTATTTTAGTTTAGTTTTAGGGTATCGTATACTACTCAGAATTTGCATATATAAATCTATTGTGGACAATCAATCCAAGTCAACCGTTATGACAAAACTTAAACCTTCTTATAGACAATATGGAGACCCACATGCTGATTTTTTTTTAAATCACACGCACACACACAATTGGAAGCTCGAACCTTGTCGGACCATCCAGGTGTCTGCTCTCATACCACTAGGCTTAGTAGGCTAGAGAGTTTGGACCACATGCTGATTTTTAATATTATAAGATACTCTAAAATTAAACAATCCTTTTTTTTAACAAGTATAACATGTTATGTATCAAGATCATGTGCAATGGATCGAGCGGTCAAACATCGGCCTGGAACCAAAATACAGACGACAAAACTTAATTTGTTGGATTAAAACACTCGCACCCTACATTACGATCATGGTGGTAAAAGATTATTTTAGCATGCAAGATAATTATATGGTCTACAAGCAATCGTATATTTAAGATCCAGTCCACAACCAATCCTATATTTCAATTATGCAAGCAAGTTCTTGTTATCCAAATGATTAATAAATTAATTTTGTTAATATAGTTGATTGATTAAATTTAGTATATGTTTATTGTATTTTACTTATTAGTGATATAATTATCAAAGTTAAACCAATTTGTTATAATAAAAAAGGAGAATATTATTAATATTTTACTTACTAGTGATATAATTATCAAACAAAACTTAACCGGTTTATTATAATAAAAAAAAAGGAGAAGATTATTGGCCCAATAATTAAATTAAATTTCTATTATAGCAAATTAATTAATATTTAATCTTATGAAATCATTAATGATCATAAAAGAACTATATTAATTGTTAGTACTAAAACTTGAAACTTGCTACTATGTATATTGTTTTGTTCATCTAACATGTGTTTTTTAGAAAAACAATAAGAAAGAGTAAAGATGGACTTCTGCAAATGAATGGACTTCTGCAAATGAAGCAATCATGATGGACAAATGATATTGATAGCTAAATTATGTACAACCGTTCAAATTGGCATTTGTAGCTCTGGTTTATGTCTAAATTATCACATACTAAGAGTGTACTGCAAAGGAAGAAATAAAAACAATCTTCCCTACCAATTCAAGAATTATCGTTATATTAAATTCTATGAAGGAGATGAAGATGAATCTACACCTTATTTTTTCATTCATTTTAGAATGGTGGAAAAGACACGGGTAAATGTATCCTATACTTTCTTCTATAGCACGTGATATACTAATGGCCTCGGTGTCCATTGTAGCATCGGAATCTTATTTTAGTGCATGTTCAAATATGCTAAGCAAGAAGAAAAGCATGATGCTGCCAGATATTTTGGAAGCTTGCGTCTACGTTCAAGATTGGGTTCGTACGAAAAAACGAACTCAAAAGTACTCAAGAGAAAAAAAAAATAGACATCAGTAAGCTGGACTTTCAATCTCTTATATTGGAGAACATTACTGAAGGAGGAGCTGAGCAATAAACTTGGACGAAAGATGGATGACGGACGACCGAAAAAAAAAACTTAAACATTTTTTTTACAAATTTTACAAAAAAAAGGGTTATTTAGTAATAGGGTCTCATATATAAGTTGATATTAGGGTTTAGATATCCAAATTGTCCAATGTTAGTGTTTGCGTCTCTAAATCACTCTTCACATAGGCTAATGAACAGTAATTTGGAGACCCAAATACTAACTTTGAACATTTTAGAGACCTAAACTCTAATATCAATTTATATGTGAGACACTATTACTAAATAACCCAAAATATCAATTTACCACTTGTACATTTTATTACAAATTTTACGAAAAAAATACTTGTACATTAAATTATATTGACATTAATAAAACTTTGTCAACCTTTATTTCTCAATTTTTGTTAGTTAATGTTATAACATATTTAAATTATAATAATATTTATTTATTTCCAATTTTTCTTGTTTTTTTTCTTTCAAGTTATTCTAAAAAAAAAGGGCCGGCTTGGCCCAACCCTAAACCGATCCGATCTAGGTCCGGTTCAGCCCGACCCATCCAAGACGGGCCATGGATCCTGACTGAATTCAGATTTTGTTTCAACCTGGGCCGGAACGGCCCGGCCCGCTTCACCTTCCGATCAAAGTCCGGGCCAACCTAGGCCTGGTCAAACCTGATCAGCACTGGGTCCGGGCCGGCAGCGGCCAGCCCGCCCAAGTAACACCTTGAGGTCAAGATTATGTGGTTAGAGAGAAGATGATTTTCTTTCTCTTTCTTTCTTTCTTTATAAACTCTTGTTTAATAGAAAAAAAAAACATATTCTCCCAAAACTTTAGGCTCCTCAGGACTAGGGCCGCAAACGAGCCAAGCTTTTATAAACTTGAGCTTGGCTTGACTAGAATTAATCGAACTCAAGCTCGAGCTCAAGCTTGATAAATTTTTTTATTTTAGAGCTTGAGTTTGGCTCGAGCTTGTTTATATTAAGCTTAAGCTTTGCTTGGTTTGAGCTCGAGCTTGGTTTGATAAGCAAGCTTGATAAGATCAAAATCAAGCTCGTTCAACTTTATTTCAAGTTCATTAAGCTTGATTTCAAGCTTAACGAGCTCGATTTCAATTTAGTTAGGTTTGAATTCAAGTACCTATAATATTAACAATTTATTTATAAAAATTTAATTAAAAAAGTTCTTTAATATCAATTATTAAGGACATATAAATATATAATGTCAAGCCCCGAGTCGACAAACCGTTCGTCCCCGGTGTTACTTGCCGATTCGATCGTCCTCGCTAAGGCGTGATGCCGCACGAGCCTGGAGTTACGCTCGTGCAAGACAAGATGACAAGTTCTCAATTGGTTATCTTTTGATTTTGATATTAATACGCCAAGTCGAAACTTCACAAATCACATCAGAATATAAGACGCAGTATAGGAAGATAGAAATGCATTTCATTCATAGCTTGCAACGAAGTGCAAGTCGTAATTACATTGGATGCCGTTGCGGCTACATTGATTGAAAAACAGAAAGAAAATACATTCGACAAGTTGCCTGAACTACGCTTGTCGTCCCATACATTCGCCCCTTTATACAAAGCCGTCGACTTGAATTGGCTTCAAAATACTTCTGCATAGGAAGAGCTTCAAAACGCCTCTCCGTACTCCAGCTGCAGTTTAGTTGGGAACGCCCGCCGCACCTGGGAAAATTGGGGGAATGGGATTAGCACACTTGCTAAGTGGACGAGACGAACCCACTCGTCTAAACCGACTCTGATTGTTAGGGTAGGCATGCTTTAGAGTTGTCTTTCTATTAGAACTAAATGAATTCAGTTCATATTCGATAGCCATTTGAGAAATGAAGCATACAGTGAAACATAGCAGTTTATCATATTTCTTACCACGGCCGTGCTCGTCCCTGCATGAAAACAGAGATAATATTTACACCTGCATAAGACAATAGGTGAGCATGCTACTATCTTATATGCGGTCATTGATGTTACACATCACATGGGACTATCTCAATGGCATTTCGGCCCGCTCAGTCTAGGTTGCAAGCCTGATAGACGGTCCGAAATGCATCAGTACCGAAGCACGATTAATCATTCTTCCTAGGTCGAGTCGATTCCGATACCCCGGATATCGATTCGAGGAAAATATCAACTTGTGCACAAGCTGTCCATGACCATGCCAATGCGTGAACAGTTTATATATGCAACCAGTTTTGTATAGCGCGGACAGTATTGAACGACATTATCATTTCCCCCAACTCATGCAACGTTTCATTTTCCCCAAGCCGTAATCCGATTTAGCGTCCCGTAGGCACCAAATTGTCCGAGGCATCATAACCCACGATCGACGTTTCATAATATTTTGCAGCACGTGAAATAGTCTATCTTTTTACGAGAACCTTAAACTTTTTCGACTATGTGAGAAACTTGTATTTTTTCAGAGTAAATCGATACATTTTCCCGAGTTCTTGACTTAGTGGATTGGCATGCAATTAACTTGGCATCGTTCGATTTGAATGAATTCGAAGCAAGGAATAAGTTTGCGGGACAGAATAGAAAAGAAGGCCGAATCACCCACGATTACTTTGCTTCGTGCCGGTCGTCCAAGCGCTACGCAACGTCAATCCTTAGTTACGCGAGCTCCTGCAATGGCGCCAACGCTTTGTTAGAATTCCTTCTTTTTCCCTTGCATCGAAATTGTAATTGCATCCATGAAAACGACGCGAAAGCACTTCATCAAGCCCAGCGACAAAGCTCCAAGAAAACCATACAGCGGTCCGGTCCCGTCGAAGGGACTCTTATAGAGAGCTCACTCGCCGAGACACAGCCCGCTGCATCTAGGACTTATTCCAACAGAAGTCGTTCCATTAGTTGGATCGATTCTCGTAACTTTCGTCCAAATCGATTTGAATCGATGCCGCAAGGCGTTAATGTTTACCAAGCTTAGCGATCGAGTCAGATGGCCATCTAAGTTCCCGACCGATCTGACCCGGCGCTAGCATATTATGAAGTTCCGTCGCCTATCGAAAGCGGGGCGCTACATAATATACCACTAAGAAAAAGTTTCGTCCCGAAACTTAAGAACAAGGGTCTGACCTTAATTTAGACAAACAACGCGGGGTACTTCTCTTTCATCTTCGCCTCCATCTCCCACGTTGACTCCTCGACTGAATGGTTCCGCCAAAGCACACGGACCAAGGACATCGACCGATTTCGCAGCACCTTCTCCTTGCTGTCCAAAATTTGAATAGGCTCCTCCGAGTAAGACAAGTCAGTACGTAGCTCCAACTGATCGAAGCTAACCACATGACTTGGATCGTGCACGTATTTTCGAAGTTATGAAACGTGGAAAATATCGTGCACATCAGCTAAGGTAGGAGGTAGTGCGATCCGATAAGCAACCGTCGCAACTCGTTCAATGATCTCGAAGGGGCCTACAAATCTCGGGCTCAACTTGCCTTTAACGTCGAACCGCATCACACCGCGCATGGGCGTTACTTTTAGAAATACATGGTCCCCGGCCAAGAACTCTAGCGGACGTCGACGAAGATCTGCGTAGCTCTTTTGTCGACTTTGCGCGATGCGGAGTCTATCTCGAATCAAGCAGACCTTTTCGACGGCCTGCTCCACCAGTTCCGGTCCAAGCACTTGTCGCTCTCCGACTTCATCCCAGCATATCGGCGAACGGCACTTCCTCCCGTAGAGCGCTTCGTATGGAGCCATCTGAATGCTCGACTGATAACTATTGTTATACGCAAACTCCGCAAGCGACAAATGCGTATCCCAACTAGTCTTTAGGTCGATCGCACACAGACGCAACATATCTTCTAAGATCTGATTGACCCTCTCTGTCTGACCGTCTGTTTGGGGATGGTACGCCGAACTAAAGTTCAGTTTGGTCCCCATCGCCGCTTGGAGGCTCGTCCAGAAACGCGATAGGAATCGCCCGTCTCTGTCCGAAATTATAGAGGACGGTACCCCGTGCAGTCGAACAATCTCATCGACGTAGATTTGTGCTAACCGATCGACGCTCCATCCTACTTTAATTGCGATGAAGTGAGCCGACTTGGTCAATCTATCAACAATGACCAAAATCGTGTCATTCCCCCGCGGCGTCTTCGGAAATCCCACAATGAAATCCATCGAGATATTGTCCCACTTCCACTCGGGAATGGGGATGTTCTGCAGCTCGTCGCCTGGCCTTTGGTGTTCCGCCTTCACCTGCTGACACGCCATGCATTGCGATACGAACGTAGCCACGTCTTTCTTCATGCCGTGCCACCAAAAGTTTGTGCGCAAGTCCTTGTACATCTTGGTGCTTCCAGGATGTAACGAGTACTTCGCATAGTGCGCCTCCGTCAGAATTTCTTTTCTGAGTTCGGCAGTTTCAGGAATGCAGAGCCTTCCCTTTAGTCGTATCGTCCCGTCTCCGTCTTCCGCAAAGTCAGTCGCCCTTTCCGTTGAAATCAGCTCGCGTATTTTCTTCAGGAATGAGTCGTCCCCCTGTGCGGTCTTTATCTTGCTAAGCAGGCTCGATCCTAACTTCAGTTGAGCTAGGTGCAGGTGTCGATACTCAATTCCGAGTTCGATACCGATCGCTTCAAGGTCTCGCTGTATCTCCTTGTTTATGGCCAGTGTTCCCATAAACATTCTGCTGAGTGCATCGGTCACCACGTTTCCCTTGCCCGGTGTATACTCGATCGTTAGCTCGTAATCTTTTATGAGTTCGAGCCAACGTCGTTGTCGTAGGTTGAGCTCCCGTTGCGTAAATAAGTACTTCAGGCTTTTATGATCTGTGTAGATTCTGTATGCCACACCATAGAGGTAGTGCCGCCATAACTTCAATGCAAAGACGATCGCCGCCAATTCTAGGTCGTGCGTCGGGTAGTTTTTCTCGTGCTGCTTCAACTGCCGTGAAGCGTAGGAGATGACTTTGTCTCTCTGCATGAGTACGTACCCGAGGCCAGTTCCCGACGCGTCGCTGAATATCTGAAAGCCTTCTAGACCGTCTGGAAGTGCAATGATTGGAGCTGAGATGAGCCGTTGCTTCAACTCTTGGAAGCTGGATTCACAGTCGTCGCTCCATTCAAATACTACTCCCTTCTGGGTGAGGCGAGTCAGAGGCGACGCTAGTTTTGAAAAGCTTCGCACGAATCGACGGTAGTAGCCCGCTAAGCCAAGAAAACTCCGAATGTCGCTAGCCGAGGCAGGTCATTTCCAATCCACCACCGCATCAATCTTCTTTGGGTCCACCGCGACACCTTCGGCAGAGATTACGTGCCCGAGGAATGTCATGCTACTCATCCAGAACTCGCACTTACTCTGCTTGGCGTACAATTTGTTTTCACGCAGAATCTGTAGTACCGTCTTCAAATGTTCTGCATGTTCTTCACGATTCTTTGAGTAGACAAGGATATCGTCGATGAATACGACTACAAATTTATCTATTTGAGGTCGGAAGACTCGGTTCATCAGATCCATGAACGCGGCAGGGGCATTCGTCAAACCGAACGGCATGACGAAAAATTCGTAATGACCATATCGAGTGCGGAAGGCAGACTTCGATATGTCGTCGGACTTGATCTTCAATTGATGATAGCCTGAACGAAGATCGATTTTTGAAAATATTGCCGCACCTTGCAGTTGGTCAAACAAGTCGTCGATTCGCGGCAAAGGATACTTGTTTCGCACGGTCGCCTTGTTGAGTTTCCGATAGTCGATGCATAGTCGCAACGACCCATCTTTCTTCTTCACGAACAGTACGGGAGCTCCCCACGAAGAGACGCTAGGGCGAATAAATCCGCGGTCTAGCAACTCTTGTAATTGCACCTTCAGTTCCTTCAGTTCTGCTGGAGCCATTCGGTAAGGCGCCTTGGATATCGGCCGTGTATCCGGAAAGGTGTCGATGCTGAATTCAATTTCTCGATCCGGCGGCATCCCGGGCATCTCGTCAGGAAAAACGTCAGAAAAATCTGCCACAACATCAGTCTGCGTGTTTGTATTATCCTTCCGCGTGTCTCGAACTGATGCCAAGTATCCCGTACAGCCGGAACGCAGCATACGCCTTGCCGAGATTGCCGATACCATCATCGCCGTCTTCGAGGTCGTACCGCATGAATATGAGAACTCTGTCTCACCAGGAAGACGAAACACAACTCTCTTCTCCGCACACTCGATCGTTGCACGACAAGCGCCCAACCAATCCATGCCCAGGATTATGTCGTAATCTTTGATGTCTAGTACGACGGCATCCAAGGATAGATATCTTCCTCCGATGCAAATATGGCCATCCCTACTAATAAAGTTTGCAGGCATATCGACTCCCGACGGAGTGCTAACGCTAATATTTATATCTAGTGATTGCATGGTTATTTTATTTTCTTTCGCAAAATCAGCAGATATAAAGCTATGCGTCGCACCCGAATCGAATAATACTCGAGCAGGTATATCTTTGTAGAGTAATATACCTGTTACAACCGTATCGGACGCAAGCGCCTCGTCCCAAGTTAAGGCATAAACTCGGCCTTGAGCTCCGTGGCGTTGGTTCTGATGGTTGACAGGCACCGCATTTGCGCCTTGTAGTGTAGGCGCTTTATGCGGATTCGGAATGTTCCTTGGTGGGTTATGTTGATTCTGAACTTTCTGCGGGCAAAACGTTGCTATGTGGCCTACCTCGCCACATTTGAAGCAGGCTCTTGTCAAGCAATCGATGGTTCGGTGTCCACGCCTACCGCATCTACTGCAATGTGGTCCGTTATTGCTCCGATTATCAAATGTGTTCGAACGTTTAGATATTCCCGATCCTCCGGCGTCGTTAGGACGCTTGTTGAAGTTGTTACGAACGACAGGCACGGCCCTTTGTGACATACGGCCAAAGATTCGCTCACTATCAAGTGCGGCTTCGTAGGATTCACGATAAGTTTGGCATCGTTGGTTCATGACGTCCCTACGCAGTTCTTCGTTGAGGCCTTGCTGAAAACGCTCGCACCATTCTTCTTTGTTGGACAGGAAGGTGCCGACAAATTTTGCAAGTTTCGAGAAGCTTGCATCATAATCTTCAACACTCATATTCCCTTGCCTCAACATCATGAACTCATCCGCCTTCTGTCGACGGATGGCGCGAGGAACGTACTGCTCAAGGAAGGTTGTCTTGAACATTTCCCAAGAAATCTTTTTGTTGGAATCGGTTTCACAGATCTCTTGTTTCTTCGCCGCCCACCAGTCATGTGCTCTTAGTTGTAACTGCAGCGCCGCACAGGCCACCCTCTGGGACCCTTCGATGCAGAGGAGATCGAACAAGTCCTCCATCTCTGCGAGCCATCCTACTATCACGTCGGGCTCTGCTCGGCCGTTGAACTTTGGCGGGTTTATTTTGCGAAACTCCTTCACTTTGAACATGGAAGGAGAGTTCATCATTTGCGGAGAGCCATCTTCCTCCTCGTCTTCTTCTTGATCATCTTGCTTTTCCTCGGGCTCTTCGTCCGTCGTCTTGGTATTGCCCGCCATTCTGCTCACTATCTGAGTCAGGACATTCATCTGTTTTTGTTGCACCTCAAATTGGGCTTTGAATTGTGACTGAAGCTGTTGCTGCTGCAGTTCCATCAACTGTAGCATCTTCTCCATAGTCGTCTCGCTAGGGCCAGTACTTTTTGTGCTCGACGTACTATCTACGGTTTGGGTTGTTGGGCCGGCGATTTTCTTATCTCGCTTAGTCATTCCTACAAACAGTATAAACCCGTTAGTATTTTTCAAAAATATCTACGGACTTACCTGTATGGAACTTGTATTTCACGCAGCATGCCGACAAGCATTCAATCAAGCCATCGCAACGGACATTCCAACAATGAAACATCTTTCGAAAATCCGAGGAAACATAACTGTGCTCTGATACCAATTTGTCAAGCCACCGTTCGTCCCCGGTGTTACTTTGTCGATTCGATCGTCCTCGCTAAGGCGTGATGCCGCACGAGCCTGGAGTTGCGCTCGTGCAAGGCAAGATGACAAGTTCTCAATTGGTTATCTTTTGATTTTGATATTAATACGCCAAGTCGAAACTTCACAAATCACATCAGAATATAAGACGCAGTATAGGAAGATAGAAATGCATTTCATTCATAGCTTGCAACGAAGTGCAAGTCGTAATTACATTGGATGCCGTTGCGGCTACATTGATTGAAAAACAGAAAGAAAATACATTCGACAAGTTGCCTGAACTACGCTTGTCGTCCCATACATTCGCCCCTTTATACAAAGCCGTCGACTTGAATTGGCTTCAAAATACTTCTGCATAGGAAGAGCTTCAAAATGCCTCTCCGCACTCCAGCTGCAGTTTAGTTGGGAACGCCCACCACACCTGGGGAAATTGGGGGAATGGGATTAGCACACTTGCTAAGTGGACGAGACGAACCCACTCGTCTAAACCGACTCTGATTGTTAGGGTAGACATGCTTTAGAGTTGTCTTTCTATTAGAACTAAATGAATTCAGTTCATATTCGATAGCCATTTGAGAAATGAAGCATACAGTGAAACATAGCAGTTTATCATATTTCTTACCACGGTCGTGCTCGTCCCTGCATGAAAACAGAGATAATATTTACACCTGCATAAGACAATAGGTGAGCATGCTACTATCTTATATGCGGTCATTGATGTTACACATCACATGGGACTATCTCAATGGCATTTCGGCCCGCTCAGTCTAGGTTGCAAGCCTGACAGATGGTCCGAAATGCATCAGTGCCGAAGCACGATTAATCATTCCCCCTAGGTCGAGTCGATTCCGATGCCCCGGATATCGATTCGAGGAAAATATCAACTTATGTACAAGCTGTCCATGACCATGCCAATGCGTGAACAGTTTATATATGCAACCAGTTTTGTATAGCGCGGACAGTATTGAACGACATTATCATTTCCCCTAACTCATGCAACGTTTCATTTTCCCCAAGCCGTACTCCGATTTAGCGTCTCGTAGGCACCAAATTGTCCGAGGCATCATAACCCACGATCGACGTTTCATAATATTTTGCAGCACGTGAAATAGTCTATCTTTTTACGAGAATCTTAAACTTTTTCGACTATGTGAGAAACTTGTATTTTTTCAGAGTAAATCGATACGTTTTTCCCGAGTTCTTGACTTAGTGGATTGGCATGCAATTAACTTGGCATCGTTCGATTTGAATGAATTCGAAGTAAGGAATAAGTTTACGGGACATAATAGAAAAGAAGGCCGAATCACCCACGATTACTTTGCTTCGTGCCGGTCGTCCAAGCGCTACGCAACGTCAATCCTTAGTTACGCGAGCTCCTGCAATGGCGCCAACGCTTTGTTAGAATTCGTTCTTTTCCCCTTGCATCGAAATTGTAATTGCATCCATGAAAACGACGCGAAAGCACTTCATCAAGCCCAGCGGCAAAGCTCTAAGAAAACCATACAGCGGTCCGGTCCCGTCGAAGGGACTCTTATAGAGAGCTCACTCGCCGAGACACAGCTCGCTGCATCTAGGACTTATTCCAACAGAAGTCGTTCCATTAGTTGGATCGATTCTCGTAACTTCCGTCCAAATCGATTTGAATCGATGCCGCAAGGCGTTAATGTTTACCAAGCTTAGCGATCGAGTCAGATGGCCATATAAGTTTCCGGCCGATCTGACCCGGCGCTAGCATATTATGAAGTTCCGTCGCCTATCGAAAGCGGGGCGCTACATATAATGCACACAAATATATATATATATATATATATATATATATATATATATATATATATATATATTTTTTGGAAGCAATGGGTACTTGTGGCGAACTCGCATCCACTGGGACTCGAACTTCCGACCACTTGGGCCGCGTGCATCTCTCTTAACCACTAGGCTAGAAGTCATTTGCATATATATATAATTTAATAAAGAACAAACGAGCTAGCTCGCAAACTCATAAACGAGCCAACGAGTCAGCTCGCGAGCTCAAACGAGCCGAGTATTTCTAAGCTTAAGCTTGGCTTGTTTATTAAACGAGCTCGAAATTGAAGTTGAACTCAACTTGTTTACTAAAACAACCGAGCTGAAATGAGCGAAGCTCGCTCGCGAACGGCTTGGCTCATTTGCACCCCTACTCAGGACATAGTTTAATGTTAAATATCTCAACATAGTCGGCATCATTAGGCCATCTCGAATGGAGATTTCTACCTCTCCCTATTTCTATTGGTAAAAGTCCAATTTAGAAAAAAATTATCCTAATGATAATTTTTATTATAATTTATATCATATGTAACGGTGATGTAGGATGAAAAGTTTCTATGAGAATAAATTTTTTCCATTTCTCGTACCAATTAATATTAAACTTTGCGTCATTAAATTATCATTAAATTAATTATTTTATTTGTTGCCATAGGATATGAATGAAGAATCATTAGAGAGTATTTTTGTGTGTGTATATTTCTTAAAATACAGGACAATAGCATAGAAACTCAATTTTAGAAATTGACTTTCGAGATGAAATTTTAGAAACTCAAGTAATATAACACAAACCTGGAACTACAAGAAAAGAGATTGAACAAATCAAACCACCGATCACACTTTTTATTTAATCCCACAACAATACAGTGAATACACAAATCAAATCAAATGGCTCTCGCTCGCAGAAGATTAACAGTCAACTACAAAGGAATTTTCTTTTGAAGGAGAGAAATTACAAAGAAAGTAAATTCAATTAAATTGAACAATCACGAGCATTCCGAGCTCCACAAATGGTTCAAGTCCTTAGTCTCGGACCGGCTAGAGTTGCTGCACTGTGTATGACAAGAATATATGCGCCCTGAGTCACCGACAGAATGATCACGAAAGCCTCCATTGTTTTCTAAAAGAAAAAAAAAAACCACAATATTCCTCAATAATTAATAAAAAAGTATATATATGATTGAACAATAATTCTAATTTTTTTTAAAAAAATTTAGTTGACTGTTATTTTCAATTATATATAAATTAGAATTTCCATTTTTTTTTTTTTGCACTTACCAAGCGTGAATTTCTTCCATGCAGATGAATCTCTTTCCAAGCCAACCTGCAAATAATAAGTTAAGACTCCATTGCTTGATATTAACATAAAAAGTGGATTAATAGCTCAGTACTGCTACGTTGTCCGTCCGCCACGTGTCGCAGTCACATTGGCAGATCAACCGTCGTGGGATCCATAAATAAGGGGGGACCAATGGGGGTGCGGCCACGCGACAGATAGACCAGTCCGCATGCGGACAAATTAGCTTTTTTTTTTTTTCTTAATAGTTATACCCCATTGCCAGGAGGGTGAGAGCCCATGCAGTGACCGCCGAGGACGCCGCGGCCGACAAGCTGTCGGAGTTCCACGCGCGGACGTGATTGAGCCCGGCAATAGCGGAGGCAGCGCCGACCACTCCGGCGATGACCGCGAAGATCACGAAGAATCCGGTGGCGCCGTTGCCCATCGGGAAGTAGATCGGTGAGAAATGGGCCGGAAGCACAAGGCCGGCGTCTGTCAATTCAAAAGAAACATTAGTAAATAATCAGCGGTAGCAAAGTGGACATAAAAATAGTACATAAATAACAAAATCGAATGTACCAATAGTGAACCCGCGACCGATGGCATTGTCGATTGCCCACCCTCCGATGGCTGCCACGATGACGTACATGCAGAAGTTGAGGGCGAGGAGGCCGCCGGCTACGGGCTTCATCTTTGCTCCGACGGGCGTCGGGTTTTATCAGCGAATAGCTAGGTGTTTGTTAGTTTGTTATTGTGTTCTGAACTATGGTTTGATAGATGTTGTTATGTATATATACAGAAATATGGTTTGTTCTTTGCTTGCAGGGACTTGAATTGAGCATTGGTGGGGTTTTACAACCTTCAAATGCAAGTAAAGAAGCGGGAACCTAGGTAGGTCTTCCCTGTTTGTATCCAAGGATCCGGACTCGACCCACACGAACCGGATTCGGACTCGACTTGATTTAGGCCGTTCTCAAAACGAGCAGGGTTCGAGTCAACGCACATCCTATCCGACCTAGACCAGGTCTCAAAGTCGTACTGTATTTTTGTATAAGATTGTAGTGAAATATCCAGACTCGGTCAATCCAACCATTTTTTTGTGACAAACTAACAAGATTGATCTCTTTTGCGTGAAGCTTGTATGGCCGGGAAGTATGGACAGTCCAAAAATCGGTACAATGTATGTTGTAACGTATTAGACACAACTGGGACACTTTAAAGTAAGCTATGACACAAATTCTGGTTTTTCTTGGCTTAGCCATTGCAAGAAAAAGAGAGAGAGCTGTGGATGAAGCAATTGATGCATCTGATGACTTGGCCGGATAAACTTGGCAAAGGATGTCCCTTCCCTTCAGGAATGTTGAGACATGGGTTTCTTACAATGAAGGGTCTCCTCTATTCTGATCACTTTATTCTTTGACACCTATATCTCTCTTTTGCTGAAAGAGGACAACTACTTCGTCTCCTTATTTGAGTAAGATGACTTGATTCTAAAGTTTGTCTTCAATGAGCATTTCTTGTTTCATTGATAAAATTCTATGTTCTTTGATTGTATTTGGGAATTGATAAAGGCACTTCATTTTTTGATCGGGGCTAGTCCGGATTGGGGCTAGCCCAATTTTTTTTGTGTTTTATTCAGGACAGTCCATTTTTTTGATTTTGGGCTGTCCCAAAGTAAAATTCCCCTAAACCCAAAATTTTTCTCTCATTTGCAAAAATTTTTCTCTCTTCCTAAACCCTAATTCCTCTCTTCTTCTTCTTCCTCTTCTCCTCCACCATTTCTCCATCCCCAAGCAAGAAGATAATTTGAAATTCCTAGAAATTTCTTCCACCTAGAAATGTTCTCTTCTTCTTCCTCTTCTCTTCCAAATTTCCTTCTCAAGAAGATCGATGGCACCCAAATTCTTTCTCTATTTGTTTCCAAAATCCTAGAAATTAAATTGAAAAATTCAAGCATCCATTATATTGTTTATTTCAATTGTCTGTAGCCCATTTGAATTAAACTACATTCGGAGTAAAAAATTACCCATTTAAATTAAACACAAGTATGCAGGAACGAGAAAACTGTGCGTCGACCAGGACTGCCTAATTTTCTGGCAGTCCTATAAACTGAATGGACTGCCAGAAAACTGGGCAGTCCTAAGTCACAACATGTGAAACAAAGGACTGCCCATTTTTCTGGCAGTCCTTACTGTATTCAGGACTGCCAGAAAATTGGACAGTCCTACATGTATTTAGGACTGCCAGAAAATTGGACAGTCTCATTAATGGCCGAAGAATTAAGTCTTGATATGGCTATCTGGTCGCTTGGGCATCTTTTACAATATGGAGAGCAGAACATAAGCCGAGCATTGCTTCTTGCTCTCGGTATCCTATATTGGAATCTCATACTTATAATGCTCACCAACTGACACCACATGATACTCATAATTCCTGGTTGCTATGAATTGATACATGCACTCTACATTCACAGGTACATGGGTACACATGTGGATACATCATAAGACACAATCATACTATGTGCTGCATATACTCATATGCTAATCATACAATCTAATAGCACCAGCTGCTATTGTTGCATACACTCAGCAGAACCCCCCTTGTTCTACTGTGCATGAGACTTTCCTCTAATACTCTCACATATTATACTGATACACTAAATTCTGAGTTCCTCTGGGCACTCTTACACTCTGTCACAGAAACACTATACAATACTGGACTGCTCAGTTTTCTGGCAGTCCATTCAGTTTGTTGGACTGCCAGAAAATTGGGCAGTCCTTGTTTGTATGTGGACTGTCCAGTTCCTGGACAGTCCATGCTCACAGCAAGTTCTGTGATGGACTGCCCAGTTTCCTGGTAGTCCACATATGTATGTGGACTGCCAGGAAACTGGGCAGTCCACATACAATCAGGTCTTCCAATCTTTCTTCGCGCGCTGCGCGCGTGTGACAGCGTGCGGGATGAATCTCAATCTAGGGTTACAAAACAGGAAGATTTTTGTAGGGACAAGAGGAATCTCAATCTAGGGTTTAGAAGAAAATTTGAGATTAGAAGAAAATTTGAGAGGAAGAAGAGAAAGAGAAGAGAAATAAAACAATTGACTTTTATACTACCTAATGGGCTAGCCCTAATAAATTTTTTAATGGCAAACTTGTAAATAACACAAACTTACAAATGGGCTAGCCCCGATCAAATTATGCAGTGCCCTTATCAATTCCCTTGTATTTTGGCTGTAAAGACTGACTCTTCCTTTAATGGCTAACAAAGCAAGATGGGAACTTAATCAAAATAATCTTACAAAATATATTTGGCAAATTCTATCGTCATTTTACTCCACGACAGTCCTTACTTTAGGACAGTCCAACTTGATATAATTTTTACTCAGGACAGCCCCACTTTTACTTTGGGCTGTCCAATCCTCTTCCCACAAAGTTGACAGTCTACTTTATGTTAGGAGTGCCAACTTTGTTCATAGTCCAAATTCAAACTACTCAAATCCTTTAGGAAGCCAACAATGTTGGTAGTTCTACTTTATGTTAAGGCTGCCAACTTTGTTGACAGTCCAAATCCAAATATGTGGACCATTCCTTAAGTAAAAAAAATTTTGGAGTGACAAACTTGTAAATAAATTGAAAAAAAAAAAAATTGGGTTGCGTTCAAGTAAAATTTGAGGTGCGATTTTGCCATATATTATAGCTATGAAGAATAGGTATTGCGAACTCTTCATATGAAGATTGCACGTTCCATCATGTTTACATATGGACACTCCAAGATCATTGCCATGTCAATGTTGGATACGTATCAGACATGACACACACATTCCAAAAGACATCAGTCACCGTACCCAGAATGTGTCATGTCGTATTTTGTCGACGCAACATAGGATACTTCTCCAGGGGACCGTATCTGTCTCGTATCTGATACCACACTTCTTCGACACTCGAGTCGGATGCGTCTCGTCGACTCCAACGTATCATTTCAGTAGGACACGATCAAGTATTCACCAGTAATCCGAGCAAGAACACGAACCATCTCTGAAGTGATGAAATCTAGTCCGATCCCTCACGATGATTTCGACGCGGTACACACTAGAGATCAACTTAGTCATGGTGTGGCAGTCTCTGCACACTCTCAGGTTCTTCAGTATCCGCAGTGGCGTCCCCTTCGTCGCGCTCAGGAGCCCCAAGGCGATCGCGAGCCTCTCGCTGTGCAGCCGAAGAGAGTCCGACTTCGCCCCCTCGAGCTCGGCCACCAGGTGAGCCTGCAATGGGTCTGGCTTATACCCAACCAACGCGAGTCTGCGCTCGATTTCGTTCAATTTCTCGTAGATCTCCGTCGACCGAGGATGCGTCGTGTCGCCCGCCACGAATTCGTGAACTATCCCGTCGATCTCGATCGAGCTGCAACCGGGCTCTTTCCTGACCCCGTTGTCGCTCATCAGCCCTCTTATCAGTCCCACGTCGTTCCACCGGTTCGCGGAGGCGTAGATCTTCGAGAGGAGCACGTACGCGCCGCTCGTGGCAACCTCCTCCGACGCGAGGGCCAGCTTGGCCAGCGACTCCCCGAACCGGACGCCTGCGTCGCACTTGCAGCAGGCGTCGAGGATGCTCCTCCAGATCACCGCGTCCGGCTTGCAGCGCATGCCGTTCACGAGGTCGAGAGCCTCGTCGATCCGTCCGGCACGGGCCAGCAGGTCGACCATGCAGCCGTAGTGCTCCAGCCGCGGCTCGATCCCGAAGTCGTCCGCCATCGCGCGGAAGTACCTCCGGCCGTCGTCCACGAGCCCGCCGTGCTTGCACGCGCTCAGGACGCCTACGAACGTGATCGAGTCGGGCTCCAGCCGCCGCTCCGACCGCATGCGAGCGAACACGTCCAGCGCCTCGTCCGCACGGCCGTTCATGGAGCAGCCGAGGAGCATGGCGTTGTACGAGGCGACGTCCCTCGCGGGCATGCGGAGGAAGACCTGGCGGGCCATCGGGAGGGCGCCGCACTTGGAGTAGAGGTCGACGAGGGAGTTGCTGACGAGCACGTCCTCGACGACGTCGGGGCCGCAGCGCCGCAGCATGTAGGCGTGGGCCCAGGCGCCGAGCGAGAGCGAGCCGAGGCCCGCGCAGGCGCAGAGGAGGCTCTGCAGGGAGTAGGCGTCGGGGCGGCAGGAGTCGGCCATCATGTCCCTGAAGAGGCGCAGCGCGGCCTCGTAGTGGCCGTTGACGCAGTGGGCGTCGACGATGACGTTCCAGGAGACGGGGGTGCGGCGGGGCATGCGGAGGAAGATGTGGCGGGCGGGGGCGAGGAGGGCGCAGGAGGAGTAGAGGTGGATGAGGCTGTTGGAGACGTAGGGGTCGGAGGAGAGGCCGAGCTTGAGGACGTGGGCGTGGAGCTGCGTGCCTTCGGGGAGGGCGAAGGCGTGGGAGCAGGACTTGAGGAGGAAAGGGAAGGTGTGGGAGTCGGGGGGGACGCGGGAGAGGAGCATGCGGAGGTAGAGGGAGAGGGAGAGGGCGCAGTCGCGAGAGGCGGCGGCGGCGCGGATGAGGGTGTTGAAGCAGAAGGAGTTGGGGGGGAGGGAGGGGTGGAGGGGGTGGAGGAGGAGGAGGGAGGCGTAGGCGGGGGAGGAGAGGGAGGAGTGGTGGATGAGACGGGAGTAGAGGAGGAGGAGTTGGTGCTGCTGATGTGTGGTGGTGGTGGTGGTGGTGGTGGGGAGGGATTTGAGAGCTCTTGCGTGGATTTGTCGGACGTGGGGGAGGCTGTTGAATTGTTCTAGTAGTGGGAGGAGAGAAGACGGTGATGGCGGCGGCGGCGGCGCTGGTGGTACTATGGTGGGGGGAGAGATGGACATCATGATGGTGTACTGTTGGGAGGGAGGGGGGAGAGTGAGAGGTTTGAATGAATAGATGGATGGATGGATGGAAGTTTTCAGGATGAGATTTTGGTGGATAGGATAATTCTTCCCTGGGAATAACTAACATAGCTTTGCTATACCAACAACCAAATGTCCAAACGTTTACAATCTCACGATCGTCACATATATGTCACTCGTCACATATATGTCACTTGTCGGACTTAAAACTTTGATACCGAAGGAGGTATCAAAGTTTTGATGCTCTCTATGTATGACATGTGGGCCCCTCCCTCTTCGTAAAATGTATAAACATATATATATATACATAAATATTGAGGGGATCCCACTTGTCATACATAGGCGGTATCAAAACTTTGATACCCCTTCGGTATCAAAGTTTTACTCTCGATTAGAGGAGAAGAAAAAGTAGTAGGATCGGATGAAACCCATATAGCAGAGAGATGGGAGGGGAGGTGGGACCCAATGGGACCCATGTGTAAGGGATGAGGGGGAGGGAGAGAGGTTGAAAGAATTTTGTTGTAAACTTTAACATTTTCCTAACTAATAATGACAAATTACTTAAATACTACATTTTTAAGGGGGCTAATTTTTACTTAAATACTATTAATGACAAATTACTCTCATATATTTTATATGAGAGAAAAATGGTGGGAGATCGGTGGATCAAGTCACTGAGGCGTATTATTCCTTCCATTTATAAATGGTGAGAGTTGTGGAAACAGTGGGTCCAAAAAACATGCAATGCAGCATGCACAAAGTCTCCAGCATTGCATCGGGCATTTCAAAAAAAAAAACGCATATATTTTCTTTTAAGCAAGTTGTTATTACAAACTATAATTTTTTTTCATCCAAAGTTTTTTCACATGTATAAAACCCTAATTTAATAGGCCATAATATTATTATTATTTTCCTTTCCCTCTCTTCGTATTTTCCAAAAAATAATGATTTTGCTTAAAAAACAAACTCTTTTCCTCTTGAAAAATTGAAGTCCAATACTCTTCAGTTTTTTCAGAAAAGCAATCTACTCACAGTTTCATCAAGTCCATTTTTCGACGTTTGCTAGGAGACGACATGGTTGTACATAAAGAGGGGAAAAAAAAAAACTAGGGCCCATAGAGGGGGAGAGGGGAGGGTAATGATGGTTTTATATTAGTATGAAAATTTGAGTCAGTGACTGAGCAAATAACCTTTTTTTTTTAATTCATATTAATGTGTAAGTAATGACTATTGTAAAAAAATGTTACACCGAAGAATTAGTTATATCCCTGCTACTGCTACACTGATATACTCCAGAATCTCTAATGACAATAGCGAATGAATGCCGTGTGTCTACGGTTTTGTAGTATGCATATAAGTTTTTTTTTTTTTTTTTAGTATGCATATAAGATTGCTTTGTTAAAACCAGGACGGATTCAGAAACTATAGTTGGGATGGGCTACGGAAAATTTGGGTGGACTGAAAGTAGATTAATCCATATAAAAAAAAATTTAAAAAAATTATATAGAAAAAAAATGTAAAAATTTATTTTTTGGTCCTCCCCTGGTTAAAACACATGATAATCTTTCGCAACTGCTATTGAAAATTTGGACTTTGATTGGGGTGTATGAAATATGAATTGTGTGCTTTAATCTTTACTTTGAATCTTGTTATATGAATTTTATGCTTTAGTTACTTAGTTTTGTAGTTAATTTGTATTTAAATTTTGTTTTAAAACTTTAGCACTTATACAACTTACTACTATTGAAAGTGAAACTTATATTTACTACTATTGAAACTTTTACAAAAAATGATGTTAAAAATGATGAACTCTCTTAGTACTGTCTTTATTAAAAATGATGTCTGATCAGATGTGAACTTTGTTAAAAATGAGGGTGTGGTCGTCCCTGTGAAGGGAACTTTGTCTCGGTTCATTTTCGTTGGGCGACTATTTTATTTTTCTGTTTATCTAACGCTTAATAACTACACCGATCTGGCTCCCTCTTGGGAGCAGAGTATGGGTGCTATGCTATTCATTCCATTCCTATGCTGCACAATCCTATCCATCCATCGATTTCCAACTTCACCAATCTGTAGCTTTCAACACCCCATGATCCATCTCAAGCTTAATAACTGAACAAGATCTTGCGCCCTTGAACATTCCTGTTTCATGTTTTATGTTTTATGTTTTTGTTTTTTCTTTGACAAGTATCGGTTTTTGACACTTAAAACATAGACTAAAACATAGCTCAATCCTGCATAAATATCGGACAGAAATGCAAATCCGTTCCATTACTACCAACAGAGCATAAGCTTAAAATCCATCAATGAACAACAAAAAGCGAATGCTTCATAATTTTAGTCAAGGCCGATGTTATGAGGCCTCCCAATTATACGCAGGTTTTAAAGATTACTAAAAGGGAAAGGATGAACCAAGTAAAAATAACTTGACAAGCCTCTAGGTATAAAATTCTCTGAACAAGAAGATATAACAAGCTAATGAGAATCTACTTCAGAACCCACAAACTAAATCCAAATTGCTAGTGAATCATATAATGAAATGAATACTGCATTCATAAATAAGAATTAGCATATTCCCACTAATTACTATTATTTTACAAGATTTCACCAGGAAAACTAAAACAACTTTAAGGCGGCCCACTATACCAAAATCCGTAAATTCCTATGAAATATGTTAATACTACAAACCTAGAACTGGATGACCTAAAATTATTAGTTCTCCTTTTATATCGAAGGAAAATGAATGAAATTTTCGGCACACTCTTGGACCAACCTCTGGAGTGGATGCCTTGGTGCAGCTACAAAAAATGTATGAATACCTGCAAGAAAAAAACAAAAAAGATCCGAGTCATTTAGCCAGCTGCTTATTTGCTGAGGGTAGTCAGCTATGATTAGAAAAAACGAGGGCATGTTAAACACTTCATAGCAACAACATATTCCAGTACAAAAGTTTTTGGCTGATCGAGTTTTAGTTTGAATCTGAAATAGCAACACAAGTAGATATTCCTAGAAATCATGGAAGTAATAAAATCTAATGCTCACGGAGTCAAATCACCAAACTTAAGGATCTCCGATTCTTACTAAAGTCAATGGCAAGATTTCTAAATTACAAAAGAAAGTTGATAAAAAAAACTCTAACCCTTCAAGGATTCCTGGTTGCAATCTTCTCATTAGGATATTCTGTGAAGCTTTGCTGGTGCAAATTGCAAGGATATGCTAAAAAGACTTCATGGACATCATTGTGTAAAAAAAAAGAAGCAGCCGCCAACCAACTTCCAAGTGATAATTGACCTAAATGAACACTCAAATGATTAACCGAGATAAGGGTATAGGCATTATTTCTCCACTGTTTCAACCCTACCCTTGAGCAAATTGCAAACAAAGAAAAATAGCATCAAGACAAGTTGGTTATACAGCTTTCTACACAAAAATGGAGGGAAAAAGTAAGTGTTTTGTGTGTGCTGTGTGTGAGCACGCTGGTGGTGGTGGTGGGTGGGTGGGTGGGTGGGTGGGGGGGAGGGGGGGTAGTGGTGTTGACTATCTTAATTAGAATTTTGAGGGGATATATAGAATTTAAAATAAAAAATTTCTGGGGTCGGCTAAAAAAAGTAAAATTAAAAAAATCAATAAGGATAAATGTGGCTGGAGAGAATTGAACTTGGTAGTCTGAGACCTCTTGGTTATAAATAATAACCACATGGACTTAACAACAAGTCAACCATCCATTTGTGAATTTTAAATTTTTCATAGAAATTATGTAAGTAGGAAAAAAAAAACCCAAACTATATAGCCAGTGGTGAAGCCCAGGATTCTTCTTGGGAGGCAACACCACTACTTATTAACTTACGTTGATTATAATAATAATAAAGACAACAATCATTGGGTCAACTCGAATTTGAATTCAGCATGAAACTTGGCTCGACTAGGCTAGTGAGCAGACAGTCTTGAGAGCAGCTCACGAATTGCTCGAGCCCGAGTTAAGCTAAGGGGCTGTTTGGTAAACAGGAAGTAGATTTGGATTTGGATTTGGACTTTCAATGAGGAAAGAAGGTTAGGAATCCATGCACTTTCTTGTCCCCCTAGTAGGGGACAAATGTGTTTGGTTAGGATAGAAAAGTGAGGAAGTGAAAAATGAGGAAGTTGATGTAATTATTTATGAAATATAATTACTTTTTAATTACAAAATAATAACAGTAATCTAATATAATACTAATCACTTAATCTAATATAATAACAATAGTAATAACAGAGGAAGAGTCCAGCACAACTCTTTCTTTCACACACTCTCTGTTCCTTTCCCATTTTACAATTCGTCTCTCTCTCTCTCTCTCTCTCTCTCTCTCTCTCTCTCTCTCTCTCTCACTTGGAGAGAGCTTCCAGATCAAGCTCCCATTTTGCAATCTCTCTCTCTCTCTCTCTAAGCTCCCATTTTGCAATCTCTCTCTCTCTCTCTCTCTCTGAGGGAGCTTCCAGATCCAGCTTCATTTTCTCTACTTCCAGAGGGAGGACGCGAAGAGAAGAGCCGCCGTTAGCGACCGCGGATCGGCGCGGGTGAGAAGACGGCGGAGGTCAGCCGGAGAGAGCTTCTTTGGTCCCCGCTGCCGACAGTGCCAATGGGACGGCATGGGCGAGAAGACGACGACAAATTCGAGCTTTGGTAAAGAACTTTAGTTTTAATTTGTTAGTTAATATTTATTTAGTGTTAATCCCTCTAAATCCACCCACATCCATCCAAGGATCGTGGATGTGGAAAGTTGAAAGTGTAGGGGGAACAAGGAGGGGACAAGAACTGGAAGAACAGTAAATTGGTTTTCAAATCCACCTTTCCATCGGTTTACCAAACAATGGATTATATGGATTTTGGCACAAATCCTGTGGAAAACACAATCCATGGCTCACTTCCCTCTTACCAAACAGGCCCTAAGTGTATTTGTAATGCAATATAGAGTAAAGAACCTGCTAGAGCGTAGTTTGGACTTGTTTGATTTCAGTGGCATTAACCATTTATGCTTTGAATAACGCCGGACCAAGTCGAATACTCATCCGAGTTTCACAAGTCCATCTTGTTAGCAAGCTAAGGAGCCGAGCTTACTATGTTCAAGCCTGGTTGATTAGGCAATTGAGCTCATTTTCATGTTCAAGCTCAGGTTCTTGATGAAACCGAATCGAGCTTTTATCAAGTGGAGTTGAATGAACTCACAACTGCTCTGTCCATTTGCAACACTAGCTTGCACGTTTGCATAACTTCTATTACAGTAAAGTATTTGTTTCTTCTCATTTTTTTTCTTTGGAGTTTGGAGATGCCACTTAATATACATGTTAAAGATACACGCATTCAGTCATTGGTATATACCATGAAAAAGTCAAGGGGGGCATCACCCCTCCTGGTCCCACTCTCCCACTGCAACTGTACATAGCATGTATCTGAAAATTTGAGTGGGTGTTATGTGTGTGTTTGGGAGGAGAAAAAAAGAGGGGACGCAGGGGGGGGGGGGGGGGGGGGTGCCTAGCATGGGTCTGCGCTGACACTCCAAAATCCACTACGACACACCAAAACAGGTGCCATATCCTTGTCGTATGATATCCGTGCAACATACGTTACTGCTTCAGAATACAAAAACCTGTCAAAGCTGCCTTATATTTAACACTTGGTAGTCCCTGTATCTGCTCAGTGCTGAAGTAGTCATGATAGTTGATATAATACACATCGATGACAATATTAGAGAACCCAACTAACAAAATCACTCACATATAGGCAGAAAAAGAAAGTATATTAATAAATGTATGAACATGCATGGTAATCTCTGGAAAGTATATGCAGGTAACTGCAAACTAGAAGAAAAAACATTTAACATAATCTATGACACAGATATTTCCGAAAAGAATCTTCGCCAATACCATACCTCTCATATAGGACACTCATATATGACAATTATCGTGAAAAAGAAATTCATAACTACTGTGAACAAGTATGACTTACCTAATGTGATAGGAGGAAGAATTCATCTCCAGTTGTATGTATGGTGCACTTATCAACAACACCATCCAAGTTTGCAGTTACTGGGACAGTTATAACACCATGCACCTGTGCAGTTGGCTCTAAATGACCTAGAACATTATGATAACCTTTAAAAATAATGTATCAAGTAATCAAAAAATAACAAGATAGATAGTGAAAGTTAGGTTACCTTCAAATTCATCTTTTAGCCAGTCTTGTCCACACTTCAATCCTTGAACAGTCACTGGATCCATGGAACTCAAGTTCTCGTCGAGCAATCTGCTTCTACAGTCTAACCAAGAATTTGAAGTGGGAATTGCAAGGATATCACGAGCCATTGCAGAAAGAACAGGATACTTTGCCGCATAAAACTTCCACCAAGCCAAGATGTTAAAGTCGTCATCAATACTATTTACTCGGTCAACAGCTTCGTCCAAATACAGATCCAGATCTGATTTATGTGCTTGACTTGATGAAGTCTCCAGAAGATAGTGATCAAGTCCACGCCTAGCATCACTCAATGTAGAACTAGATTTTGATTCTGCACCACTTCTCCACTCGATACTGCCGGTAGCACTATCACTACTGTGAGAATACTCAGAATAGCAAAGAAATTTTTGGGTTCCTGACAGATTATTTGAATGAGCTACATATTCATTGTAAAGGTCTCCTAAACACTTGCGGATACTTTCGATCTTCTCAGTGGTCTCACATGTATCACCATAGATTTGCTTGAAGAAATACTCGATTGACTTCATCTTGTACCGAGGATCGAGAATTGAAGCTATTATCATAACCAGTCTTGTCGTGCTCCAGTATTGTTCAAAAGTCTCAAGGGTTTGCGAAGCTATGGCCGCAACCTCAGGAACTGAACTTGTACCCCAATTGACCAATTGCAAATGAATATCACATATTTCATTAAAATAAAGATTTGCGGTTGGAATTCTTGCCCCCGAGAACTTGGCTATAGCTTGATAGAAAACATATAGGCAATCAGTAACAGCTCTGACAACAGTCCAGTCATCTGGAGATAATTTCATGCATCCATCATCTTCTTCTGCGAAACATGTAAAGGCGCCTTGAAATTCACATGCAGTTTCAAGCATCAAATATGTTAAGCTCAAGTCATGCGAATCATCGAGCACCAATTCTTTTTCTGGCGCTCCGACTCTCTCTACATGTTTCTGGAATCCGTTGAGTGTGTCTAGTGAAGATCTCACATACTGTACACTGTCCCGCACTCTACTGATTATATCATTTGCAAACATCATGAAATGTTGAGCGATAATATTCAAAAAGGATGCAGCATCTTGTACAATGAACAAGTCACCTCTGAGAGGCAGAAAACCTTTCGGCCGAACATAGTTAGGAAGCTCCGCGACCACAAGGCTATCACTACAATTGTCCAGGACTATGCTAAACAACTTCCTATATATATTCCAGTCGTGCAACTTCTCTACAATGATTTTACTGATTTCTTCAACCGAAGTAAGACCCCCAACATGCAGAAAGTTGAGAATTTTCCTCTTCAGCTTCCAATCATCATCAACATAATGGCAGGCCAAACACATATAATCCTCTGGTGCATCATCCCTCGACCTCCACATTTCGACTGTTAGGCTAACTCGACAAGGAAGCTTCTCGAGCAGCTCTCGCAACTTGACTCTCCCATCCTCATAAATCTTCATGCAATCAGCCCTAATCATATCGTCCGTCATCAACTTAAACTGGGGTTGGAGGTTCTTCACAAATGTTCTAAACCCGGCATGACGAACAATCGTGAACGGGTAACCATGATAAACAACCATCTGAGCTAGATCGTGCCGGCATTTTTCCTGATCGAAGTTCGGCCCCTCGACATTATCGTTCCCGAAATCTTTTCCTAGCCTGCGGACGACCAATTTCTTCCTCTTAACCCTAACCTTAGTGGAAGTACAAGTTATGAGATGATTCTTCAAGTGGGTGGTTCCGGCCCGACTGCTGGCGGTCAGCTGCTTCTTGCAGTGGTTACAGATGGCTATGCAGTTGCCGTCGGGCCTCCTCTCCTTGGTGAAGTCGTTCCACACCAGCGACCGCAGCCGGCGAGCGGTTTTCGGGTTGCCACCGCCGGACATATTGGCTGCATTGCTGGTACTGACGTCCATATCTGTAATTTCAGACATGCTGCATTTACACAGCAAAATTTCAGCCATTAAACCCCAATTGAACACCAAAATTAGTACCAAGTTTCAACAGATTCAAAACAATGAATATCCAATTTTTATGCTAAATCTGACTATCGTAAGTCCTACAAACGGGAAAAAAAATGAGAGATAATTCATTAATTATTTCCAAGTTAGGATTTTTAGGGGGATTTAGGGTTTTTCTTTGGGGAAATTTGAGAAAAACGATGCCTGCTTGATGGATTATTGCGGGATTAGGGTTTTGATTTGGAGACTGTGAAGAATAGTAACATTTCTAACTGATGGATTATTTTAACATGGGTGAGTAAATTTTTAGGGTTAGGGTTTTTGGAGATTTGGGGAATAGGGTTTTAAGGACTATGGAGAAGGAGGGAAAAGGAGGACTGACCTGTGACGGGTTTCGGGTCGGAGAAAGAAAGGGGAAGACGGGTTCGGATCCGCTCTATATCCGCCCCGCCGACTTTCGGATGGTGGTGGAGAGGAAGAAGATTGGAGTGGTGTTGTTCCTTCTCCTTTTAAACCCGATCCGACTATTTATTTTATTTTTTAGCCGACTTACTTTTTATTCTCCTCCCTTTCCCTCCAAGTAACAAGGACGGCTGAGATTTGTTTTGGGTTTTAGATCTACGGTTGAGAACGTGGGGATCTTATTGTCCTATAATCAATCTTATCAAATTTATATCCTTTATTATATTTATTTAGGAAATTCAATAATTTTGAATTTCCAATGTGGATTATCAAAACTATTCTTAATTTATTACAATTTAAAAAAATTAAATTTATAGCTTCTCTTATAAATTAATGGTAATTTTGGTAACAGATTATTTACTCTAACCTCGCATATGTTTTTTATTTATTTAACATACATCCTCCCTTACTTTGAAAACAATTACACGGATCTTCCCCCCAAGTGTAATAACCTTTACGTAAAACATAAAATATCGGAAAGATTCGTACAATAAACATAAAACATATGAAAGGTTAATATAATTATTTTTAAATAAGAAAATTCTGTTTAATAAATTGAAAACATAGGAAGGGTTAGTATAAATAACCCTTTTGGTAACCCACTTTAAAAATTCTTCGACATTATAAAAGCTTTCTTAGCAGTTACAGCTTCCTTTATTTATTAGAAATTGCTGTCAATGAGACATTTACAATGTTTCGGAATGTAAAGGTAGGTTACCAAAACTATCATCAAATTATTACAGTTTTTAAAAATAAAATTTATAGCTTCCCTTATAAATTAAAGATAATTTTGGTAACCTATTTTAAAAATTCGTAAACATTTTACTTCAACCCTTTGTTTTATTACTATTTATTCCCATCCATTGGGGTTTCCTTGATAGTTCAAATTTTATATTTATTAATTTTTTTATTAATTTTAAGATTTTTTATTGACGTGTTATATTCATAGTACTCATTTGATATATTTTTATTTTTTAATTGCAACCCTCTTTTATCGTTTTATGCTTTCAAAAAACACCACTTTAATTTACTATCTAAATTCAACATTTATTATGCAAAGAATATATATATATATATATATATATATATATATATATATATATATATATATTAGAAGATATTTTTTTTATAGCTCCAAAAAATAATTACAGCCCTTGATCCCAGGCCAAAAACTCAATACAACAATTGCGCCATATCCAGTTTGCACCTCTCACATTCAGACGCATCCTCCATCTCCTAATCCTGAACAAAAATTTGCACAAGAACATAACAAATTAATAAATAAGATGCAAAAAAACAAAAAAAAGAAAGAAATAAAATATGCTACTGCCTCTCATAACATGATGAGGAGATCCAAAAGAACATAACAAACGTTTATACTTCATCCACAAAATTTTGTACAAGAACGTAACAAACAAGACACTATTGCCCCCTCACACCATGACGAAGAGAAAGAACATAACATATTAATAAACAAGACGCGATTGCCTCTCATAAATACGAGGAAGAGAGTTGCTATAAATGTCATTTTAGTTGGTGCAGCAATACAACAAAATTAGTCTTTCATCTCCTGTTACCACGTTCAACCCTATGGCTCGTTTGGTTCGCGGAATCTTCGGGTTGAAAAAGAAAAATGATATGATTATTTTTCTATGTTTGGGTGTCCAAGAAATTGAGGAGGAAAGAAAAGTAATTTTCAATGGAAGAAAAATTAGAAAAAAAAAAAATGATTACATCCATCCAAACAAGGAATCACTTTCCCACATTGAAGTATTCACTTTTCTTTTCAAATTCCTTAGCATTGCCAAATATCGGAAAGAAAAATCAATGAAAATTAAAGTTTTCCAAAGGAAAGGAAATGACAAGGAATTGATTTTCTTTCCCTTCCATTCCGCGAACCAAACGAGGCCTATGGGTATATAGGATGGCTATCGGATTCATATTCGCACCACATCTATAGTATAAAACACAGTGGATTTTTGGTCCGACCCATGTGCTTTGGTTCAAGATGATGAAATGACTAAATTGCCCCTCTCTCAATAAGAGAGGAGGTCCCATGTTGGGTGCGGAGCAACCGGTTGTTCCAATTGCACTCCCGCCTCCAGCTCCTCTTGCACCGCCCCTCCCTCCGCCACCTCCGCTCCATCCTCATCCACGCCGCCGTCGCCAGCCTCTTCCGCAACCCCTTCGTCGTAAGCAGTCTCCTCCACCGCGCCGCCGACCCTTCCTTCGTCGCCTCCCTCTTCTCCGCCATGACCAACCCCAACCCCTTCTCCTTCAACACCGCCATCGCCATCTCCGCCGACCCACTCTCCATCTACTCCCAAATGCTCCGCCGTCGCGTCCCTCTCGACTCCCACACATTCTCTTCTTTGCTCAACACCATCATCGCCGCCGCCGGCGCCGCCACCAGGTCGTTCCACGCACACGCCCTCCTCGGATTCCGGTCCGACCCCTTCGTGCAGACCGTCCTGCTCACCGCCTACTCCCGACGCGGCTCCGCCGACCACGCCCTGCGGGTGTTCGACGGAATGCCGCACAGGGACGTCGTCTCCTGGACCGCCGCCGTCTCGGGCCTCGCCGCCTTCAGACGCCCCACGACGGCCCTGCGCGTCTTCGCCTCCATGAGGCCCCACGCCGCCCCGAACGCCGCCACCGTGGTCTTTGCCGTGTCCGCCTCCGCCGGGCTCGGGTCCCTGGCGCTGGTCCGGTGCCTGCACGCCTACGTCGAGAAGGCCGGATTCAGAGACCGCGTCTCCGTCCGGAACTCCCTGGCGCTGGCCCGGTGCCTGCATGCCTACGTCGAGAAGGCCGGGTTCGTGTCCGTGCCATGGCACGGGTTATCCACTAGTATATAATACAACACAGTACAAATAATATAGTGAGACCGAAGATTATCTCCACAAGACAGGATGGATGTAAACAATATGCGAGCTTAAAGTAACAGAGATCCTCAGAAATTTAACAGCATTTACACAATAGTGTGCACAAGAGAATAAGATGCTGTTTAAACACAATATCGGCTGGCAGTATCTTGAAGCCTGTCATCAATCAACCGAGCAGAGTTGGTTTAGAATAACAATACAACCATATTGTCATACAAGCTTCTACTAATTATAGTTGGGAAGTACAAGAGCTTCTACAGTTCTACTATTCTCTTCCCATCAGCTAGTCATCGTCTTCAAGAACACTCCGTCTCCTATGGATCTGTAAAAACCACAGCACAGGAAATAAACTTCCCAACAAAATAATATCATGATAGAACCCAAAAAACATGTGAAGAGCACTTACAGTAACTTTAGTCTGCTTGCTGTTCTGGTTGTTAATCTGCTCAAGCAGCACTATAAGCCTATCCTCGGACACCTATGTATGAAAACAGGACATGATATCCCCAACATTAACAAGGTAATTCCGAGGCACGCTCGGGAATACACGTGTTTCCTACACGATTTGCAAAACGTAGATTAAAAGTTGCACACCTTTTCGGTTATCTGTCCCATTTGAGCTGCTCTAAGGATAACATCCTCGACACCTCTTGCTTTGTCAGGCTTCACCAAAGCAATACGAGCAACTGTTGATGATATATATAAATATTAAAAATTATTTTTGTTCAAATGAAGCAGTTAACCAGGGAAGGAGAAAAATGATGAACATGCAAGTAAGTTCACAATCAGTGTCATGTCCTGTCCTGTCTATGGGGGTACGAGTTGGATGTGGATGTGTCCCTATCATATTGTGTCATGTGCACACCTATATCCATGCAACAAATTTGATAACGTCTATGTAATTGTACAATATTGCAGACATCTAAATCATGGACAAAAGATAGTAATTAGTTTCTTCCTAACGCCTTGGGACAAAAATAAAATAATTTTGCTATCTATAATTAAAGGTAGTTTGTTCAACCAAATCCTACGGACTAAGGAGATGACTGATGAATGGAGAAGCACTATTACAGTAACCCATTTTTAAAAACAAATGAAATACATAGTTGTAATAACTATCAAAGAATCAAACTTATAAGCCATACCATGAAATTATGGGACAGAGTAATTTAAAAAATATTAAGAAAAGACTAAAGAGACTAGAATTTCATAGAATTATTTTGGTTTTTTGTCGATGAGATCTACTATGAAATCATTTACTTATTAAAACAGTTAATAAAACAATTTAGAGAGAAAAGGAGAGATTCACATATGTTTCTTTTTATTGATTTAGAGAATATTTATGATCGAGTTCCTTGGGAGAAATGTAGTAGGATCTGAAAAAGAACCAAGTTATAATAGTTATATTGAGACTATTAAGAATATGTGCGATAGAGTTACGATGACCGTGTGAACGGTTGGAGGATATAGTAGACCATTTCCTATTATCATTAGCTTACATATCAACGGCAAGTCCTTAACATTTTGCGATAGTTAAGGATGAAATTACTAGGCAAATGCAAGCGGGTTACATTGTGTATACAATATATGTTTTGATGACATTATGTTTGTTGATGAGAGTATAAAGGGTGCTAGATGCTATAGAAGTGTGCGGAGAAACTTTGAAATCTAAGGATTTGAAATTAGTAAAAAAAAACAAAATCTATGAAATATAATTTCAATCAGAAGTCAAAAGAGAAATGAGATGTCCATATAGATGGACAAAAAAAAACCTATGAATGATAGTTCTTTGGTATATATGATCGATCATTCATGGTGATGGAGAGATTGAGAATGATGTCATTCTATAAATAAATGATTAAAATGGAGGAGTGCTTTTGGATTACTTCTCACAAGATACTATGAAGTTGAAACAAAAAAAATCCTAGAAGAGTGTTATATCCCCTCCCTTACGTCTCTCCAATTACCCGCGTCGGGAAGGAGGCTATGACAACAACATTGGTAGTTGCAGTGGTTAGAGAAGAGAAGAGGAAGGAGGAGCTGGTGGTAGTAGGCTGCCCACGCACGCGAGCGACCGACGATGGACAACAACAAAACCGCAACATCGTTTTTGCTGTTCCGGCGACTCTTCGGCTGTCGGTAAGAGGCAATGAGGGAGAAAATCCAGAGGGGGAAGAAGTAGGGGTTGCATGTGCGGAAGTTCGAGCTCTCCGCGATGTAGATCAGATCCGAGTTCGTCGCAACATTTCGATACATTTCCGGTTCAAAAAATCAACACGTTCGTTAGCGTAAATTCGCATGAAAGACGTAATAGGGACGATTTAGGAGATTTCAAAAATCTTTAAAAGATTTACGGTTTTTAATAGAGTGCTAATCTAAAAAAACAAAGTTTCTCAAAATTACAATAGGGTAAGGACACCCATCCCGTAACATAACCCAAACTTTGTTCCTCCTCCAAAACCATTCTCCCATTCTCTCTTCTTTCCCCAAAACCACACCCCATTATCTTCTCCACCAAATTTGGACTCCAAGTTCAACCCCAAGATGAAGGATGTGAACACTCCCATTTTCCATTTTTTTAAAACTAAAAACAAATTGAAATGAAATTTATGAATGAAATAGACTAAAATCATTGAAGACAACTCTCGTAGTGAGTAGATGGCCAACAATGCCAAGTAATTTTTACATCTCCTCTTATGATGTTCACTATATGTGTCTTTTCGATGAAACTTGTTAGGATCTAAGGATCTGTTATATCTAAGAGGCAACATTTGTGGCAATGAATAAAATTATCACTTTTCAATCAGATATGTTACATATTATTCTGATTTGTGATATGTTGATTTTGCAGATTTTTGATACTTTGTATGTCCTCTTTTTTTCCACGTGTTACTTTACAGATAATTTGTTACTTGTTACATTAAATTGTACGATGTTACATTACTCCAACTTGTTACATGGTAATATGTGACAACTTACTATAACATGACACATCTATAACATGCTTACATATAACTCCTACATGTCATTTTTATTTTTAATTTCGATCATATCCTCTAATATTTGACATATAACATTTAAAACTGATATAAAACAAAGATTGCTTACTTATATATAGTGTATAACATACTACATGTAATTTAACATAAACAGGTTAGTAGTGATTAGAACTTCAACTGGTGTTTAGAGTTTCAACATATATGTCCAAGGTTTATCTAAAGGTGGTGCTTAAAGAAAATTTCTTGAATACATGTCGTAATTAGTAACTTCTACCGAAACAGAACAGACGAGGTGATTGAAATTTTGGTTGTCAGTATGTTATATACTAGGCTATTTATTATTTCAACAAGCATACGATGGTATACCAAGATGGTGTATTAAGTACTGCGGTGACCTTAGTACTTTCAAGAAGTAGGACTGGACAGAGGTTAAGCAAGAGTTGATGTACATCGTCAAGTACCATCGTAGGTAGCCACGAATCGCCGGATACCTCGATAGACACGTACGTCGTTATGTTTAGTGTTACAAAATCTATCAAGAAGTTATTCTTAGTCCTTATATGTTCTCGTATAAGAACAAGTAGTTATTCGGTAGAAGAACTTGTTAGATGTAATGGTAATATGTGACAGCTTACTATAAGGTGACACATCTATAACATGCTACATATAACTCATACATGTTACTTTTACATTTAATTTGTAATTATATCCTCCACTATTTGACATATAATATTTAAAACTCACATGAAAGAAAGATTGCTTACTTCTATATCTAATCTATGACATATTACATGTATTTTAACATAAACAAGTTACAAGTCATTAGAACTTTAATCGTTATTTAGATTTTCAACATATTTGTCCAAGGTTTATCTAAAGGTTGTGGTGCTTAGAGAAAATTTCTTGAAGACATGTTGCAATTAGTCACTTCTACAGAAACTGTCGAGGTGAGATGATTGAATGTGGTTGTCAGTATGTTATATACTAAGCTATTTATTATTTCAAAAGCAAGTGATGGTATCCGTATCCCAAGATGGTATAAGTATTGTAATGACCTTAGTACTTTTAATAAGTGTGACTAGACAGAGGTTGCTAAACGAGAGTTGACGTACATCGTCAAGTACCAACAGATGTAGCAACGAATCGCTCGATACCTCACTAGACCCATACATCGTTATGTGTAGTGTTACAACATTTGCCAAGTAGTTATTCTTAGTCCTTATATGTTCTCGTACGTTTGTGAAATATTTTTAAGTTGTTACAATTTTAGTTTGTGGTGCATTCATTGGTGTAGATATGGTTATACAAGGTCAAATAAGAATATAGACCTAAGTTTTCATATACTACACCTGGTCCCCAAATTCTTAGATGAAAAATCATTAGTCATCGATCCGAGACTTATCTCCGATATCATCAAAACGTGTAAACTGTCAACGACTTTCATTGACAAGCTTGATAGTTGTGCAGTACACAATAACAGTAGGGAGAACGTCATGTGTCGAAAATTAAGAGGAAGAAGGTAGATGATGTTGTTGATAAAAGATGATCTTCTTAAGAAGACCTTCTGAATCCATAGCTACAACGATGACTGAACCATAACCTGAAATTTTAACTTAAAGATACATGTCACAATTTAAGACAAAATAATAACTACTCGGCAGAATATATTACTTACACGTACCAATGTATCGAATGCAATGAGGTATTTGATGTTCCGTAGCTTCATAAGGAGGTAATTGACGATGAACATCAACTGTCGCTAACAACCTATGCCTAGTCATATTTCTGGAAAGTAGTAACGTTATCGCAACACCTAATACACCATATCGAGATACTCTTGTTTGCTTGGTGAAACAACAAATAGCTTAATATATAACATATTAACTGTCCCAAAAAGTCAATCAGCTCTTTAGTTTTCCTGAAAGCACAACCTTTTGGCTTCTCCTATAGTCGTTGTCCTGTAGATAAAATTTACCTCAATAATTCATATTCATATCAGGACATTTGCAATTGGAGGGAAGACTAGTGAATTCTTGAATCTATTGTGTAGTAAACTTGCACTATTTCTTCCAAATAACAAAACACCCGTTGATATCATAGCATCGGACAAGTCTATCAAGTACCATAATTTCAAGGACATTCATTCGGTTCCGTAGTCCATGTAAACTTTACTTTTTTTAGTAAATTTTAGATGTTACCGTCTCTTTTTTTACATAAACTTCAGACAAATGTGTAGAAACTCTCAACACTAGTCAAAGTTCTAAAGAGTTCCAATATATTTATGTTAAAACATAGGTAGTATGTCACAAATAGATATAGAAGTAAGCAATATTTGTTTTATACTTTTATGTCAATTTTAAATGTAATATCAAACCCTGAAGAATATGGTCACAAATTAAATGTAAAAATAACAGATTGGAGCCATGATATATATATATATATATATATATATATATATATATATATATATATATATATTTTGGAACCAGGTAAATTGTTTCTGGAATCGCTCCCACTGGGATTCGAACTCCTGACCACTTGGGCCGCATGCATCTCTCTTAACCACTAGGCTAGAGGTCATTTGCAATATATATATATATATATATATATATATATATATATATATATGGCAGGAGGCTCGGGCGACTCGGGCGATAGGGAGTCTGACCTAGGGTTTCATCGTGGGATGCCCCCATCCGCGCGCGCGTGGCGGCCCCCCCCCCCCCCCCCAAGGCAGCCGGGGGGGGCGGGAGCACAGGAGGGTGGTCGGGGGGACCCCCCGGTGGCAGCGACGTCCCTTCTAGGCGGCCGGGGGAGGGGTCGGGATCTATGGGGACGGGGATGGGTATTCACCACATCGGGACTCCATTGGATCCGAACTTTGAATTCGGAGCGGGGTCCGGATCTCTGGAGAGTCAATCAAAGGGAGGGGGATGGACGACGGTTACGCGCCGTCGTGTGGCGAAGACCGGGGGAAAGACGGGGGGCGGACAGGGTCAGGTTCGGGATCGCCACCCCGAAAATCGTCAGAACGGGACAGGGTCTCGGCCTAGCCGGGGTCCGGGGGTGTCTGCTGGGCGATCGATGGGTTGGCGGCCTAAGGCGATCGCGGCGGCTAAGGAAAAAAGTAAGGTAGTGGATATGGATGTTCACGGATCTGGGACTTCCCGCCCGGTGATTACCCCAAGGCCTATTGGGACGTCCCCACGACCTGCTGGACGGTCCTGGGCCGAGATCTGCAAACCGGTGGGACCGAAATCCCCCACATCGATGGAGTATGTCCCGCCGCTCAAGGTAGGGAGGGGTTTCCGGACTGTGTTTCCTGCGGAGGAGATCCAGCAGGTGACAGCTTACTGGGAAAATACCCTCGTCCTGTATGTCTTGGGCAACAAGCCTTTCTACGGGCAGATCCGGGGCTATGCAGCGCGAGTCTGGAAGCCTAAGGGGAGTATGGAGTTCTATGCTCGTGAGAACGGCTTCTATTATGTGAAGTTCGGGCTGGCGGAGGATGTCGCTAGGATCCTCCAAGGCGGCCCCTGGACGTTCGACGGCCGTCTGATCATTCTCAAGGAGTGGACTCCAGAGCTGCGATGCGAGAGGGAAGTTCTGAATGCCATCCTGTATAGATCCGATTCCCCGAGTTTTCGGTAGGATTTTGGAGCATTCCCCTGTTGATGCGACTTGCAAGTCTGGTGGGCACCTCGATCAAGGCAGATGAAGCTACTACCTTTCGGACGCGGCTGATGTACGCGAGGATTTTTGTGGAGATTCGGGCAGGGGGGGAGCTCCCGAAGATGGTGGAGTATGAGCTCCCTTCTGGGGAGGTGCTTACCCAGAAGGTGGAGTATGAATGGGTTCCGCCTACCTGTTCACGCTGTTCCTGTTTCGGGCATCTGGCCAGTGCTTGCTCAGAGGCTGGCCCTCCGGTGGAGCCTTGTATTCCGCCTGGTGAAGTCCCCGAAGCACCATGTGATATGGATTTCAGAGATGATAGCGGAGTGGTGGTCGTGGGGGAGGAGGTTACTAATCAGGGGAGTGATGTCGGGTTGAGCCTCGTTGTATCTACCCAACTTGCTCCTGCGGGTGGGGTGGTATCTACTGGCCAGGGGCCGAGTAGTATAGTTACCAGAAGTATGGTTGCAACGGAGACTGAGGCACGAGGGGAGGGCGGTTCGGCTGGAGGGCAGGTTTACTGTAGGAAGAGACGTGCGGTCGGCCTGCTGCGTGATGGCCCCTCCATGATGGAGGGACGTACCACAGACAGAGAGGAGGTGGTGTGTGTTGACAATCCTGCCTGGGCGTTGGTGTTATCTCAGGTCGTTCCCCATCAGACGGTTCCGACTGGTATGGATGAGGATCCTTTAGCGACGGATGCGGCACCTTCCCCAGGTGCCGTTCCGGGAGTTTCTCAGGGGGCCCCCACCTCTCATTAATTAATGGCCATTATCGCCTGTAATGTGAGGGGGGCGTGTTCGCTAGGGAGGTGGAGAGAGATATGTGGGGTGCTCCACAGAGAGAAGTGTGACATTTCTGTTATCTTAGAATCCAAGATCAAAGGGGAGAAGACCCTTACTCGGCGGACCCCTTCTCATTGGGCCCAGCTGCACAACCTGGCCCTTTGTGACATGGCCAGGATTTGGGTTCGCTGGAACTCGAAGAGTTGGGATGGTGACTTGATATTGATGACGGAGCAGTTGATTGCCATCTCCTTCGTGAACAAGGGTGGCTTCCGGTTCTTACTGGGGGCGGTCTACGGCCACAATGACAGAAGGAGAAGGGAGTCACTTTGGAGGGACATCTCACGTGTTTCCGATGTTGCTGAGTCGTCGTGTCTCCCTCTGCTCTTGATCGGGGACTTCAACGCTCTTATGCATCATGGGAAGAAGCTGGGTGGTCGTCCGGTTCCAGATTCTATCCTCTATGATTTTCAGAGATGCCTCCTGCTTGCGGGGCTGCGGGAGCTGTCTCGATCAGGCTTCATCTGGACTTGGCAGAACAAAGCAACTCACAACATGGTTGCTTGTCAGCTTGATCGAGCTCTGGACAACGGGGAGTGGTTCCGTCACTTCCCCAACTCTTCGGCTGAGGGTCTGGCAGCGGGGACGAGCGATCACTCCCCCATCAGGGTTGGCTTCTCTGCTCGATCTCTTGGGAAGTCCCGTCCGTTCAGGTATAACAACAGTTGGTATCTCTCGGAAGGCTACCTGGAGGCTGTCGCAGAGGGCTTGTCTAGTGGTCAGGAGGGGACGGCTCAATTCAGATTGGTTCGTCGACTCAAGGCCACGAAGAGGGCTCTCAGGAGTTGGGTGCAGGGGTTGCCCAAGTCTACACTAGAAGATAAGGAGGCTGAGTTGAGATCTTTGTAGCAGGATCTGCAAGCTGACATGCTTAATAGAGATCTGGCGGCTAGAGAGAAGGAGCTGATTGGAGAAGTCAACATTCTGAGACTGCAGAAGAAAATTAGCTCGACCCAGCGAGCCAAATGTTCCTGGCTGAAGGATGGAGACCGGTGTTCCAAGTTCTTTTATGACGTTATCCGGACTAGACAGAATCGGAATCACATATCCCAGCTTCTTGATGCGGATGGCACTCTGGTGGGGACGCCGACTAAGATACAGGGAGAGGCTGTCAGGTACTATTCTGATTTATATTTCCAGACTGACTACATGTCCGTGTTCCCAGAGGTTGTTACGAAGCGGTTGGTGACTCCATTTGGGAATAGCATCCTTCTTGCCCCTGTCACTTTGGAGGAGGTGGAATCTATTGTCAAGGGGGCGGACCCCAACAAGGCCCCTGGTCCAGATGGCTTCAGCAGTGGTTTCTTCAAGCGCCATTGGGATATTCTGAAGCTTCAGGTAGTGGAGGTGGTCCAGGAGTTCTTCACTAAGGAGAAGCTTTTGAAGGAGCTGAATCACATCTTCCTGACCTTGGTGCCTAAAAAGGAGGGCGCGACAGCATTGGCGGATTTCAGACCTATTGCATGTTGTAATTATCTTGTAAGATAATTACGCACCTTATGTGCCGGCGGATGGAGGAAATCATGCAGGACTTGGTTTCTCCAAACCAGGCTGCGTTCATCAAGGGGAGGTCGATTGCAGAGCATAGCCTCCTGGCACATGAGATGGTGAGGGGATTCAGCAGACCTGGTAGGGAGAAAGCTTGTGTTAAACTGGACCTGAGGAAGGCGTATGATATGGTCAATCGTGACTTCCTATGCCATCTGATGTCTGCCATGGGATTCGCGGATCACTGGGTTGCGTTGATCGGGGAGTGCATCACGTCCCCTACTTTCTCAGTTCTCATCCAGGGCGTTCCTTACGGGTATTTCCAGAGCAACCGTGGGCTGAGGCAAGGTGACCCATTGTCCCCTTACCTGTTCACGCTTGTGATTGAATACTTTACTTGTTTGATGGACCTGGCAGTGCACCGTGGACGGCTGGTGCCTCTGTTTCGGAGGATGGACCCTCCAGTTATCCACCTTATTTATGCTGATGATCTACTGGTCTTCATCCAGCCTTCGACGATGGGGTTGCAGACGCTTGCGGGTATTATGGAAGATTTGAAGTCTTTCTCGGGTCTCCAGCTGAACAGGGATAAGAGTCGGGTCTACTTTAGTTCCCGGTGTTCCCAGAAGGAGGAGCGGGCGGATGTCCTGGGTATCGCGAGGAGTAATCTTCCGGTGCGTTATTTAGGAGTGCCCCTCACAGTCAATTATGCGCGGGATCAGGACTGCCAGGGCCTGGTAGAGTATGTCCAGCGGAGAGTAGAAGGCTGGCAAGCCGCCGGTCTGTCTTTTGGCGGACGCATAGAGCTGATCAGATCTGTGATCTCGGCTGTGGCCCAGTTTTGGCTACAGTCCATCCTCCTCCCGGTGGCCACTATTCGGCGAGTGGAGCGTCTTTGTGCTGATTTCCTTTGGAGGGGGGGTATGCATGCGATCTCGTGGGAGCAGCTCTGTCGTCCCAGGAAGGAGGGAGGTGTGGGGCTCAGGCCGTTGCTGGAGATCAGGGAGGCCTTTGCGCTCAAGCTGGCCTGGAGATTCGTTAGCGGAGGGATCTCTTTGGGCGGACTGGATGCACAGCAGATACGTGAAGCAGGGCAATTTTTGGACGTGTTCTCCTGATAACAACCATTCTGTCACGTTCAAGACTGTCCTGAGACACAGGGGTGTGCTCAAGTCTGCTATCCGGAGGGTCATGAAGGATGGGTTGGGCACGGACCTCTGGCGGGACCCTTGGATTGATCGGCGTTCGTTGCTAGACATTAGGGGATCCCCGACTCACACGGAGGACAGGCGAGGTCTGACGTGTAGTCGGATCTTACGAGATGGAGAGTGGAGACCGGAATCTTATCGGTACACTGAGGAGCTGGGAGAGTTCATTATGTCTACAGTCATTGATCCGGCTTTGCCTGCGGATCGGTGAATTTGGGAGCCGCCTGGAGCATCTTCGGGATCGGGGAAGTTCCAGTTCCGTAGTTGCTACAATCTTATCCGGCACACTTTTCCTCTGAGTTCTGATTACGAGTTCGTCTGGTGTAAGGGTCTGGCCAGAAAGATGCAGTTGTGTGTTTACAAGCTTCTTCCGGGTCGCCTCTTGACGAGGGATCGCCTGAGTTCTTTTTTGGAGTGCCAGTGCCGGACCCAAAATGTGTGCTTTGCTGTTTGGAGCCTGAGTCTATTAAACATATCTTTTTCGAGTGCACTCTGGCATGGCAGATATGGTCGGAGCAGAATCGGGTATTGGGAGTGTGCGCCTCTGGTAAATACATTGGGGACATCATTCCGGTGATACGAGATAGCAGGGGTCGAGGTGAGGACTGGTTCCGTACAGCTAGAGTTCGTCTGGCGGCTTCGGTTTGGCATGTTTGGCGGGAGCGAAACCGCATGATCTTTGAGGGACTAGTCACACCACTGGTTGGCATTCTCCATAACATTGAGTTTGATGTGAACGCTATGGAGAATGGATGAGTGTTGAGTGGGAGTCCCACTCAGATTGTATGTTGTATGATTATGGCTTTTCATTTGGAATAAAATTTACCTTTTTCCAAATATATATATATATATATATATATATATATATATATATATATATATATCATGTTTGACTAAAGTGTCACATATTACCGTTACATGCAAGTAACATCTTACAATTTAATTAAACAAATTGGGTTAAAATTAACAATTTCTCTCTAAAGTAACACAAGAAAAAAGGACATGAAACTGTCACATCACTTACATTACTGTTAAAAACTGAAAATAAACCAAAAAGAAAGTCATGGAAATGATACCTACTGCAATAACAATATTATAACAAAGAAAGAAGAGAAGAAATAATTGAACTCTCTAAGAAGATAGCTAGTTTTAATTTGAAGTGGCAGGTTACAGTCTTGCTAGGCACCAGCCGTTTGATCCGGGCAAAAACAAATTAACGATTAAAAAACTTACGCCTTTCTCTCGCTTGAGCAGACAAAATCTGGGTAAGCATCATTTGTCTTCTTTCTTCTGCTTCCCTGGATTAGTTTGTGTAACAATCAGTTCTACTTTACCGAGAATAGTTTTGTATTACAATTTATTCCAAAAATCATTTTCAATTGTAAAACAAAAGGACTGAAATGTGTGAAAGCACACGAATAAAAGGTACCATGACATTGTGTACAGTTCATAAGCGTTGAGCAATACTGACAAGGTCAGAAAATAGTTTTACCTTTGGGCATCTTCTTGAGCTTTCTGCTGCCCTGTGTTTTGTTGAGCACCCTGGTTCTGAAACAGGAAGCACCAGAGGTCATTGGAGATTGGTCATCATGCAATTTACTTAGTTTTTTTTTAACTTGTCAGTGTGACTTACCATGCCTTGTTGTGCCATCAACTCTTGCATTCTTCTTTGCCTGATGGCTTCTAGCTCTGGATCAGCCTGAATAATATATATGAAAGGATAAGTTCTAAGAAGAAAGAACTGCAACTAAGGGGCTGTTTGGTTACCCATAAGTGGAAATTGCATGCAATGTATTTTTTGCATGTAGCATTTGTTGAAGTGGTGATGCAAATCCATTGTTTGGTTGCATGTAAATGATTTTGTGGGATTTAAAAATCGTTCGTTTGGAATGATGTAATTAGCATGCATGGTTATGGTTATAACTTTCGTGGTGGTCAATGAAAATCCATTGTTTGGTTGTGACTTTTATTACATTGAATGAAGGGAGAATCATTGGAAATAATGTAACTGGTATTGCATTTGTTGTCATAAGTGGTGTTGCGGTCATTTTGGCCACAACAAATGTTGTGGTAGTTGGAGGAAGTGATGTAACATTGGTTGCACCAATTTCACCATTTACATCAAACCAAACAATTGGAATTGATAAAAATGGTACAACAAATGTTGCATGTATTTCCATTTGCAAACATCCCCCAAGTTCTGTATTTTTCTATTTGATGGTTTGCTATATTTTATGTTGTATTCTTTAGTTTATTGTTATTAAGATGGTAAAACAAATGTTGCATCCTGCATTACATGAACTGAAAAAAACTTCCTACGACTGGCAATCTTGAATTACCCTACACCAACAACAACAACAAAGCCTTCCAAATTTCTGGGGTCAGCTCATTTCATAGAGAACAGAGAAATCCATGTATTGGATCTGGATTGCGAAGAGTCAAAATCGGATAATCATAAGATCCACGATATGGGTCGTATGATCACGACAACCAAAGCCGAGAATGTGCTACGCTGGCTACCCAATGCAATCCACCTCCGAATTGAAACCTAAAGTAAAAATATAGGACATTAAACACAACACAGGCGAAGTTGCAATCTTCAATTTCCTTTCAACCTCAAATGTCCAACATGTGTGCCCGTTTCTTTTTTTACTTTTTACTTTTGAGAAACATGGGACGTACTAAGTCCATAAACACTGAAACCAACATTTTGCCAGACATTAGTACAGTACTACGAAAACAAGTTCAAACCATCCAAAAATGTGCAACCCATTATGATAGTTAGCATAATCAGATATTGCTAAACAATGTTACATGACGACGGACACATATACGGATACAGACATAGACACGATACTGGTACAGGATATGGGTACTTTCAACTAGGTGTAAAGGTACTTACCTATGTTGAATGAGTATGCACAATGTAGACAGGTACAAACACAGAAACGGATATGGACATTATTATTTTTTTGTGTCTGTGCAACATAGTTTCTAAAGTGTTGCCAAGTTGTAAACCATATATACCTTTGGTGCGTGTGGAAACAAGGAGCTGAGAGAAAGCTGATAAAGATCCTCGTGGAAACTAACAAACCAGTAGCCAGTAAGGATTAAGGAAAACAAAAATCTTCACAGTGATATGTTGTGTGCAGATGAACACTTTGAAGTACAACAACAAAGCCTATCCCAAATTTTTGGTCAACCAATCATTTTCCTCCGTTCATCTCTAAGAAAACATATCCCTATTTCTAGGCTGGGTTTGGGATTGCTTATCATGGTTGCTTCTGCTTATTTGAAAAACTGTCCCAAAAGTTGTTTGCAGAAGCTTATCAAATTTGGGTATCTTTTAAAAGCTGCTTCTGCTTTTTGGAAAGCAGTGTAATCCCAAACCATGTCTAACTAAATATCTAGGTTATTTATAAAGGCAAAAGCCCCATTGTTAGGGGGCGTCGCAAAACTTTTACAAATTTACTCCCGAAACATAGCTAAGACGTAGAATTCTCTGTTAAAGGACTGTCATAATCATGGCAGTCCTTTGACAGAATTCTGTCTTATGACTGTCAAAATCCTGAGAGTCCTAATATATCGTCCCCGACAGGACTGTGTCGAATTTTGAGATTGGAATAATTTTGGATTCTAAGGGTCCGTTTGGATATGTTTTCTGAATTTTTTTTTCTGAAAAGAGTTTTCAGAAAAGATGTTATAAAGTAGTTTTCTGGATATACAGATTCTGAGTTTGCGTTTGGTTACTTTCATCTGAAAAAATATTTTTTTCTAAAAAAATTGTTAAAACTTTGTTTGGTAAGTTATGTTCCAAAAATTTATGTACTTGTGTCCATTCTGCCCCCAACAAATCTTTTCCGTGTCCAACAAAAGTTCTGTATCCTGTCCACTCAATTCGTGTCCAACAAAGTGGTGGTTTGGGAGGACAGGAGCCGCAGCTTCTTCGGAGTCGACAAATCTAGGATTAGGGTTCGGGTTTTTGGAAGAGGACAAAGTCGGAGTCGTCGTATCATGTCCACTCAATTCGTGTCCCTCCCTCCTCGTCGAAGTGGTCGTCGTATTAGGGAGATCGATCATTGGCAGCGGCCGCGGAGGCCATCGAGCTCCGCCTCCAAGAGCTCGGTACGTACGAGGGAGAGGTTGTCGTGCGAAGCGACCCACGGGGTGACACCCGACGGTACCGCCAGCAGCCATCGTAGCGCGTCCAACGCGTCGTCGTAGGCGAGGGGGAGGCGGTGCTTCGGGGACAGGCGGTAGTGGAGGGAGACCACGAGCGCAGGGAGCGCGGCCGCGACGCGCTCACAGAAGGTGTTGTAGAGGAGGAAATCCGGGTTGCGGAACCATCCGTGGAGGCCGAGCTCGCGGAGGAGATGGACTTCATCGTGGAGGTTGGTCGTAGACGGAGTCGTAGGTGGTGGAGGTGGAGGCTGTGGGGGGGGGGGGAGAGAACATTTGGGAAAGTTTTTTTTTTTTTTTGCTGTGAAGAGAGAGTGATAAAGAAGGGAGGGGGAGAGGAGGGGCTGGGAATTGGGTCGTGTGCGGAGAAAGAGAAAAAGAGTTTTTTCATACTCTCGGAAAACCGCGTTTAAGCGTCGGTTTTCGAAAAAAATCTAAACTTTTTTTTGGAACTGCTGCTTGTCAAACACTCTTTTCTCCCACTTTAACATTAATACTCTGGAAACTACTTTATAACGCCTAACCAAACAGAGCCTAAACTTTTGAAAAACATCATTAACCAAAAATGTAACAAGTAATGTTTACAAACACATGAGAATCATATAGAAACTAAAATTCCCCCCAAAAAAACTAAAATTAGAAGAGGAAAAGAATGTTCAAAAATAGAGAAGAAAGAGAAATAGAAAGATTACCTTGATTGGGAAGTAGGCTTGCGTGTGCCATCTTCTAGTTCTAGGGTTTGAAGAGGAAGATGAAGTGAATTGGGGGAGAAGAAAGTAGGACGAAGAGGAAGAGTGTGATATTAGAGAACAGAAAGGAGAATGAACTGTCCCCAGACAATTTTGTCACTAGCCCCTAACAAAAAATCACAAAACCTATGATAGCCCCCGTCTAGTGCTGCCCCCTGTGCCTTTATAAATTAACCATATCTATTGCTCCTCCAGGACTTTTAAGTCTCGAATTTCCTTTCATTAGTTCTAACCAGTAGAAATCTACACATGGTACGAACTTTCGAAAAACTGCAGGATGCCCACGTCGTGTCGGATACGTACTACATGACATAGACACACCAAACACACTAGGACACACCAAACTCGGTGCCCAATCCGTGCTGCGTGCTCGCATCATGTCATATTCGTGTCTCAAACCCTAGTAACGAAATTTGTGAGGAAGGAGAGACTCGTTACATCTCCAGATGTCTAAAGTTCAACACATCTTACAGTTCTCCACAAGAACCAAATAAAATCCCAAATAAATTTACTTTTCACACGTGCGTGGCATCAAAAAAATTGCAAGAAATTCGAAATTTTGCATAGAAATATTCGAGAAAATGGGTCTAAGGACTAAAAATGAGAAATCGAACGCACCATTGAGAGAGTTGTTTCTTAGAATCGAACTTCGATGAATCTAGGGTTCTTCGTTCGGCTTTTGATTTCTTGGACGAGTCCGGAACCTATAGTGCGGTATATTTATTAGAAAAATGTTGGTTTTTTTCTAAGGGCACCACCCTTTTTTGCTAGGGGCTAGCCCAAAATAGTTCAAGAATATTATAAGTTTGCCATCAAAAAATTTTGATGTGGCCTAGCCCAAGCACACCTATAAATACCAATTTTTCTTTTCATTTTCTCTCTCCTTCTTCTCTTTTCTTTTCTCCCTCAACTATTTTCTTCTCTCCTTCTCTCAAGTCAAAGAATTAAAACCCTAATTCTTTTCTTTTCTCCCTACATTTTTTGCATATTGTTCCCTCCCTCGACTCTAGGTCATTGACTTCTCCAATTTTTTGGTAAGTCATCGAACTAAAATATGTTTCATGTTTTAAACAAGAATTTCACATATAAAAGTTGAATTATGTGTTAAATGTAGAAAAATATTGAACATGGATCAACCGGAATCATCAAACGTTCTCGTCACGTCCGAAGAACACGTTCCCGCAACGTCCGAAGACAACTTTGATGCATCGGAAGCTCTCTTGGTAACTACATTTGAACTTGTCATCGGATTTAAAATCGTGCTGTGACACAGAGGACTGCCAACACTCTGGCAGTCCAGATCATAGACTAGGACTGCCAGAGTGGTGGCAGTCCTTCACAGAAGAAGGACTGCCAGGACCCTAGCAATCCTACAAATATGTAGGACTGTCAGGGTCCTGGCAGTCCTCCTTCTGTGAAGGACTGCCACCACTCTGGCAGTCCTAGTATATGATACCTGAATGCAGAGTTTTAGTCAGTAAAGGTGTTTGTAATTTATGAACACCAATTGCTGTACAAAAGACGGTCTTGCTATTAACACAATTTGCTATTTATGGACACCAATCTTATGCACGGGCCTAATCTATGAAACCTATTTGCTTTAGGATGTTGTATAATTGTACTAACCTTTAAGTTTTATTGTAGGACTTGAGATCTTTCGATTTTGCGGTACCGGCTCCAATTGCAGTCAATGTAGCCCATTTATTTTGGACCGATCTATGTTTTGAATCAAGCGAGGGTGCGGTATGTTTTCCATAAATAAATTCACTTTATTTATTGTGTTTCTGAGAAAATTACAACTATAGGAATCTAATCTAGAAGACGATTACTTTATCCCTTGGACGATGCGATGAAGAAAACACGAACTTCGAAGAACTTGGACAGCAACTGGGCAATCTCTCTGTTCTCTCTGAATTGTTTGTAGTGTCTGATGAAGATGAAGAAACTCTCTTTTATAGAGTTCTAGATAACTGTTCTGAAGCATACGCTCAGTCAGTTACTTGACGTGTGCATAACTGCAGGGACGCGTGGCGAATTCTGGTGGAGACACATTAGAGTGCGGTTGAAAGTAGTGGAATATATCTAGGAGAGATTGGTGGCATGGATGCCACGTTGCATAACTTCTGAATAAGTGGGTAACTGAGTACAGGACACGTGAGAACGTGTGTTGACTGTACGTTGAAAATTATCCCAAAGGTATTTGCTGTGATACGCTGTCTTTGTTGAAGAAGAGTCATACGCTAGCTTTTGAAGGCACATGTCTTGCATACACTGACTTGGACAATATAAAGCTGATACGCTCACTTCATTGATAAGGAGTCGTATGGAGTCCATACGCTCATTTGATTGGCAAGGAGTCGTATGGAGTCCATACGCTCACTTGGATGGCAAAGAGTCGTATGGAGTCCATACGCTCACTTGGTTGGGCAAGGAGCCGTATGCATTGAGGGAGTAGACACGTGGCTGTCTTCGATCTTCTCAAATACGCCATATCTTCTAATACTGACAAATATCTCTTGAGCGTTGTGCTGCAGATATGATGGCTGACAGACTGTCAGAAATGACAGTAATGATGGCTGTGCATTTATGATGGCTGCTGAGCTGTCCTCGTAAGAGACAAAATCAATTCTCGAAAACCTATACGACGGCTAATCTTCATAGGGCAGCTGTCTTTGCACGAAAGACGAAGTGTCAGATTCATCCTTCATTAAATATATGCTATGCTGTCATCTCAAAAAATATTAAAATATTCACTGAGCGTACGGCGTTTAGATGAGCGTATGGCCTTGGCTGAGCGTATGGCCTTGAGCGTATGACTTTGGCTGAGCGTATGGCCTTGAGCGTATGACTTTGGCTGAGCGTATGGCCTTGAACGTATGACTTTGGCTGAGCGTATGATTTTGGTTGAATCTTATGTCAGCGTGTCATAATTTTTTACACCCTACAAGACCCCCTTCAAAGTTTTCGAACTTTATGAATTTCAAAAGTTCGAAATTACTTTGAACTTAAAGTGGGAATAGGTCTTGACACGCTGGCATGAGTTTATTATCTTCCTCAATATCAGTACAAATCTTTAGGGATTCTGTTTAAAGAACGGCCGCCGTTTGAACTTCTTCTTTTCTTCTATAAATAGGTCTTTCCAAACCTAATTTATTTCTTTACTTTCGCATCCGTCTTCGAGAGAGAAAAGCCCCAAAAACTCAAGCCTTCTTCTTCTTCGACTCAGTCTTCATCAATGGCACCCAAGGTCGACGCTGCTGCGAAGGAAAAGGGGAAGGCTCCTGCAGAGTCATCTCAGCCTGCCGCCGCCACTGCTAAGAAGACTACCGATGAGCGCGTTCGACGAAGTGAACGCCCATTGAAGCCCCTCTATGGTGAGGATGGTGATGATGAACAGTAACTATCCCCTATTTAGGGCTCTGGTTTAGAACAAGATCATAAAACGTATCCCCTTTTTAGGGTCAAATACGCCAGAAAATATGCTTCCCTCTTTAGGGTTTAGCCGTATTCCATATTTTTCATTTATATAAAAAAATATGTTTGAAACATATTCTGTAAGATACGCGTATTTTTGATAGAAATGTCAAAATATGCTGTCTTGAAAGAATATGCTATATCAAGTTGTCTCACTGAGATACGCTAACTCCTGTGTTAGCGTATTTTTTTGATGATCGTCTTGTCAACCATACGCTAATACGCTCAAGCTGAACATAAACTGAACTTTAAAATTTATCATACACTCAGGATAGAAAAAAATGATCTCTGAATCCATCATACGCTTTAGGATAGAGTGAGCGTATGTTTAATCTTTGAGTCTGTCGTACGCTTAGTATAAACTGAGCGTATGTTGAACTTTGAGTCTGTCGTACGCTTAGTATAAACTGAGCGTATGTTGAACTTTGAGTCTGCCGTACGCTTAGTATAAACTGAGCGTATGTTGAACTTTAAGTCTGCCATACGCTTAGTATAAACTGAGCGTATGTTGAACTTTGAGTCTGCCGTACGCTTAGTATAAACTGAGCGTATGTTGAACTTTAAGTCTGCCATACGTTTAGTATAAATTGAGCGTATATTGAACTTTGTCATCTCTTGATGTTAAAGATTTCTAATGTTTTATTCTTCTTTTGCAGTGGATATTCTGGCTCAGGAGGCAGAATTTGAAGGATGTGTAGGAAATAACTATAGATGTGACATATCACATGTTCGTTTTCTCCAATTCGATGGACCTTCTACAAGGATAGCTCTTTTGACAAATCAGGAAAATGACACCTTGTTGAATTTGATGAGTGGACTGCCTTTACAGAGTGTGGATGGTGTTACCCACTCGAAGCCAGCATTTTTTTTTGGAGATGCTATTGACATAAACTCCCAGCCTGCTCTTGATAAAGTATCATACTCTTATTATAGGGATGGTGATGCAAATCAGCCAATGTATCTGATTGGTTTATCAAAAAGTATCAACATAGCTCGCTTATTCCACGCGAGTCACCAAAGACAAATGAAGTGGGATATCACTCCATCCCGTCAAGCAAAAGCTGGGTGGATAGGATACCGTCAAGGAAGATTCTGCAGTGGTACTGAACCACATGTCTCAGCTTTGCGAGGACTGCTGCCAGCTACCATTCCTCCCGAGGACTCGGCACTTCTGAAGCCAGTTAGAGTCCCAATTTTTGCAAATGAATTTGTTCAGCTGGAGAATGCTGTTTACCCAAAACAGTCTATGCGGCTGACTGGTCTGGTAAATCCGAAGAATACCAGATGGACTGTTCTTGTAAGATGGATTCTAAAAAACTTTGGGGAACAGTTAAAGGCAATAGGTCTATATAATGCCATCAAGTGCACCGCTTATGGTTTTAGGCCAAACCCGGATTTGTTTTTGGCATTAGCGGAGAGGTATAATTACCGTACCGGTACTTTTATGACTCCAAGAGGCGAGATGGAATTCGCCCTCCATGAGATGGCATATATTTCTCAGCTGCCAACAGGAGATTTGCCATATGAGGAGTATATCCCTTTCATTGATGAAATGAATAAAATCTCCGATGCCAACCCACTGGTTCTTCATGTCTTTGAAGAATTAATGTGCCATTACAGTATTTGTAAAGCTTTTTATAAAGGACAAGGTACAGAGGGAGATTCTAACTGCTATTCTTCCAAATGGATGGCCTATTTATTCCAAGGCCGCACTGATGAAGTTCAGAAGAAGAAGAAGACCGACCAATATGTCGGTGAATTTAAACCTTTGAGTCAAGCTGAAATTGATAAACTAATCCGGGATACCACTCGTGACGACATCGTCATTGAAGAAGACGAAGGCACCTACAAAGCCGGTGATAGGTTGGAGACCTATATTAAGCAGGGTAGCCGAGAATTATCTGCTGAAGGTCATCTGGCTGGATTTATATCTCTCTGGCTGAGAAAATTTGTAGTACCTGGCACCTCTTCAGCAGACAGGATGCACAGAGGAGTTGTCTTTGCAGCAGTCCGTCTGACTTTCGGGTACAGGATGGATTTGCTGACAGCAATGACATGCCATCTGAATGCTGGCTTAAGAGTATACACAGACAGAATGTTTGAATTGGCAAAGAAGCGACTCACAACCTTTCCTCGGGTAGAAATGCCCTTTACATATTTATTTGGGTGGCTACTTCTCCATTTTGAATCTCTCATGAATGCTGGGATGGCTAGACCAGATGACACCTTTCTGGAAAGATACAGTCACACGCCGAAGTGGAAATATGACACTCTGACGGACTGTAGAACCATACTAAACAGGGGAGAATTATGGAGCTTCACTTGTGTTCCTCCACCTGTTAGTTATGAAACTATGCCTGGGAAATTGTTTGATGGCATTGGTGCTAATGAGTTGAATGATATTCAACATGAATGGCTGAAGAGGATCAGGCCATCTCACTTAATCTGCCGTCGTGACAATATCACCTATCTGGAGCCATATCTTCCGAGTAGGTTTGCTCGGCAGTTTGGATATGATCAGTTGCACGTGGGAAATGCAACGACATGTTTTGGCTACCAAGGCGGTTTAATCGATGGTGCCAGAGCTTGGATATACTTTATTGCTAAAGGTACATGAGCTACCTTTTCCATGCCAGATCCGGTTACTTATCGGAGAGGGGCTAGAATATTGGCGTCTTATGCCAAATTCTATGTATCAGCTAATACCTTTGATGAAAAATTCAGCATCTTAGGTAGAAGCTTTATTCATGTTGAAAAGAAATCAACCAAATCAGCCTTGCCAAGAGATTGTCACGACCAAGAAGATCCTCTGGCTACTGATGAAGTTGATGATGAAATTTTAGAGACTTTCTTCTCTGATGAACTTCATCAACCATTACATGTACCCATTGGAAGTGCTGAAGAGAGTATATCTACCGACAGTACACCAAAGAGAAAGCGGGGCAAAGGTGCTGCTGGGCCTGCCCCAAAAAGAGTTACTCGGGCAGAGGCTCGAAATCGTGGAGAAATTACTATTCCAGGGACTTCTCCTGCTTCCAATCGAGTCAGAGATGCTGATGAAGCAGGTAGTGACTCAAAAGACGATTATCCTATTGTTCCATTAACAAAAAGAATAGGAAGGAAAGTGATCGTTTCAAAAACTAAATTCGTAATTTGTCTCGATGCAGAGAGTCCCACCAATCGTGCCGAGCGATTGGCTTTATAAAAGCAAGCTGCCTTTGCTTTTTCTGTAAAGACGGAACCTATTGAAGAAGATGTACCTGAGCCTGCTGGATCATCCATGCCTTCTGATATAGAATCGATTCCGCCAACAGCCGATGATGCGCAGGTGATTAGTCAACCTGCGGTAGAGGCCGAGAATCAGACTGAAACAGCTAATGACTTACTGATTTCGGGAGAATCAGTGAAGGAAGCCACTACTCTCAATCCAATTGCTAAAGTTTCAGAGAGCAATAAGAGTGATGACGAACAGGTTGACTATGAACCTTCGTCTCATTCTTTTGAAGAAGAGGACATGGAGATAGACGATGAATCACCATCTAAAACTCCAATTGATGTACTGAAGACAATTGGTCAACATTCAGGGTTGACTCCAGAGGCGGAGAGGCATCTGGAAATAGAAGTTCATGCTCCGAGTACTTCTGGGGCGGGCAGCAGTGAAATAAATCCCGTGTCAGAAAGCACTCTGAACAGACTACGAGCTGGGCTGAATGATCCAACGGAAACTGAATATGAACCAGCTCCAGGTAATATTTTATTCAGCAAAGTTTTGTCTTTTCCTTGCTTCATTGTCTTTTAATTTTGATCATGCTTCTTTGATTTCAACAATTGTAGGAACTGCACCGGCAATGAGTTCGACTCAAGCCCCACTTGTCCAGACTAATATGGGTGAGGGGAGTTCATATTTGCCTAGTTCCCCGAAAGCACTTACTTCAACTCCTAGGATAGAGGCTTCTCCTGCTCCTTCCTTTACTGTTGTAGCGACTCCCGGTTTTGAAACAGGGATAGCAAAGGTCATGGAGATGTATTCCGATATTATTTATTCATATCTGGATACATTCTCCAGACGGCTTATGAAGGATGAAACTATGTCTTTCTCGGATCTTCGAGCGGCGATCAAGTTCCCGCTTTTAGCTTTGAGACAGGCTGGTTATGAGACCCAGTGTGTCTTCTTTGAGCATCTCCTGAATGATTTAGAAGCAACCATCCAAAAATACTGGGAGATCAAAAAGAAGGATATTAAGTCTTTGACTGAAGCTGAGATTGCTCAATTAGAAAATGAAGCTCAAGCTCAGCACATTGCTTTGAAGGAATTCCTCGCTCTGTCTTCTGAACAGTTAATGGCGAAGGATGAAGAAATAATAACTACTCGTCAGAAGATGGAGCGTCTGAAAAAGGATGAAGCATCAAAAGCCGATGAGCTTAATGAGTTGAAAGAGGAATTAGCTCGTCTTCAGGAGCAAATTGCCTCCGTGGAAAAGAAACAATCAGAGATTGTCACTGCTCGCACCTCTGAAGCTGAACGCTGCCGACTTCTACAGCAAGAGCGGGAACTGATGCAGGCTAACCAGATTGAAGAGACAAACCGTCGTAGCTTTATTATCGCGGATTATGATCAACGAATGGTTGGAGTTGAAGCAGCAGAGCGAATCCACAAAGCTCATGAAGAAAAGATAAATAATGTAATTGTTCGTATTCAGGAGATAATTACTCCTCCTAAATAGATCTTTTACATTTTTCATATATTGAATTTTTGAAATCCAATTGTAATCAATATTTTGACTTTGATTAAAGAAATGAATATTTTGACTTGATTTCAATTCTATGGATGATATTTTTGTAGAAAACATGTTCAGAGGTACATAATACATGACATATTTCAATAGAATAGAATATACAAATAAACTTTGTAATTCTATCAGATGATATTAAACCAAAGATAATTTTAGTTTAATACTGATTAGAGAAAACAGAATTCAGATATAAAGATATCTTTGGACTTTATTTTCCATGATCTTTGAACTCGAAAATCAAAAGACTAGATATCATTTTTATAGAAAACATGATACTGAGATAGAAAATTCAGAGGTAATATGGACGTGATTTTCTATATGAGATCTTTATTAAATCCACTGGGGATCTAATAAGACAGAATATCAAATTCTCTGGAAAGATGATACAGAATATCAGTTCCCACTGGGGATAACGATATCGAGATGATTTCTGTAGCGAAGAATTAACTCTGATTTTATACTTGCTGGGGAATAATGAAAATATTATATATATTGATGAAATTTATACATAATATTTCTTTAGGAATTTGCCATTGATAGGCATCATCGTAACTTTCACATCCATAGAGGCAAGCTGATATGCTCCATTAGAAAAGACTTTGTTTACTATGAATGGGCCTTCCCATTTTGCATCAAATTTGCCTTTGCTCATATGTGTCATAGTCATAGGACGTCTGACGGTAAGGACCAGTTCTCCCTTCTGATATGCTCTGACTTTCACTTTTCGGTTAAAAGCTTTTGAAATTCGGGCCTGATACAGCTCGATGTTTTATTGAGCATACAATCGCTTTTCATCTAGGGCTTCCAATTCTTGAAGTCGAAGACGATCATTATTTTCTGTTGTAAGTTTATTGGAAATTGCGATTCTCAGAGAAGGAATCTGGATCTCAAGGGAAAGAACAGCTTCACACCCATATACCAAAGAGAAAGGCGTACATCCGGTCGCATTGCGAATTGTGGTACGGTAGGCCCATAAACATTCACCAAGCTTCTCGCTCCAGTTGCGTTTGTTGGAAGAAACGAACTTTTTCAAGAGTTTAATGATCGTTTTATTAAAAGCTTCTGCCAATCCTTTAGCTGCTGGATTATATGCTGTAGAAGCTAAATTATTGATTCGATGGTCGTCGCAGAATCGAGTAAATTTCTGACTGACGAACTGCGGTCCGTTATCATAAATAATACGCCGAGGAACACCAAATCGATAGATGACATGATGTTTGACGAAGTTGATGACATTAGAAGTTTTGACTTCAGATAACGGGATTGCTTCAGCCCATTTGGAAAAGTAATCGGTTATTGCTAGAATAAACTGATGTCCTTTTGATGATGGTGGGTTGATAGGACCAATGACGTCCATGCCCCAAGCTTCAAAGGGCCATGATGCCGCTGTTGGGTGTAAGAACTCTGACGGTTGATGGATAAAGTCTGCATGAATTTGACAGGCTTTACATTTCCGAGCATATTGAATGGCGTCAGCCACCATCGTGGGCCAATAATAACCCATACGTCGGATACGATCTTGAAGTTTATGACCTGGTTGATGAGCTCCGCAAACACCATCATGTGCTTCACGGATTATCTGTTGTGCTTCTTCACCAGCGATGCATCGAAGGAGAAGACCGTCGTAGGCCCGACGATATAGTGTCTTCGTTGTATGATTATAATAGAATCTGAGAGATCTACGCCGGATAGACGCTGCTTCACTCGGATTATCGGGAAGTATGTCATACAATACAAAGTCTAAAAATGGACGTCTCCAATCTTCAATTATGGCTTCTGTTTTGTTAGAAAAGACATATTCATAGTAGAATTGGAAGAAGACGGGGACACTTTGTCAAACTTTAATCCAACATCAAGGTTGAAAGAATCTTCGTCTGGTTTATAGGGAAAAGCCAAAGCCAAATTATTCTCAACGCAGAATAGTTCTCGGTTATAAACCACTATTACTTGCTGACGTCTGATTGGTATGGCTAATACAGCAGCAAGATTAGCCAAAGCATCAGCTTCTGCATTATAGGCTCGTCGAACATGTTCAATAATGAAACCCTCAAAGGAGGAGGCTATAGAGAGTGCTGCTCGATGATAAGATATCAAATCTTGATGACGGACTTCATATGTTCCTCTGATCTGATTGACAATAAGCTTGGAGTCTCCATAAACTTCTAAATATTCAATATCCAGATGTTTAGCAAGTTGAAGACCGATGAGTAACGCATTGTATTCGGCTACATTGTTTGAACATGATTGATTCAGAGAATAAGCCCTCTGAATAGCTAATCCTTCTGGGGATACAAGAACAATCCCAACTCCGGCGACAATATCGCCATTAGGACCTATTCTAGATGCTCCATCAAAGAATAAATGCCAGGTAGGAATTTCTTCAGAAACCAGATTTGAATCCAGAACTTCATCTGGAATCTCATCATATAATTTAGAATCTTCTGAAATCGCATGAGCTGCCAGAAAATCAGCAAGAGCCTGTCCTTTAACTGACTTCTGAGGAATATAATGCATGTCGTATTGAGCTAACAAAATTTCCCAATTAGCTAATCTGGAGTTGAGAATACCAGGTTTCTTCATCATAATCCTGATGGGATTCACTCTGGAAATGACATGAATCGTTTGACCAATAATATAATGTCGTATCTTCTGAACAGCAAACATTAATACTAGGCATTCTTTCTCGATTGGAGAATAACGCGGTTCAGCACCTGTAATTGTGCGACTGAGATAATAAATAGCCTGTTCATGGCCATCTTTATTTTTTTGGGCGAGTAATGCACCGAGAGAATGATCCATGGCTCGAACATATAGAAGGAATGGTATTCCCGATACGGGAGGTACCAAAACCGGAGGGTTCATGAGATACTGTTTGATATCGTCAAATGCTTTTGGACATTCTTCGTTCCAGACGAAAGATACACCTTTCTTCAGAAGTTTGTTGAATGGTCTACAGCGTCCTGATAAGTTGGAAATGAATCTCCTGATATATGTAATTCTTCCTTGAAATCCTCGTAGCTCTTTTAAGGTGCATGGAGGACGCATCTCTTGAATGGCTTTGATCTTCTCGGGATCCACGTGTATACCTTTAGCGGTAATGACGAAGCCGAGAAATTTACCACTAGAGACGCCTAAGAAGGACTTAGTAGGGTTCATTTTAAGTTGATGCTGACGCATTAGATCAAAGATAGTCTTCAAATCTTGGATATGATCCTTCTTTCGTCGACTTTTAACTGCAATATCATCAACATAGCATTCGACTATTTTCCGGAGATGTTCGCAGAATATAGTGCTCATTGCTCGCTGATATGTTGCTCCTGCATTCTTGAGACCAAATGGCATCACTGTATAACAGTATGTACCGATCGACGTTCTGAAGAAAGTATGTCTCTCGTCGTCTGGAAACATTTTGATTTGGTTGTATCCCGAATATCCATCCATGAATGACATTCGTTCGAAACCACATGTGTTATCGATCATGACATCGGTAATTGGAAGAGGAAACTCGTCTTTAGGACAAGCTGCATTGAGATCGCGAAAGTCTATACAGACTCAGATCTTGTCGGTCTTTTTGAGGACAGGAACGATGTTAGCCACCCATTCAGGATGTTGTTCCTCTCGAATAAATCCGGAAGCCATAAGCTTGTTGACTTCAGCTTCAATTGCATCCATAATGTCTGGACGAAATCGTCGTTGTTGTTGTTTGACTGGTTTAGCATTTGGCATGATATTAAGTTTGTGCGTTGCGATCTTCGGATCTAGCCCTGGCATATCCTCATAGCTCCAGGCAAAGACATCGATATAATCATGAATAAGCTTGATCATGTCTTGCTTGTCTGTTTCTGAAAGACTTTCGCTGATGAATATTGGTTTAGGGGACCCCTCTTTACCAATATTAATTTGGATCAGTTTATCTTCAGTGGGAGGTTCTCTTTGCTCAAACATGAATTCCCATTGGTTATCTAATCTTTGAGCCCATTGTTCTGATTCGGGTGATATTTTAAAATCATCCTCATTTTCATCATTTTCTTGCGGGCCATCAGCAGAGACCATATTGATGGATAGAATAGAACGATGAAGATCGCCAATACTTGTATCAGAATCCCAAGAGAGGGAATCGGAAGATTCGGATCGTTCGTCTCCATCGAATTCTGAATCCTCATGGACTACGTTGATAAAGGAGGTAGGAGCAATGTAACCTAAACCACATTTTGTCCTTCCGTATTTTAATGGAGGAATTCGAACAGGCATTCTTCTTCCTTTTCCATTATTGAGGCTGGTTCTGAAATCATAACCCATATTCTTGATGATGTTTTTGGACTGCTGACTGTAGCGACGTAGTTGTAATCTTCCAGTATCGTCGTTTGTGTCATCTTCTTCCAGGTTAGGAGGATTTTGGGGTCCTTTATAGAAGAATATTGGATTTTCTCCCAACTTTCTAACAGGGACTACGAAGTATGATTTTTGTATAGACTCTAATGATACTTCTGTATGAAAAGTTTGAATAACTCCTATAGTTAGTGGCTCTAAGTTATCTAGCAATTGTAAATAACTTTGTACATAATTACAGACATCAATATACTGTAAAGGAGATGCTTCATTAATATTAGATGCTGTATTTACAAAAGAAGGCTGAGCCTTATCAGACTTAGTCAAATTAATGACAAAAGGGGGAGAAGAGGAGTGATCAGAAGCTTTGTTTCGATTAAGATCGATAACAAAAGGCTCAGAAGAGGTGAGCTCCCTTGAAGAAGATCATGGATAAGTAGTACGTCCACTGACTGGAATGACTAGAGTATTGGGTCTAGCCTGAGAAGATGGAGGGGGAGTGGTGCGTCCACTGACAGGAATTATCAACGAACTTTCTGGAACTTGGGAAGGTAATGAAGTGGTACGTCCACTGACAGGAATTATCAGTGAACCTCCTTCAGATGATTTAGGTGACTGCGGATGAGTGATACGCCCTTTTACAGGAATAACAAAGGTGTCGACTTTTGATGTCTCATCGTCGTTATCCATAGCTTGCAAGACTTTTGAGTATTCATCTTTGTACATGCGAGCGTCATTGAAGTAAGCTTCAACTCCTTTGAATGGATAGAGATCTGCAACTTCCTTTTGAATCTCTCCGTTATCATCAACATATTTGAAGCATTGATGAAGAGTTGAAGGAACAACATTATGTTCATGCAAGAATGGTCTCCCCAATAGAGCATTATATGAGCATCCATGATTGTCGATGATGTAGAAAGTAACCTTAGTGCGAAGATCGCCTATTTGAAATTTGAGGCGAATCTTGCCCAAAGGCTCACTTTTTCCTTGATTGAATCCCATGATGGTAGTGATAGTACTGGAAAGACTATGCACGGGTATCTTCAGTGCATCTAGCATAGTTTTTGGCATAATACTGAGAGCAGATCCTGGATCAATCAGTAGACGATCAACCTTCATGGAATCATTATATTCTGTATGATATAAAGGACGGTCATGTCGATTATCCTCTAGCAGCATATCGTCCTACGTAAAGGTAATGTTTGGAATTAATTCCAACACATTATGGCAATGAGAGACAGGTTCTGTTTCCAACTTCTTGAGAAGAGTTAGGCAGGTTTCTGCTTGCAGCAGTGCTTCACTCAGAGTTTCTCGAGTCTCCTTAGAGAGGCGTAAGAGCTCGAAGATTGACAACTTAGCTAGTGTATTGGCTAGTTGAGCCAATATATCAAAATTATAAGGCTTTTCAAGTCCTGTAGGAGATGATTTCTTCAATGGTTTGTCGAAGCGGACTTGTTGTTTGCCTTTGTCAGCTGCTGTTGGTTTAGAAGGAACTGTCTCAACAGGAACATTTGAAGGTTCTTCGTTAGAGACTGGTGTTGGAGCTGTAACCGGAGGGACATCCGGAGTTTCTTCAGGAATTTCAGCATAATCTTTTAGATATATTTTTCCTGACCGAGTTCCAGCAAGAACTTCGCCTTCAGGCTCAGGTTCAGGGTTTATCGAAACCATGTTGCAATTCTTCATTTTGTTCTTGGTTCTTTTGTGTTTGATGAGAGCTTCATTCCAGAAACCAAGGCCAACACGAGATTGATTATGTCTCATAGTGATGGCTAAAGGTGCTCGGAGTCCTTTGCCTGAGTTCAAACCAGGAGCAGTGGCTAGATCATAACCCATCTTCGCCATTAATTCACGAGATTGTGAACTATATAGATGGAATGCAGGCTTGTATTTATCTTCAAATTGAGGTACAGTTTTTACCTCCATAGAGGGTAAATTTCCTGCCAAGACAAAAGTAGGGGTTAGAGAAAGATTGGTTGTGATACTAGAAGTCACGTTGCATGACTTAGTCTTCCCAGGCTTCTTTTTAGACAAAGGAGTCTTCCGAGGAGAAGAGGAAGACGTCTCGAACTCCGACATTAAATCCGGGTGAATCCACATGATTTCTCCCTTCTTAGTTGTGACAGGAACAAGTCCTTCATTCTGTGCTGGTGGGATATTCACAACTTCGAGAGTTGCTTTGGGGATAGGAACAATCCCACTTTCTACCATTAAAGGAGGGAAGTCACCGAACTGCATTGAAATCACATTTGCTGTGACTGTCTTGTCTTTGGGTGTCAGTGTCACAGCTCCTGACTTAATCATTTTCTGGATCTTTCCTTTTAATACATAGCAAGACCGGATTGTATGACCCAACATTCTATGATATGGACAGTACTTTGGATGATCCGTCTTATTGGCTTCATCAGGCTTTTTGATTTCTGGCAATTGAATCTTGTTACCTTTGAGCAAGCATTCAAAGATACCCTGAACATCGTCATCGTCGAAAGAATACTCTTCTTTCGGTCGAGGAGGTCTCTGTTGTTGATTTGTTGGAACTGGGGTAGCTTGAGTAGTTTTTGTCTCCTGACTATTGCTCTGGAGATTGACTTCGAGAGCCTCTTTTCCTTTACGATTGTTGGGTCGAGCACTATTGCTAGCACTCTGATTTGATTCTTTGGGAGCCATTTGTACCCCCAGGCCTTTGAAGGTCTCAGCACTGACTTCGGCAGCTTTGGCACTGACGATGAATAAAGGCCAATCTTGGAACTGAGTGGACCCTGTCCACATGCTGATGATTGGTAAGAGATTTGACTTGCAAGTGTCGATAGTAACAGCATCGGGAGTTCCGAGAGGCATTTTGAGGGCTTCTCTTCTAAATCTTTCAATGAAGTCCTCAGTAGTTTTATTATTTTTCTGTTTAATTCTTATGAGGGCTGACATAGTCATGTCATTGAGCCCTTCATAGAACCGTTCAAGAAACATTTGTTTGAAACCGGCAAATGAGGTAATGCACCCATCAGGGAGACTTCTATACCATTCATAAGCCGTTCCTTTGAGACATCCGATGAATACCCGAGTGAGGAGAGCATCGCTTGGTTGCAATTGATCAGTTATTACTTTAAAATGATTAATGAACTGACTTGGGGAGGTAGTCCCATCAAAGAAAGAGATGGTCGGAGGTTTATATTTTGGTGGATACGATACTTGCTTCCATTCTATCGGATAAGGTTGCTTGATGCCTAACCTTTGTAAACCATCCTTCTGTTTGAATGCCTCAAATTGAGTTCGAAGATTCCTTAACTCTTCAGTAACAATTCCAGAAGATTGTGGAGTTGTAACTTGTTGAGTGTAATTGGGAGGAGGGACTGCAGCATATGTACCACCCCCATCTCCGGACTGACTTGGAGTGGGTTGTACAGGAACATTAGATTGTACCCCCGGAATAGTAGAGGGTTCCGGGTTTGGGACAATATGAGTATTTAATACCACTGGTGGTGTTGTTTGTTGGACTTGCTGAGTTTGATGCTGAGCTTGCATAAGAGTGTGCATAGCATTCAATGTATCTGCCATAGCTCGCAACTGTTGTTCCAAGGAAGAAATCCTCTGTTCATGAGCTTTAGTGCTAGTCGAAGGTTCATGATTGCCGTCTACCATATAAGTGGTAATCGTTCGAGGAATAGACGATGAAACAGTCTGTTCTGAATCATCGCTGTGAGAGTCAGTATCTTTCCCGGGGCTATTTACGGGAGTCAATACTGGAAAGTTGGACTCTCCAAGAAAGTCCTCTGTGATCTCCGGATTATCAATTGGATGAGAAGAAGAAGAGACTCTGGTAGAGGCTCCGGTCCTGGATCGGGTGCCGAGGTAAACACCATCTTCAGAATCTGACATAGCATCAGATCGTATTCTACCCCCAATATTTCTGGAGGTCATGTTGACAGAAGCATAAAGAGGTTCATCTTCATCTAATATTGGTTCATATTGAATCCGTTCAAAAACAGATCGTCTTTTTGGTGAACAACAACACTGAATCACAACCCGAGGTTGGAAGTTGCAACCATGCTTTTCATGGCAAATATGAGCAATGTCATAGCCAGATGGAGTGTTGATTCTCCGTTTGTTTTGCAAATGTTCCCGGAGATCTGTAGGAACAGATTGGGAAGTATTTGAAGATAGTTTCTGTGTAGAAACTTGTCTTTTATTCCTCTGTCTTCTCGGTTCTTGAGTGTATAAAGACCGATTAATATGAGCAACATAGTTCTTGGCATATTCTGCATCAGGGTCTAGTATACTTGTCTCAGTGGAACCTAGATGATTCTGGTTAAGCTTGTTACGAAGATCCGTAGGAGATATGACTTTGGTATCAGTCTTGGATACCTATAATTTGCCTTTCTCAGATCGAAAAATTTTGAGAGAAGGAAGATGGACATTATTCCGACGAGGAGTCGGTAATAATCCATCTTTAGAGGAAGTAGCCAAAAGGCGTTTTCCTTTGTTTGATCTAGTAAAAGTACTAGTCAAATTAACCCCAGAGGTAAAGACCTTAGGGGTAAGGAGTTGACTAAAGAGTCTTTCTCCTTGGTTGGCACAAGATGTGCAAGTTGAGGGGGAATCATTTGTATGTTCTGTGGAAGAGAACCCCCAGCTTGATTTTGAGAAACAGTCAAAGGACTGTATCGATTGGCATACGCTGACTTTAGTTTGGAATTCTGGTCATACGCTGCTTTTTTATTAGCATACGCTGGCTTTGGCTTAGCGTACGCTGCCTGCTGTTGGCTTTTGTACGCTACCTTTGCCGTACGCTGCCCTTTGACTGCCATACGCGCAGAGTCATTAATGGCTAAAGAGCCGACTGTTGTCGTAAGAGTAGAGGGATAAGAGACTTTGACATGTCCAGAGATAGTTTTCCTTGGACACGCTGACTTGGTTAAAGAACCCACTTTGTCAGCGTGACTAGGAGAAGCCACTGTTGCCGTGTTCAGAGAAGCCGAAGCATGCTTCGTTGAAGTTGAAGACGTGTTCTTGTCAGCGTGAGAAGTGACAGAAGCGTCTCGGGCTGTCGAAGAAGACTTAGGGACATAGACAGAGCGTCCCTTCTTCTTGGCAGCCGGAAGAGCGGAGGAAGCAGTTCGGCCCTCCTTCGCCTTGAGCATTTCTTCGTAAGCAGATTGGTCGAATTGTACGACCATCGTCTTCTTCGTCGAGCCGATCGACGAAGTATCGCATTGAGTTGTTGCTATCTCGTTGGAGGAGACATCTTTTCCCAGCAGTGTCGCCAATTTGTTTTTCATAAATAAATTCACTTTATTTATTGTGTTTCTGAGAAAATTACAACTATAGGAATCTAATCTAGAAGACGATTACTTTATCCCTTGGACGATGATGAAGAAAACTCGAACTTCGAAGAACTTGGACAGCAACTGGGCAATCTCTCTGTTCTCTCTGAATTATCTGTAGTGTCTGATGAAGATGAAGAAACTCTCTTTTATAGAGTTCTAGATAACTGTTCTGAAGCATACGCTCAGTCAGTTACTTGACGTGTGCATAACTGCAGGGACGCGTGGCGAATTCTGGTGGAGACACATTAGAGTGCGGTTGAAAGTAGTAGAATATATCTAGGAGAGATTGGTGGCATGGATGCCACGTTGCATAACTTCTGAATAAGTGGGTAACTGAGTACAGGACACGTGAGAACGTGTGTTGACTGTACGTTGAAAATTATCCCAAAGGCATTTGCTGTGATACGTTGCCTTTGTTGAAGAAGAGTCATACGCTAGCTTTTGAAGGCACATGTCTTGCATACACTGACTTGGACAATATAAAGCTGATACGCTCACTTCATTGATAAGGAGTCGTATGGAGTCCATACGCTCATTTGATTGGCAAGGAGTCGTATGGAGTCCATACGCTCACTTGGTTGGACAAGGAGCCGTATGCATTGAGGGAGTAGACACGTGGCTGTCTTCGATCTTCTCAAATATGCCATATCTTCTAATACTGACAAATATCTCTTGAGCGTTGTGCTGCAGATATGATGGCTGACAGACTGTCAGAAATGACAGTAATGATGGCTGTGCATTTATGATGGCTGTTGAGCTGTCCTCGTAAGAGACAAAATCAATTCTCGAAAACCTATACGAAGGCTAATCTTCATAGGGCAGCTGTCTTTGTACGAAAGACGAAGTGTCAGATTCATCCTTCATTAAATATATGTTGTGCTGTCATCTCAAAAAATATTAAAATATTCACTGAGCGTACGGCCTTTAGATGAGCGTATGGCCTTGGCTGAGCGTATGGCCTTGAGCGTATGACTTTGGCTGAGCGTATGGCCTTGAGCGTATGACTTTGGCTGAGCGTATGGCCTTGAACGTATGACTTTGGCTGAGCGTATGATTTTGGCTGAATCTTATGTCAGCGTGTCATAATTTTTCACACCCTACACGGTACATTGGTGTCGAGAAGTCGGACGGGAAAACAACATTGTTCTAGTGATATCCAGATCGGCCCGAAATCGACCGGGATGACAAACTGTGGTGGTGGGCAGTGAAAGAGGTGGTGTGTTCAGAACGCACAAGAAAAACACAGTTATCCAAAGTAAAGTTCCAAGAAGAAATGTTGGAACGAGGAAATGTGGTTGTCCATTCACGATACATATTAGAAACGAAAAAGAAGGGAAATGGACAGTAGAAGTGAAGAATGGAACCCACAACCATGAGATTGCCGAGACACTATTGGGTCATCTGTATGTCGGACGGTTGAACAATACGGAGAAGAAGATAGTCGAAGACTTGTCCACCTCCGGAATTGCACCGAGACAAATATATTCTGTCATACGACATGAAGATGAGAAGAACATGCCTACAATGAAGTCAATATACAACGCCCTAGCTTCTTCAAACGTTGTCCGGACGAAATCAAAAATGGCGATGCAAGAAGTGCTCAAGTTGCTTACCGATAATCATTATGTTGAGTTCCATAGAAGACATCTCCAGAGTAATGAAGTATTATCAATCTTTTGGGCTCATCCTGATTGCACAAATTTGGCTAGGTCTTTTGCCGACGTGTTAGTCCTTGATTGCACGTACAAGACAAATAAGTTCAAGATGCCTCTCTTTCATGTTGTCGGGTTCACCTCTACTTGGAAAACATTTCCAGTGGTATTTTGCTTCATGAAGAGTAAGAAACTTGAAGACTACACATGGGCGTTGGAGAAAATGAAAACACTTTACATTGGTCATATAGAGCCGTCAGTGTTTGTTACCGACAGAGAGTATGCCCTAATTAATGCTATTCGCATTGTTTTTTCTCAAGCGGATACATTGCTATGCACTTGGCATGTCAATCGTAATATTCAAGCCCAATGTAAGTTGAAGTTTCGGAAGGAGGATGGTAAAATAGACATGCAAATTTTTGACGAATTCTACAATGATTGGAATTGTGTGTGACAAGCATCTACGATTGCCAGTTACGACGCCGCATGGTACTTGTTCAAGCAAAAGTGGGAGGCGAGGGAGCCGATATGTATTTCTTACATCAAAGATACATGGCTTGAACCGCACAAAGAATAATTCGTCATAGCATGGTCGAATGTGGTGAAGCATTACGGTACGACAACTACCAACCGTGTCGAAGGAGCACACTCTTTATTGAAGAGGCACCTAAAATCATCTCTTGGCAACTTCGTCTCTGTTTGGCAAGCTATACATTTATCAGTAGACCGGACGGTGAATGAAATTAAGGCATCATTTGAGATGAGTTTGAATATAGTCAAGCATGAGCATAGAAAGGAAGTACTCTTAGATGCTTTAATGCGCGTGGTATCTCACAAGGCGTTGGCCTTAATAGCTGATGAGATTGAAAGGTCAAAGTTTGTCGGGCTTGATCCCGAGGTTTGCGGGTGTGTATATCGACATACATTGGGCCTCCCTTGTGCACATCAGATTAATGAATATCGTCGTGAATCCATTCCTATTCCAGTAGATGCTGTCGATCAACGTTGGAGGCAGTTGTCTATGATGCCCCTGGTGAAGACGGACGATGATTTTTTCTCTTTGCCACAAGTGAAACTTCTCCACGCAAGGTGGTGTGCCTCAGTAGGAGTGGAACGGATGTCCATTGAGCTTAAAATCCAAGAAATTGTATGTCCGGTGACTACTAGAATGCATGAGCCATCCGTTGTTTCCAATCCTAAGGGCAGACCTCAAACAAGATTAACTAGTTCACAGAAGAGAAGGCTGGAGTCGACTAAGAGAGATTTATCGTCTTTTGAGCATGTTGAACGAAGCTTACAACAACCTTCGCTTGCACGGAAGGGCAAGCTTGTCGTTCGCCGAAAAATGGAGAAAATGGACCTTCCAAGAAAAGATACAGTTGCAAGCCAAACAACGAGTTTGTATATTGACAAATTTTAACCTGCGCTTCGAAGTTACATTTGGTCTATTGTCGATGTCCCCGGTGATGGCCATTGCGGATTTCATGCCCTTGCAAGGCATCTTGGTTATGATGACAAAGACGGATGGAGATGGGTGAGGCAGGAGTTGTACGAGGAGTTAGAGACTCGTCTTCCATTCTACTCCCGCATCCTAAGCGAAGAAACGGTTGCAAGTTTGTTGTTAAGTATCCCTTGCACCGACAGTGTTACCGGGACAGACCACTACATGTCACTCCCGTCTGCCGGCTATTTATTTGCTAATAGGTACATGATACATGTTGTACTTTGACGAAGTACTCTATCGGGCATGTACGGCTCCGTAATTTTATAGCATGTGATCATGCCATGAAATAAAGAAATTGGTTGGACCTCACGATTCAGCTAACGTAAATCCCGGTATGGATTCTAAAAAATCTGTAGGAAAACAGTTAACAACAAAACAAAATCAACATAAAAAGTTAGTCAAAAATTAGTACCTCTTCTGGCACCAAACTGTCTAATACTCACTACTAAAATATCATCTAATAGCGACATAATTTAGCGAAGGCAAGAAATGACGTCGCTATTAGCGACATCTTTGTAAACACGTCGCACAACGTCGCTGCCTAGCGACGTTCTGCGACAGGAGATTCTTACGTCGCTGAATAGCGACGTTCAGCGACATATTCTAAGTTTATGTCGCCATTTTGCGACGGTTAGCGACGTCGACTGGTGACGTCGCTAATTATTTTACTTAGGGCACGCTGTGCTCTTTTTTCCCCCCACTCGAAATATTTTCCCCCCTCTCCAAATTTTCTCCCCCTCCTCGAGCTCCTCCGGCGACTCCCCCCTCCCCCGGGATTTCCTCCGGCGACTCCCCCCCGGCGACCCCTACCCCGTCGTGCTCCTCCTCCTCCTCGACCTCCTCCTCCTCGAGCTCCTCCTCCTCTTCGTCAGGTAAACCCTAACCTAACTTCTTCTCCTCCTCCTCCTCCTCCTCCTCTCCCACGGACACACACACACACACACGGACACACACGGACACACACACACCGACACAGACACAGACACACACATATCCGCGGTTTGCCAATAAATATTAGCAAAAGGGGATGAATATTGAGGCTGCTATCGACGCCAGGATATTTGAAGGAAATATTGACCGCAACCAAACATCAGTAGGATTTTAATTTGAATACTTAATCAAGAATACTCTAATAATTAAGCATAGATATGGTGAATTGAGCACGTGTTCTCACTTAGTAAATAATCTATTTGTACTAACTAATCCCACAAAGGGATTAGATATGGTCGATGTATATTTTTTTCCCCAAATTATGTTTAGACTTTGGTTGAATGATTTTGGAGGATATAACAGAAGTAAGATTCTCAAGGAAATATAGATATTAATTTCATATATATTATTTGAAAATATATGGTTAGCTTTCATTCCAGAGATTAAGTTGGAGTGAGTTACGAGAAATTATTCAATGAGCCGGTCTCTTATCGTACATCTTTCGTGCCATGATCAACTTAATGTCTAGAGATAAGTGCAGCAGGAATGTCAATCTTCATTTTCATGCAGTCAAGTGAATGTCATGAAATGTAGACGGTGCCTGCTCACTGAATAATTTCTATATACATGAGACCATATATCATCTGGGAACTTTAAAAACTTATGGTTAATTTAACCGGTATATAACAAATGATGATGTTACGTACATTGTCCGTCCCAAGGGAATGACCGTGTCGGTTCACAGCCATGTGGCTTGCAGTCATTGGTCTCATGGTCCGAAATGGACAATGACTGGCAGCCACGTAGGCGGGGCCTGTACAGTCACCTTCTAGGAGTGGACAAAATATTATTTCTGGTACAACAACCACTAACAACGTACAAGTCAACTTTATTAACAATCGATAAATAATCACATTTTGAATGGCCACGAGCTAGTAGTTTCCTCTAGATCCCAAACCACATGAATCTAGCAATAAACAAAGATGTGTACTTTGAACAAATCTGGAAATGAGAGGGCCTAAACTCAACCAGAATTTTAACAACCATGACCCTCCCCATCCTCATTATTACTTAAAAAATTCTATTTCTATTGAAAAGTACTGGAAAACCACACAACCATCCCCTCAGCAGTCAGCAGTGACATGTCCCTGACCCTTCCCTCAAACTCCTCACTAAACTAACATAATTCGTAGGACGTTGACAAGAAGAAGAAGGAACCCAAACAAAAACACTTTTCCGTTTCGGAACCCTTTGATTTCCTAGTGGGCTCCACCAATATTATTGTTGCCCTAACCCTAACCCTAACCTACTTTATGGTGCACAAGGAAGACAAGTGTCTCTCCAATTCCTTCTTACACAATTCTTGGTATAATTCTTGGTATAATTAGTTTGATCCACAATTCTTGGTATAATTAGTTCATTAGGTTTGCCAATACTTTTGAGTGCTTATATCCGCGGTTTGCCATCTTCATTTTCGAGATTTGACTGTCTAGATTGATACTGATCCATCCTTTGATCTCTGAACAACTATGGAGGTTTGTAGTGTAAGGGTTTCTTGATTGTGATGAATGTAGAGAATGTGTTCTAGTTTCATTATTGATGATTGTTGTTTAACAATGTTTTTTGTTGTTGTTGTCTTCATATTTGTTAAATGACACCCAGATACTAGTTTTAGTTGTTTAAATGACACCCAGATACTAGTTTTAGTTTCAGTTTGCTTTGGTAACTCACTATTGCTCATTACTTGGTACTAGTTTTAGTTGATTGTGTTTTTTTAAGACTAAACAAATGACACCCAGATATTACTTGTGTGTATGAGATAGCTTGAGTTGGCTTTGGTCATTATTGGTACTTGAATTATAGGTTAGGCTTGTATAGCCTTGAATGGTGTGTGCTAGCTAGTATTGGGATACCAATAGCGATAAGGTAAAGGGTACCTTGGTAGGTAATGACTAGAAATAGGATATTTGACTTAGATTTGACCTTGTTTGACCAAGGTTGACTATTTTGACTGAAAGTCAAAGTAGAGTCAACATCTGACCTAGATTGGACTAAGAGTTGACAAAGTCAACTATAGGTCAACCCTTGACCTACTTTGACCTTGTTTGACTTTGTTTGACTTAGCTTGACCTTTTTTGACTTAGTACAACCTAGTTTGACCTAGATTGCATATCATTGTTATTAGTAACTGTCCGCTACTAATGTGTGTCCCATAATAAGACATAATATACGAATTTGTGCCTATTGGATAATGTGTGTCCATCTTTGCAGAATTATTTCCAAATGGATATGAATTACTACTTGCAGAATCGTTCATGGATGTACAATCGTCGTCCTGATGATATGTGTGGTGTGCAGGATGAATACATAGCGGGAGTAGAACAGTTCCTGCAGTTTGCTAAGGCGTTCCCTCAGTACATGGACGGCACCAAAATTAAGTGTCCGTGTGTGAAATGTTATAACGTGAAATATTATCCAGAAGTGGAAGTGACATATCATTTGTACACGAGGGGTTTCACGCCTAATTACTATCAGTGGACCACACACGGAGAACTTGTGTCTTTAGAATCAGAGCCGGAGCCTTATGTTGAGCCGTATATGCATACGGGACCTAATTTTGTTTCAGATAATCATGCATACGACGACAGGTGCGTGAACATGGTTTTCGACGCCGCAGAGCCTAGTTTCGTTTATGATGCACCTGAGGAGGCACCGAACGCCGATGCTGCACAGTTCATGGAGTTGCTGGAGAATGCAAGGACTCCATTGTATCCTGGTTGTGAGGATCATTCACCGTTGGAGGTGGTTACAAGACTGTTGAGCATTAAGTCAGATTTTAACATGTCGCAAGAATGCTACAATCGAGTGTTGGAGTTGATTATAGAGATCTTGCTGGCGGGTGCTAAGTTGCCTAAAGACTTCTACCGGTCTAAGAGGATGGTGAGATCGCTCTGGATGGGATACGAGAAAATCGATTCATGTCGCAATGGGTGCATGCTGTACTACAAAGATGACAAGGACGCAGATGTGTGCTGATTTTGTGGTGCTGATCGCTATAAGACAACTAGTACAGAAAGGTCTACCGGTACAAGAAGATCGACCGATTCAATGCACTACTTGCCTTTAACGCCGTGGTTGCAAAGATTATTTATGGTGAAAGAGACGGCCGAAAATATGAGTTGGCACAAGCGAGAATAGATTGAAGGAGTGTTGGATCACCCATCCGATGGAGAAGCGTGGAAGCACTTTGATCGAGTGTATCCTGATTTTGCTTCAGATCCGCGCAATGTCAGGTTGGGACTATCTTCTGACGGTTTTACTCCTTTTGGTCTTTCGGGATCCCAGTATTCGTGCTGGCCTGTGATTGTCACTCCGTATAACCTACCGTCTTGGATGTGCATGAAGACTCAGTACATGTTCCTAACCGTTATAATTCCTGGTCCGAACAATCCCAAGAGGAACATTGACGTGTACTTACAGCCTTTGATAGATGAGTTGAATCAGTTATGGGAAGTAGGCGCTAACACGTACGATGTTTCCAGGAAGCAAAATTTTCAGATGAAGGCAACCCTTATGTGGACCATCAACGACTTTTCGGCCTATGGAATGTTATCTGGATGGAGCACTCATGGCCGTCTCTCATGTCCGTATTGCATGGACCGTAGTAAGGCTTTCCGCTTGAAACACGGAGGAAAACCGTGCTTCTTTGATTGTCATCGACAATTTCTGCCAAAAGATCATCCGTTCCGAAGGAACAGGAATGCATTCCGTGCCGGCGTTGTAGAGAAGGGTGATCCACCGCCAAGGTGGTGCGGAGCCACGATATGGGAGGAGGTTAAAGATTTTCCAAGTGCTATCGAAGATCCTACAACTGGGTACAAGTGCGATGGATTTAGTAGAGAGCATAACTGGAAAAGAGGAGCATATTCTGGGATCTGCCATACTGGAGTACCAATCTGATCAGACATAATCTTGATGTCATGCATATTAAGAAGAATGTGTTTGATAACATAATTAATATTGTGATAGACGTAAAGGAAAAAACGAAAGACAATCCCAAGGCCAGGTTGGACTTAGAAGAAATATGCAAACGCCCTGCGTTGTATTTGATACAGCAGAATGGAAAACAGTTCCTGCCGAAGTCAATTTTTTCGCTGGACAAGGAGGATAAAGTGAGACTTTGTCGGTGGATCCAGGGCCTAAAATTTCCAGACGGATATGTGTCAAATCTGAGAAGATGTGTCGATCCGAAGAAAAACAAATTGACGGGTATGAAGAGCCACGACTGTCACGTATTCATGGAGAGGTTAATTCCGATTGTATTTCGGGAATTCTTACCGCAGGCAGTTTGGGATCCATTGACGGAGCTTAGCATATTCTTCAGGGATCTTTGTTCTAAGAAATTGCTCGTTGATCGTCTAGAAAAGCAAGAGAAGGACATTACGGTAACACTATACAAGCTAGAGAGGGTGTTTCCTCCTGGATTCTTCGACTCTATGGAGCATTTGCCGATTCATCTATCCTATGAGGCACTTGTTGGTAGACCCGTCGAATATCGATGGATGTACCCGTTCGAGTGACATTTGAATCACCTAAAAAGAAAGGTGAAAAATAAGGCACGGGTCGAGGGTTCTATTTGTGAAGCCTATGTTCTCGAGGAGATTACAAACTTGTGTTCGATGTATTTCAAGCCTCATATTGCAACTAATAGAACGAGAGCTTCCAGAAATGACGACGGAGATCATGAAAGTAATGATACAATACTGAAGGTATTCAATGCTCCAGGAAAGCTATCGGGTAAAATGAAGAAGAGATATCTGAACGATGATGAGCTAAGGGCTGCTCAGGTATATGTATTACTCAACTACGACGAGGAGGAAGTAGAGAAACTGGAGGGGTAAGTAAATAATACGTCTACATTATTTTAATATTGTTGAGAATGATACTATTCCATTAATTGCTCGATGTTGTTTTCAGCATATTTAATGATGATGTGAGGTCAGGTAGGCCACACATAACAGAAGAAGAACTGGAACAAGAAATGAGGCGTTATTTTCCATCATGGTTGAGTGCATATGTAAGACTTGAGAACTCTGTAATTACCTTTCTGTATATGTACTTGATTTAGAATGAGCTTAATTGTTTCTTTCGTGGTATTTAGGTCGATCATCCATACGCAAGACTTGAGAATGAGTCTATTAGAACGCTAGCCAAGGGACCAATTTATGCTGCAAAAATATGGCCAAGCTACTGTGTTAATGGGTTTAGGTTCAAGTCAACAACTTGCCCGATCAGAGACAACTTTGTGGATCTCGACTCCACCAAAAACAGCTGTTTGTGTATCAGATCTTCGAACTACAAAGATGTTGATGCGGGCAACAATTTCTATGGCGTGCTACGGGAGATCGTGGAGCTGACATATAGTTATGGAATAGAGCCTGCTAAGATTGTGTTATTCAGGTGTGATTGGTTCGATCCGATTGAAGGTCAGGGTTGGAAAGTAGACAAGCACGGTCTTGTTGATATAAACTATCGACGTCGATATCAAGCCTATGAACCATTTGTCCTATCAAGTCAGGCTCAGTTCGTGTACTTCACAAGTTATCCTAAACGGGGAACAACAAGGTCGAACTGGTGGGCAGTATGCAAGACCAAAGCTAGAAATATCTTTGAGGTTGACGATATAGCTTATCAACAGGATGAACTACCTCTTGTAACAAATATTATAGAAGTGGACACGACGGAAGTTCCTCATTACACATCTAATTGTGTAGAAGAAGTAGAATTATCTGAAGAGGAAGATGCAGATAAAAGTGAAGATGTAGAGGAGGAAGAAGAAGAAGAAGATGAGCTAAACGAACTAGATGAATTTTTCAGAAGAGGATTAAAATCTGTGATGTCTATCATGTAAATATGTATTTTTGTAATAATAAATCTGTGACACTTTAGTGACACTTTTATCTATGACCATGATATTTTTCAAAAATCTGTGATGTCTATCATATAAATATGTATTTTTGTTTTATTGTCATATGTTATTATCAGGTATGACTAGACCAGGAGGACGACGCGGAGGATTTTACATTAGACAGTCCCGTCAGCCTCGGCCTGGGGATGGAGAGGGCAGTTCCGTACCCTCATCCTCATCTCCGAGTACGCCAGTGTACCATTCTGTTCCCGGTCCATTACCGGGACAGGGCAGTTCCAGCAGGTTGCCGACTCCTCCCTCGTCGTCCAGCCTTCCTGATCCCGCATCCAGTATCCCTGATCCCCCGTCCAGCATTCCTCCTGTCGACGGCTCTATGGGGTGTCACGTCCCGATTCCGTAGAATCGATAGTCGTCCTCCGGACGTGATGCCGTGCGAACCTAAGTTGCGAACGCACAAGGCATAGTCATAAGGTTATCCAAAACACAACATCAAGTTAGAGTACGCAGAGAAATTGAATGACACATTTGAAATAGAAATAGGCTTTTTCATTGATGATAATAAAACTTTACATAGACTCCTTTACAATCATTGCCGCGCGGGCTACAACATGACTCGACTTACAAAATAAATGCCGATGAGATAGTCGTTCCATACATTACATCCCCTTTTTACAAGCAAAATATAACATCTTTCCACCTGCTATCGAGGCGAGTCGAGCCGCCATCTTCTTTTGGACTGAGTGCGGGTCTTCTTCAAAAGGAATCCAGAAAACAAGCCTTTACACGCGGACGAGGCTTCAAGAGGGTTCACTTCGCCTTGAGGTTTCAAGTGGCACGCCCTTCGTAGTTCGGGGTACCTGCGTGGAGAGCGAGGATCAGTACATTACACTTTGTACTGGTGCGTGGCTATTTAAGTTCCAAGCTCTCATTTGGTTGGAGAGTTTAATTGACTTAAAGTATGAATGTTTCTAACCATCCTAATGAATTGCAAACAAGTAATGACAAGCATAGTAAAATTTACGTTGAAACTTACCGACGGCGGCCGTGCCGCGCCTTATGAAACTTACCATATTCTTCCCTGTCAATTGTTATCATTTCCATACCAAGTGCAATATTTCGTGTGTTGGTCACTGGCTCCCAGAGCCATCGTGGACTCCTCTAACTTTTGTTAGACGGGGTCCTTTCAGCGTGAGTAGTGAGCCCCGCTGCAAGTCCTCACCTAACCCGTGCCCAGCACATCTAATTATTTGTTTCCCTTTGCCCGCAACGGTCCCGTGGCCTCGGGTTGCCGTGCGGGAAAACGCTCACCTTGTCGACAAGTTGTCCATGACCGTGCAAAGACATGTTTTTAGTTGTTAAGACATAGCCTACTCTTTTTTTTTGAGAACTTGCTCATCATTCGTGTTCGTGCACTTGCATTTATCTTTTCATTCGCAACAACACTATCGACTTTGCCTAAGAAGGGGGTCGAGAAGAGAAGGGTCAGCCACTCACCTTGAGTTTACTTCGGCGAGAGAACTTGTTGGTCGCGCTAGACGTCGCCTACGCGATTACCTGAAATCGCACAAGCAACCGATTAGAACACTGCATTATTCAAGGAGTTCGATAGGAAATGCGAGTTCGAAATGCAAGCCATGAAAACCATCGAAAACATTCACGAAAGCGCATTCAGAAAACAAAGCCAAAACCAACGCAAGCGGCGTGAAAAGCAGAGCAACGGGAGGTCTCTCCCGACTCAGCCGCAGAGTCAATCCTCGAGGCGCAGCCCGCTGAATATGGGACTTGGTTCTGAAGAAGACATTCCATAACGAGGAATGGGTCTTAATTCAACCGTTCCCGTTCGATCGACTCGGCCGATCCCGACCTATCGGTCCCGACCGAATCGATAGCGACAGTGTTCCTTTCTCGCGCACCCCGTGGACAGAGTACGGGGCACGATGTAGGGACGGAGCACTACACCATAACCAACTAAGAAAAAGTTTTGTCCTTGAAACTTAAGAATAGAACCTACCTCTACGAGAACAATGAAGGGAACTTCTCCTTCATTTCAGACTCAAGCTCCCATGTCGACTCCTCGACCGAATGGTTTCTCCAGAGGACGCGGACTAGAGGAATAGCACGGTTGCGGAGAAGTTTATCCTTGCGCTCCAAGATTTGCACCGGCTCTTCGACATATGATAAGTCCGCCTTCAGGTCCAGCTTACCCAACTCTACTACATGCCCCGGATCGTGCACGTACTTCCGCAATTGCGAGACGTGGAAGACGTCATGTACCTCTGACAATGCCGACGGCAAGGCGAGTTGGTAAGCTACCGGGGCCACTCGCTTCAATATTTCGAATGGGCCAACAAATCTTGGGCTCAACTTTCCTTTCGCGCCGAACTGGGAAACTCCACGCATAGGCATCACCTTCAGGAATACATGGTCGCCTTCCGAGAACTCGAGGGGGCGTCGGTACGTGTCGGCATAGCTTTTCTGCCGGCTTTGTGCTATCTTCAATCTTTCTCGTATCAACTTGACCTTCTGCACAGTCTGCTCCACCAGCTCCGGACCAAGTATCTGCCGTTCCCCGACTTCATCCCAGCAAATGGGCGATCTACACTTTCGGCCGTACAAAGCTTCATACGGCACCATTTGGATGCTGGACTGATAGCTGTTGTTGTATGCAAACTCGGCCAACGGTAGATGGACGTCCCAACTTGACTTCAAGTCGATCGCACAGAGTCGTAACATGTCTTCGAGAATTTGGTTCATCCGCTCTGTTTGGCCGTCAGTCTGAGGATGATAAGCTGAGCTGAACTTCAACTTGGTCCCCAGTGCTGAATGTAGACTACTCCAGAAGCGCGCTACGAACCGTCCATCCCGATCCGAGACGATATAAACTGGGACCCCGTGCAGCCGAACTATTTCATCAAGATATATCTGAGCAAGGCGATCGACGCTCCAAGTAACTTTGATGGCGATAAAGTACGATGACTTGGTTAGTCGATCGACGATGACCCAGACGGCGTCGTTTCCCCGCGGCGTCCTCGGCAAGCCAACAACGAAGTCCATAGTGATGTGATCCCACTTCCACTCTGGAATGGCAAGGTTCTGCATCTCCCCGCCCGGTCGCTGGTGCTCGGCTTTGACTTGCTGACAGGCCATATATTTTGACACAAAGAGCGCTACGTCCCTCTTCATGTCGTGCCACCAAAAGACAATGCGGAGGTCCTTATACATCTTGGTGCTGCCAGGATGCAAGGAATATTTTACATAGTGTACCTCTGTCATTATCTCCTTTCTGAGTTCTACGTCGTCCGGTACGCATAGCCGTCCCTTCACGCGCAACACTCCCGACTCGTCCTCTGCAAAGTCAGACGCTTTCCCTGTCGATATCAGCTTCCGCATCTTCTCCAGGTAGGGGTCGTCCTTCTGTACAGACTTGATCCTCTCCAGTAGGCTCGGTTCCACCCGCAGTTGCGCTAGTTTCACGTCTCTGAAACGAACTCGAAGTTCAATGCCCATTTCTTCCAAGTCGCGCAGCAGTCGATCGTTGATGCATAACGAAGCTAAGTACTTTCGACTCAGCGCATCCGCTACCACATTTCCCTTGCCCGGCGTGTAGTCGATCGATAAGTCATAGTCTTTGATTAGTTCGAGCCATCGCCTCTGCCGTAAATTCAGTTCTTTCTGGGTGAAGAGATACTTGAGGCTTTTGTGGTCCGTATAAATCCTGCACGCCACGCCATAGAGATAGTGATGCCACAGCTTCAACGCAAACACAATCGCCGCCAATTCTAGGTCATGCGTGGGGTAGTTCTTCTCGTGCGGCTTCAACTGCCGGGAAGCAAAAGATATCATATTATCCCGCTGCATGAGCACACACCCCAAGCCCTGGCCAGAAGCATCGCTGAAGATTTAAAATCCCTCCGTCCCTTCAGAAAGAGCAAGTATCGGGGCCGAAACGAGCCGTTGTTTGAGCTCCTGGAAGGAAGCTTCACAATCGTCTGACCACTGGAATACGACTCCTTTCTGGGTGAGGCGAGTCAACGGCGATGCGATCTTCGCGAAGTCCTTCACGAAGCGTCGGTAGTATCCCGCCAAGCCTAGGAAGCTTCGAATTTCGCTAACTGATGCGGGCCGTTTCCAATCAGCAACTGCCTCGACTTTCTTCGGATCGACTGCGATGCCCGCGGCGGAGATGATGTGCCCAAGGAATGAGATGCTGTCCAGCCAGAACTCGCACTTGCTCATCTTCGCATACAACTGATTCTCTCAAAGGGTTTGGAGTACCGTCCGCAGATGCTCTGCATGTTGCGCTCGATCTTTCGAGTAGACGAGAATGTCGTCGATGAAGACTACTACGAACTTGTCAACGAACGGACGGAATACCCGATTAATTAGATCCATGAAGACGGCAGGGGCGTTTGTCAGACCGAACGGCATTACCAAGAACTCGTAGTGGCCATAACGAGTACGGAAGGCAGACTTCGGCACGTCATCTGGCTTGACTTTGAGTTGGTGATAACCCGATCGCAGATCAATCTTCAAAAACACGGTTGCACCTTGGAGCTGGTCGAACAAGTCGTCGATACGGGGCAGAGGGTATTTGTTTCGGACGGTGGCTTTATTCAATTCTCGATAGTCGATGCAGAGTCGCATCGATCCATCCTTCTTCTTTACGAATAGCACGGGCGCACCCCACGACGAGACACTCGGACGGATAAACCCTCTGTCGAGCAATTCCTGAAGTTGTGCCTTCAATTCTTTCAATTCTGCAGGAGCCATTCTGTACGGAGCCTTCGAGATCGGACGGGTGTCGGGGAATGTGTCGATGGTGAACTCTATTTCTCGATCGGGCGGCATGCCGGGTAGCTCGTCCGGGAACACGTCTGGGAATTCTGCCACAACGTCGGTCTGACCAGCGTTTGCACCATCCTGTCGCATGTCTCGAACGGAAGCTAGATAGCCTTCGCACCCGGAATGCAGCATCCGTCGAGCAGAAATTGCAGAGATCACCATGCAGGTCGGCGACGCCTCACCACACGAGTAGCAGAATTCAGGCACTCCAGGCATACGGAATGTGACCCTCTTTTCAGCGCAGTCTATGGTTGCGTTGCACAGCCCGAGCCAATCCATTCCCAGAATGATGTCAAAGTCCTTCATATCTAGAACTATCACATCCAGACCGATCTTTTGACCACCGATACAGATAATCCCGCCGACGTAAGCTAAGTTTGTGAGAATTGGTGTGCCCGAAGGCGTGATTACGCTAAGGTCGAGATCTAATGATATTACTGGAAATTTGTGCTCGACGGCAAAGTCCGCCGATATAAAACTATATGAAGCGCCAGAATCAAATAACACACGAGCAGGCACATTATTGAATTTTAGCATACCTGACACCACCGTATCTGATGTCAGCGCTTCGTCTCGAGTCATGGCGTAGACGCGGCCCTGAGTGTTGGGGCGACGGTCTCGGCCATTTTACGGTACGGGTTGAGTGGGCGGAGGAGGTCGAGGCGCCTGTCCTCGATTCTCTTGTCGGTGTTGTTGTGGCGGGACGTTACGAGTCTGACGAAAGTTTGGACAATTTGGAGCCGTGTGACCCCTCTGTCCGCAAGCGAAACATTCAACATTGCGGAAAAAGCAGTGGCTTTCACGGTGTCCAAGTCGCCCGCAATTGGAGCACTTAGGTATTGTCTTCTCACCCTTGTAGCCGCCGTTATTTGGACGCTTTGACGCATCGTTGTTGCCTCCCATATGGCTAGGACGTTTGTGATTGGAGTTGCGCACAACGTCGTCAGCACTGGAAGGATACAGGTTCTCAAGGCGGAGCGCGTGATTCAGAGCCTCGCCCACGGTCTTGTACTCCGGGACCCCGACATGCGCACCGATAGAGTGTCGCAGACCCACTTCGAACCGTCGCACACGGCACTCTTCAGTGGACAGAAACTGGCCAGCAAACTTAGACAACTTGTTGAATTCTGCGACATACTATTCCACTGTCCTGCTCCCTTGCTTCAACTGCATGAATTCATTCTCCTTCGCTTGAAGAACGGCTGACGAAAGGTACTGGAGTTCGAAAGCTTTGCGGAACGTGGCCCAAGAGATCGGTACGGTGGTGTTGTCCGGTCGAATCGCTCGCTTGTGCACAGCCCACCAGTCATGCGCGTTCAACCGTAGCTGAAATTGTGCGCATGCGACTTGCTTCGATTCTTCAATGCCAAGAAGCTCAAAGTGATCTTCCAGCTCTTCCAACCAGTCGATCACCATGGAAGGACCCTCGGTGCCGCTGAAGGAAGTGCGGCACGCCTTCTTGAATTCTGACATTTCAAAGTTAATACTTTTTCGGTGCCGCTGGTTGACGCTCGGGATCCTCCGTGTCGACATCAATGGACTGGATCGTCGGTACGGTGACGGTAGGCATAGTCGTAGAATTCCCGTTGGCCGCCATTGTCTGGACGATCTGCAGGGTATCTAGCTGCTTTTGCTGAAGTTTGGCATGTGCATCAAAGCGAGCTTCGAACTGGGCCTGTCATTCCTCTACCTGCTGATGCCGGTTCTCGGACTGGTTTCGCTGTGCCTCCATCATGCGCAGCATCCTTTCGATTGTATCGTTAGAAGGTCCGACCTGCGGACGATATGAACTACTAGAGCCGTTTGAGGCGCTCTGTTCTTGCTCGGCCGTGGGTTCCGTCACTTCTGCGATACGAAGGCAAACGCATCAGTCACAAATTATCATGGACTCATTGTATGGAACAACTTATCTCATCGATACGAGGTCAAAGGTTTGGGACTCTAGACGCGAGGCCAAAGGATGTAAAGCCGTGCTCTGATACCATTATGTCACGCCCCGATTCCGTAGAATCGATAGTCGTCCCCCGGGCGTGATGCCGTGCGAACCTAAGTTGCGAACGCACAAGGCATAGTCATAAGGTTATCCGAAACACAACATCAAGTTAGAGTACGCAGAGAAATTGAATGACACATTTGAAATAGAAATAGGCTTTTTCATTGATGATAATAAAACTTTACATAGACTCCTTTACAATCATTGCCGCGCGGGCTACAATATGACTCGACTTACAAAATGAATGCCGATGAGATAGTCATTCCATACATTACATCCCCTTTTTACAAGCAAAATATAACATCTTTCTACCTGCTATCGAGGCGAGTCGAGCCACCATCTTCTTTTGGACTGAGTGCGGGTCTTCTTCAAAAGGAATCCAGAAAACAAGCCTTTACACGCGGACGAGGCTTTTCACTTCGCCTTGAGCTTTCAAGTGGCACGTCCTTCGTAGTTCGGGATACCTGCGTGGAGAGCGAGGATCAGTACATTACACTTTGTACTGGTGCGTGGCTATTTAAGTTCCAAGCTCTCATTTGGTTGGAGAGTTTAATTGACTTAAAGTATGAATGTTTCTAACCATCCTAATGAATTGCAAACAAGTAATGACAAGCATAGTAAAATTTACGTTGAAACTTACCGACGGCGGCCGCGCCGCGCCTTATGAAACTTACCATGTTCTTTCCTGTCAATTGTTATCATTTCCATACCAAGTGCAATATTTCGTGTGTTGGTCACTGGCTCCCAGAGCCATCGTGGACTCCTCTAGCTTTTGTTAGACGGGGTCCTTTCAGCGTGAGTAGCGAGCCCCGCTGCAAGTCCTCGCCTAATCCGTGCCCAGCACAGCTAATTATTTGTTTCCCTTTGCCCGCAACGGTCCCGTGGCCTCGGGTTGCCGTGCGGGGAAACGCTCACCTTGTCGACAAGTTGTCCATGACCGTGCAAAGACATGTTTTTAGTTGTTAAGACATAGCCTACTCTCTTTTTTTGAGAACTTGCTCATTCATTCGTGTTCGTGCACTTGCATTTATCTTTTCATTCGCAACAACACTATCAACTTTGCCTAAGAAGGGGGTCGAGAAGAGAAGGGTCAGCCACTCACCTTGAGTTTACTTCGGCGAGAGAACTTGTTGGTCGCGCTAGACGTCGCCTACGCGATTACCTAAAATCGCACAAGCAACCGATTAGAACACTGCATTATTCAAGGAGTTCGATAGAAAATGTGAGTTCGAAATGCAAGCCATGAAAACCATCGAAAACATTCACGAAAGCGCATTCAGAAAACAAAGCCAAAACCAACGCAAGCGGCGTGAAAAGCAGAGCAACGGGAGGTCTCTCCCGACTCAGCCGCAGAGTCAATCCTCGAGGCGCAGCCCGCTGAATATGGGACTTGGTTCCGAAGAAGACATTCCATAACGAGGAATGGGTCTTAATTCAACCGTTCTCGTTCGATCGACTCGGCCGATCCCGACCTATCGGTCCCGACCGAATCGATAGCGACAGTGTTCCTTTCTCGCGCACCCCGTGGACATAGTACGGGGCACGATGTAGGGACGGGGCACTACATGGGGGGAGCCGACGCCGAGCATATGGAGGACGGCGATCAGACTGATCCTGCCCAGGCAGGAGGTGAGAGCGACCCTCCATGCGCTTCCCCGGGCGAGACGCGTATGGAGATTTGGACGGACGGGCCTATGAAGTAAGTTAATTAATTAATATATATTTCTCAAATGATTATATGTACATATATATTCATGAAATTTTTTTATTATATAGATATCGGCCTTCTGCAGTACAGAGACAGCTGGGGGTATTTCTGAGGCAGAACTATGGTGGGCCTTGGATTAACTATTCAGATGCTTCCGCAAATAGGAAGGCCTTTTGGTTCGCCCACTTCAAGGTAAAAAATTTGTTTATTTTTAAATTTTAATAATCATTTGTGTATATTATACAACTTTTGTATTTTACTTCTTGTAGAGGACCTATTTTTATCAACCACACCGGGCGGCGAGGATCGAGGGCCAATTTTCTGCCGTCGCAGCCAAGCTCATCCGTGATGCGATCGACGACCAGAAGCGTCATGATCGCGCCGGACAGCCGATCCATGGTTGGATCACGCCAGATCAGTGGGCTGCGATGAAGGCTAGATTCAGCGAGCCCAAGTACCAGGAGCGGTCTGAGAAGGCCAAGGTGGCACGATCGAGCACCGGTAAGTGGTGTGGTGGCTCCATTCCGATGACGAAGCATTTTCGTCGTCTGGTACATTTCCTATGACGGACATTAATTTATATATAGTTCGATAGAATGTTTAATACTAATAATAGATAATATATTTTAACAGGTAAAAAAGGGTGAGGACCCGAACATGGTGACCGTCTTCCTAGTTACCCATCAGAGGGCTGGGGAGTTCATTGACGAGAGGGCGACGCAGGCATATGTACGTTCTATTCTTTATATTAATTTACTATAACTTAGAAAACATGAAAATAGATATCAATATAGACTTTAGCGAACACTTACACGTTAGCAAACATGTTCTAGGGCGAGTTTGTTTGGCTACAGCAGGAGGCGGCCGCTGCTGCTAGTGCGCCAGCAGAGGGAGGGGCTGGTAGTTCCTCCCAGCCGCCTACAGCTCCATCGCAGGACGAGCTCTGGATGACCGCCGTTGGCGGTCTTCAGAAGGGTACGTACTACGGTACGGGATCCTACGGTGCGTATTTGGCTTCGGAGTCATCCCGGGCCCCCACTGTCAGTGCGCAGTCTCCGGCTTCGCAGGCGTCGTCACGAGCTGAGGATATTCGTCGTCAGATCGAGGAGCTACGTCGCGAGTTGCAGCAGCAGATTTCTGATGTGGTCGAGCGACGATCCGACCCTCCGATCGTCACCGGACGATTTGATACGGTTGAGCGCAGTATACAGGAGCTGATGAGTCTGCATAAGGCTACAGCTGCCAGCTTGCACACGCTCACCGAGTCTATGCAGTGCACAGAGCTTAGACAGGTCGAGCTGGAGGGATCGCAGATGAGCATGTCTGCCTCACTCACTCAGGTTTCGACTTCGCTTGAGGCAAGTACTCAGAGGGTGGTGAGTACCCTTGCTGTGTATGGTGAGCGACTGCGAGAGCTGGAGCAGATACGTCCTTCCGGTCCATCGACGGCGCCGACTCCAGACACTGCACTGCCTCCGGCGCCGACTCTAGACACTGCACTACCTCCGGCGCCGACTCCAGACATTGTACTGCCTCCTACTGCCCCTACGGTGCAGCTCACCCAGGAGCAGTATGACTACATTCTATCCCAGTTGCGCGGCAGGGGTCCGCAGTAATTTTATTGATTTTTTTATGACTTTTATGTACTGGCCCTATGGGCAAATTGTTTATTGGTACACTTTCGTTTATACACTTGGTGGGAGACTTTTTATCATCTTCCATTTTTATTTGACTCTATTGGGTGTTTGTGAGGATGTGTGTCTGTGATATTTACTTTGCACTGCCTCTTATTTTTATTGTGATATTTACTTTGTGATATCTGCGACGGAGATGACAAATATACCTACGCTGGGTTATAAGCGATGATCTGATATACAAAGGAGGTGCTGCCGAAATTTTAAAAAAATATAATGTATATTTTTGTGATGATGTGTGTCTGTGTTTACTGTGAATGTGAAATGCAGTGTTCGGAACCATCGACAGTTTCGATTACTGTTGTATGTTTTATCTTGGATAGAAAGAGCAACAGTTCAGGGTGTACTTCTGAGAGCTTTATTTTCACGTCCTTTACTTTCTTCGGACATCGTAAAGGTTCCCGAGAAGGTGAAGGACGTGAATAGGAAACTCTGAGAAGTACACCCTGAACTGTTGCTCTTTCTATCCAAGATAAAACATAGAACAGTAAGCGGAACTGTCGATGGTTCGAACACTGCACTTCACACACACTGTAAACACAGACACACAGCATAACAAAAATACCAATTATATTTTTTAAATTTTTTTTTATAATATCTGCGACGTATAGTGACGTTCTGCGACGTACTACGACGGACAGTAGACGTCGCTATACGTCGCTAAATAGTGACGTAACGTCGCTAGACGTTGCTAAACTGCTGACGTGGGCTGAGGGCGTACGTCGCTAACGCTGTCGCTAGGCGTCGCTAAATTGTCCACGTGGCTGCCATGACATGTCATCATATATAAAGTTTACAGCGTCGCAAAGTAGTCGCTTTACGTCGCAATTTTGGCGACGTAACGTTACGTCGCTATCTGTCGCCAAATTTGCGACGTATAGCGACACTGAACATAGCATCGCAAATAGCGACATTTTGCGACTAAAGTGTCATATGTGACTTGCCTATAAGCGACGTCAAAGTTTCGTCGCTAAATACGTCATAAATTGATTTTAGCGACGTATTTTCCTTATTTAGCGACGTCTTCTGACGTTGCTAAAATGGGTTATTTTAGTAGTGACTTCACGAATGGAAGCCAGTGTTTGCCAATTTTTGGTTTCCAGCTGGGATGGCCTCCATCGACACACTCTGGGAAGGTGTTCAAGATACTCTGGGTTTTCGTCAGCCCGTCTAAGCATAGGAAAGTGCTCGTATATCCATGCCTATTCAATTTATAAATAAATAGTAAAAATTAAAACAACAAATTTAAGTATACAAGATTAAATTGTTAGAAGTTTTCTTACATGTAGCAGTGTCTGACAGCCGGCCATAGTCTTAGTCCCGACACGAGATGCGATGCCGAGCTCGCGGTAAAGATTGGCCAGGATACCGCTTCCCCTGGATATATCGATGAAGTCATCCACTTCAGATAAGTTTAGCATGTATCGAGCATGTATCGACGTTCCGGACTTGTCCGAAATGCCGACCGTTCCTAGGACGAACAACATATACGCACGAGCCACCGCGTCGACCGTATCATCGTCATCATCATCCACCTCCATATCCATGAACTGGTCCACCAGAAATGATAGAGGAATTCCGTATGACTTCTTGAAGCCTGGTAGAGTTGTAAAACTCGTAGCCGGAACTCCAAGGTGAGTTGAGACGAACTTGACGATCTTCTCGTACCATTTCACGAATTTCTCATTCGTGTAATGTTCTTTGGTCATTACGCGCCCGGTCACTGGCAGCTCCAATATCTGGTAGACGTCGTCAAGTGTAATGGTCATCTCCCCTGCTGGGAGATGAAATGTGTTGGTCTCCGGGTGCCATTTCTCCACGAAGGAGGATATGAGGGCACTATCCATTGTTCGGTAGGCGTTTTGTGCCAAATTGTGCAAGCTGCTCGATATGATTTTGCTCTGGACGGCCTCCGATAAGCTTGCAAACTGCCAGGATACGATTTTCTTCCCGTGACTCATAGCCCTAAGGATACGATATGTCCTCTGTATATCGAACAACAAAAACCATATCAATTATGAAATACATATATATATATATAGTATACTAAACTGGTAGCTTACAAACGTCATGTACATACCGGGTTCTTCCATATTTCATACGTAATATGGTTCTCAAAAGAAACCAACATTGAGCAACCGGGCGGACGGACATGCGGCTCAGAAGAACCGGCCTCCTCAGAAGGACCGACCTCCTCAGAAGGACCGACCTCCTCAAATGGAGCAGAACCGTCTTGACGTGATAGGAGTCGAGCAATTGGAACGTCATCGTCGTCGTCGGAAGGAGGCGTAGGAGTAGGAGCTCGTTGCTTCGACTGAGCTTGACGTGCCGGTGGCGATGTCCGAGACCGAGCTTCGGGCGCCGGTTCGGTAATTGTTATCGGACGCTCGAGAGGACATTCCGCACGTTCCTTCCGCTTTGACGCGGTGGGCCGTATTCTTTTGTTAGCGGCTGGTGGACTGCATGACAATATACACTTATTAAGTAATAGAAACAGCATGCACTTTGTAAGCCCCTGTTTTTTTTTCAATTTTACTTAATTAGTGTTAATTAATTTTTAATGTCATATTTAGCCTTAAAATAATTATTTAGATTTTTAGGAATTTTTCTAGAATTTTTAATAATTTTTAAATGAGTTTTAAAATACAAAAAAATCATTTTGCAATTTTTAAATTGTTTTAATATAGTTTTGTAATTATTAGAATTGTTTTAATATAGTTTTGTAATTATTAGAATTGTTTAATATCAGTTTGTAATTTATTAATTGTTTTTAAGTGTGGAATGCAAATTTGTATTTGCACTTAGACACTGCTAGGACCATTATGTAATTTCCTAAAACCTAGGGGCCCTAGTGCTAATTTTCCCTCTCACCCACCCCCGACGACTCGACTGGCCGACTGCCACGCCGACGACGACCACCGACCTACTTTTTCCCGCCTTTTTCGGCCGCTCCACCGTCCTAACCAGCCTATAAGACCCCCCCCTCTTCCCCAGACCGAACCCTAACCCTATCCACCACCACGACCACCGTAGGCTCCCTAACTCCGGCGAAAACCCCTAGCCGTAACCCTAACTCCGGCCATCTACTTCGTCCAGCCCCACCGTCGACGTTCACCGCCCCCAACCGCCACCGACGTGTTCGCCGCGTCGAGCCGCGCCCAGCGCCACCAGAGCGCCACCGCCCCGACCGCTTCTCCGTCGTCCAGCACTCGACAAACCCCCCTTCGACGCCGGACACGTGAGTAACATGACTCATTTCGTGTCTTCCGTGTCTCGAATCCACGTGCGTGGTTCGCCTGGACACGGGGACACTAGTCCAGTGTTTGGACACGTACTTAGACATTCGTACGTGTCGTGCATAGCACGGACACGTAGATTCCTGTGTCCCTAACTGTCCGGACACAGGATTGATTTTATTATTATTTTTTATTTTATTAATTAACCTAACATAAATAAAACTAACCTAAACCTAATCCTAACACAACCATCGGACTGACCCCCTGGCCAGCCCGACCCAGTCTAAACCCCCCCCCCCCGCGCAGTGGGCCGAGTTCGAGCCCCTGTGCTGTGTTTATTTCTTTTTTCTTTTTTCTTTTTCTTTTCCTTTTTCTTTTTCTGTTATTTATATATATATATATATATATATATATATATATATATATATATATATATATATAAAAAAATATATATATATATATATATATATATATATATATATATATATATATATATATATATGTATATACTGTATATAGGCAGTATTTTTATATATGTATATATATCTTTATATTTAGTAAATTTTTATATATATATTAGTATTTATATACATATATGTATATATGTATATATTTTCATGTGTATATATATTATTATATATATACTATTATATATATGTATACAATATTTGTATATGTATATATATTTTATAATTAAGTATTTTCTTATATATATATATATATATGTACTTTTAACATATGTATGTATATATTCATTTTGTATAATTTTACCTTATTAGAATATTAATATTTATTTTGCATTTTTACCACTTCGTATTTTTGGGTGTATTTAAATTACTGCAACCATTTGGTGTCCAAGCCTAGCATGGGTTTGTGGGCCCAAATGTATTTTCACACATTCAAGACATGTACAAGTCATATTGGACTTGATTCATGGCATTGGGTCATGTATTTGAACTTTGGTTCAAATTATATACATGGACAAAATACGCAGATAATTAATTATTTAATTTCAATTGTGTGCAATGCTATTTTTGAATTTCTAAAAATACTTAAAGTACTGTAAAAATTCTGGAAAAATAGTATTTAGATACTATGTTAATTTAGCTAATTTAGTATAATTTTTATAGTATTTAATTTACAGTTTTGCCACTAGTTTGGCATATGAAACCAAAACTCATTTTCTGTATACTTAGGAAAACTGATTTTTATAAAATACTTGTACTGGTTAATAAATCCCAAAAAAATTATAATAAATTTCTATAATTAATAAGGATCATTTTGGTACTTTATTTTATGTAAAAATTAAGCTTTTTGTCTATCTCAAAAATTGTTAAAACATAATGATCATTTGATTTATTTATTGATTAATTACGACTTGCAACTTTTTGTGCTACTTTGAGTTTTAGCCGTATTGAACCTCACCCCTCACTAGTGTGAAGACCCTAGAAAGTTAGTTAAAGTAGTGTGTCACCCCACATTGGACTCCTATGCTAAAGTTATCATTTTGGCTAGGTGCCCAGTCACAAGTCGTGTTGCACAAATTAGTGTCCTAGTGTTTTAGCTTAGTGTAAAAGCTAAGTTTATGTATTTATTTCTACAGTGACGAGTTACCAGACATCTATAGCACTTTTATCGCAGCTTGCTTTGCTAGAGGCAAGTACTTTCTACGAACTTTACATACTGTTACATAAATGAACTGCTAATCCAACCATGTTAAATGCTGATCCTTGGGGTAGCAAGTTAAAATATCACATGTTGTACTTTCCATTACTACCATGCTTAGAACAGTCTTTATGTATCTCTCACATGATTAGAATATGGGTTATGGGGAAACTGTTAGTAGCGTACGTGATCATGCTCCCTTACTCGTACGTACGTACCGAGCAAGGTTGACATTTTATATGTATATCTTGTCGTAGACGCACCAGCTGTATTTGTACGTATGTACACCTATCGCTTGTTTTACTTGTACGGAAGTACATTTTATATACTTGTACCACAGTACATTTTACACCTATTGACAATCACGTACCTGCTACAGTTTTAAACATTACATATACATCTGTCTCTATGACATATGTGTCCTTGCCATGATAGATTATGTGATGCCATGTTTCCAGTTATTCCTCTATGTTCATTTCCATGTTTCATATGCTAGTTTGCTAGAATCAGTACTTGCTTCCGTCCTGACAGGATAACGTTGTAGGTGTCCTTACTGAGGAGGAGTTACTCTGCGACACATATTATGGAGATACTGCCGAGGACCCGGCTTTGCTTTACGAGGATATTCCTGCGGGAAACCTCGCCTAGTTATCTTTTTGCTTTAGACTTTTGAGTGTAGTCATGTATTAGACTACGTATTTTGTAACTGGACATGTATCCAGTTTTATATTTCAGACTTGTACTTGGACATTTTACTATATGAGACGACTTTTGTGTTTGGAGCATTTATGACTTTTATTCACTTATAGAACTGTTAGCACATTTAGTCTCATCTTGTTAGTTCTAGAACAGCTTACTGCGTTTTATCTCAAGCACAGGCTGGACATGACACGGCCCGGTCCAACAATTTGGGTAACGGGTCGTGACACGCTTACCCAACTCCCATATGTCATAACATTAGGACTGCCAGGCATGTGGCAGTCCTAATGAAAATTAGGACTGCTACAGTCCTGGCAGTCCTCTTTCACAAGAGGACTGCCAGGGTTGTGGCAGTCCTAATTTTCATTAGGACTGCCACATGCCTGGCAGTCCTACTGTCGTGAACCCGAACTCCCAGAACGACATCCTACTTTGTCGTGTTCTAGGATTAGGGTTTCAACATAAATTTCGGGTTTCTTGTGTTCGAAAATTAGGGAAGAGAACGTGCAAGAGATTATAAACCTATTTTACGTACCAAAACTTTTTCAAGAATTAAACAAATTCTAGGGTTTCGAATATAATGTAAAAAAAATTTCAAAAAAATTAGGGAAGAACGTACCTGGATTCCGGTTGCTTTGACTTGCGTGTCATCTCTTCGAGAATCTTTGTGGAGGGATTGAGAATCAAATTGTGATGGAGAATAAGAAATTAGGGTTTAGGAGAGGGAGAGAGAGAGAGCTTTTTTTCTTTTCTTCTTGAGGAGAGAGAGTCAAGAATGGAAATGAGAGTAAATTTTTTTGTTTGGGAGGGTTGGGCTGCCCCTAGCAATTTTTGGGTGCCCCCTAGCAATTTTTCCACATTCATGGGCTGCCCCCAAGTAAGGGCTGCCCCCAAGCATTTTTGGTGGTGCCCATAGAAAAAACCAAAATGTTATGTTTACAACTATTGAGGCAAAAATTGGTTTATGTCCCTGCAACTTTTCTTAAATTGGTCAACTTAGTATAGGTCCCTAGACAAATAATTTTGCATTTTGGTGTGCACAAGTAAAAAAGATATTTATAGTATTAACTTTTGGAGAAAAAAAGTTTCTGGGACAACCTGGAATTACTTAGACAATTTAACATTTTTTCAATAAAATGGACCATGGCTGTAAGAGTAAAATTGACTACATTTTTTTAGATGTCCGACCAATATTTTTTGGTTGTCCTCAACTTCCACCATTTTTATAAATGAAAGAAATAATACGTCCATGTGGCTCGATCCAATGATCTTCTGCCACCAAGTCAAGATCTTATACATTTTTAGTAACCACAAGGGTCACTCGAGTTCGACAAATTGACTACATATATCTATCAAACTCATCTTTATTTATATATATGAATAATTATATCGGTCTAATATAAAAGTCTCTTATTCTTCTTTTTGTAAATAAAGTTACTTTGGTATCATCCATTTATTCAACCTACTCCAATTGTTCTACTTGAAATTAGTCAAACATTTTTTTTTCATTCTACTTATCAGACAAGATGCAGCGGCAATGGCACATCTGACTCCTCAAACACCAATAGATCAAATACCGACAAAGACATTCGAATTCTACATAATTAGTTATTGTCTTTTTAACTTCCACCAAACATTTGATATATATATATATATAAATATATATATTTCGTGAATCCACTAATTTTTTTGTATTTTTTAATAGATTGACAAATCACGTTTTCGTTACCTTTGGATATCGACGATACTATCTCAGAATACTCATCCATACGGATGGTCAATCATTTAGTCTTATTCATAGAAAACTATAACTCTATAATTGTAAAAAAAAAAAAAAAACTTTTGCAATGTCCATGGGTTTTCAAATGTGTGTTATAAAAATATCCTTAAATTATAAGGGAAGCTATAAATATAATTTTTAAACTAAAATAAATAGAAAGTGGTTTTGGTAATATACTTTGGAAATCTGGAGGCATTGTAAAAACCTCCTTGAAAATTATAATTTTCTATAAATATATTCTTAAAACCATGTCTTTGAAAAAAATATCAAAATTAGGTCCCTTTTATTATAAGTTCCTAAATTTGTTTTGTGTTTGAAGTTTATCAATACGTTGTCCAATATAATTTTTTGTGTTAGGAACATTCCTTTTAGATGTCGAATATAAATCTCATAAAGCCAATATTTCGAGTATGATCATTTTGAGCCCCTATAGTGATTGGGCAATGTGGTATAGAATGTACTACTAAATATTCCATTTTTTTTTTAAACATGCACTTTCCAGTAAAGGGTTTGCGTGCAAAACCGTTCCAAAAAAAATTCTAAAGCGCACATTTTCCCTCTCGATCTCTTTTTAGACCTTTCCTTTTTTTCTCCTGCTTTTTCTCCATATCCTCTCTTCATTTCTCGTCCTTTCTTTCTTCCACACCTCAACCCCCACCCCCCTTTTTTTCTTTTCAGAAAACAAGAAAAATAAACTCCAATGGAATCCGGAGATTCCATCCCCATCAATGGCGCTGCCAACGGAGAGAGGGCCAACGAAGAAGAGGACAACGAGTTCTTCGAGGAGCTCGAGACCCCCAAGGGCTCCCCCGGCTCCGACGACACCATCAAGCACCTCCACCAGGAGATCCACTCCCTCCGCCGCGACCGCACCGCCCTCAGCAACGACCTCGCCGCCGCCGCCGCCGAGGCCTCCCACCTTAAGGAGTCCAAGGCCGCGGCGGAGTCGAAGGTCGCGGATCTGGAGCTGGAGCGTGGGAGGAAGGACGGCGAGATCCTCGCTCTGAAAGAGGAGGTTAGGTTTTCGAAGGAGAGGAACTCCGAAATGGAGGCGGAGAAGAAGAAGGCGTCGGAGGAGGTTCGCGCGCTGAAGGAGGAGGTTGGGGTTTCCAAGGCCAGGAACACCGAACTGGAAGCGAGGATCAACGAGATGGAGGCGGAGAAGAAGAAGGCGGTGGATGGCATCCGCGTGCTGAATGAAGAGGTTAGGGTTTTGAAGGCCAATAACTCCAAATTGGAAGCGACGATCGACGAGATGAAGGCAGAGAGGAAGAAGGCGTCAGACGAGATTTGCCTGCTGAAGGAGGAGGTTAGGGTTTCGAAGGAGATGACTTCCGAACTGGAAGCGAGGATCGACGAGACGGAAACGGAGAAGAAGAAGGCGTTGGACAAGGCCCGCGTGCTGGAGGAAGATGTTAGGGTTTCGAAGGAGAAGAATTTCGAACTGGAAGCAAGAATCAGCGAGATGGAGGTGGAGAAGAAGAAGGTGGTGGATGACATCTGTGTACTGAAGGAGGAAGTCAGGGATTCAAAGGCCAAGAATTCCAAAATGGAAGCGAGGATCGACGCGACAGAGGCAGAGAAGAAGAAGGCTATGGATGACATCTGCCTGCTGAGGGACGAAGTTAGAGTTTCAAAGGCTAAGAACTCCGAACTGGAGGCGAAGAATTCTGAACTGGAAGAGAGGATGGACGGGATAAAGGCGGAGAAGAAGGCTGCGATGGAGGAGATTTGCGTGCTGAAGAAGAAGAATACCGCTTTGGAAGTTGCAGCGGAGGCCGAGGCGAAACTTAGGGGTTCAATTGAGGAGGAGCTGAAGGCTAGGGTTTCAAATGTGGAGACGTTGGAAAGGTTGCTGAGGGAGGAGAAGGCTAAGAATTCTGTATCGAAAGTGAGGGTTGCAGAGGCGGAGACGATAAGTAGGATTTCCATGGAGGACTCGGAGAAGGCTAGGGAGGAACTGAAGCCTATGGCTGAGTTGGAGAAGTTGCTGAGGGAGGAGAAGGAGAAGACGTCCGAATTGGAAGAGAGGATGGATAAGCTGAAGGCTGAGAAAGATGCGGCAAAGCAATCTATGGGGGCCGAGCTGAAGGCTAGGGCTTCGAGGGAGCAGGTGTTGGAGAAAACCGTGAAGGAGTTGCGGGAAAGGAATGTCGAGCTGGAGGGGAGGGTCGGAGTTATTAATGTGGAGAACAAGAGGAAATGTTTAGAGCTGGAGAGAAACCTAAATGAGATGAGGGAGAAGAATGCTGAACTCGAGGGGAAGATTGGTGAGCAAACGAGTAGAGGGTTGAATTTGGAGTCAGGGATGACTGACAATGGTTTGGGTGTATCATGGGTAACGACCGCGGGGGTGGCAGCTTCTACTGGAGCCGTCGCGGTTGCAGTGACAGCACTCTATCTCCGAAAGCTGAGGTAGAAGAAAACCGAGCTTTCATCAATGAGAATTTTGGGGTATATCACGATTGCATCTACTTTATGTTTCTATATGCACTTTCCCTAGTTTTAGAAGTTTATTGCTTTTAAGTATAGAATACATGTAGTCATTTACTTGTATGACGACTTTTGCTTGTGTTATCTGTCAAAGGATTTTTTTTGCGGTTAGTGATAATTGCTGCTTTTTGTTTTGGAGAAAGCAGTTTTTGTTCTGTAGCTGATAATTTTCTCCCACAAACTTCTGTACAAGACAAAGTTTGATATTTCAAATGGTTACCACCTCAACAAACCAGCATCTATGTTTCTTCAAATGTGTTGAGATATTTGAATGTGTTGAGTTGTCGATTTATTTAGTGTTTGTTGGTTTGCGTTATTTTACTGTTAACCAAATTATTAACTGATTTGATCTCTTCAGGTAGAATGGTTAATGAACATGTTCCAATATGAAACAAAATCTTGTGTATATGCTACATAGTACTATAAGAGGTTTTATGTTATATGGAACCAGTCTTGGTCCCGTTGTGAAATTTAGAGAAGGGGATCTTTGGTTCAAATTTAGTCTTGGTTTAATTTCATGATTGCCTCTACTCAGAATCTGAAGTTCTGAACCCTAACTTCTATTTTGCCAAAGAATTCTTAAATAAGCAATGGACTGATGCTTCAAAAATAGGTTGGCTATGTATTAAGAAGCTACAAAACAGAGACGTTATGTAGAAATTAATATTGTTTTCTAACTTTTATTGTCGCAAAGAACTGATATAAATTCCCATGTTGTCATAGATGTTCTTGTTATGCTTGTTCCTTCCATCCTCTTGTTTTCCTATATGTCTTTACTACCCTCAAGTGGTAAATTTTCATTGATGGGAAGCAAAATATACATCAAAGTCCCTTGGATAGTCTCATCAACGGACATCTTGCTCTAACCAGCTGATATCTTGGAAATTTATTTCTAATGCTATATGTTAAGTTGTTTGAAATTCTGAGGATGCTAGCACATGAAAGCAAATTTGATATTTCAAATGGTTACTGCCTCTTGACCACACATACACATGATGTGTTGAAATCTCATTGGTGTCATTTGTTAGACTCTTTGGTGATTAGTCTGCAATATATATTAGCAGGCAAATTGTTAACTGGTTGATCTCCTCTAGTCTAGGAAACATGGACGACCCGAAAATCAGTGCCTTTTTCGTGTCGTACACGACACAAATACTCCAAATACACACCAAGACACGGCAAAATCAGCGTCTTGTCCTAGTCTAGGGAACAAGGATGACCCAGAAATCAGTTCCCTTAGACTATAACGAGTCTAGACGAAGAGGTGAGATGATACAATTTGCTACAAAGAATTGCATCCATCTCCATGATGTTTTAAGCCAACAAGATATATGTTTGCAATAAGTTCTGATTCAACAAAGTAAATACTATACATCAAGCTAAGGTAATGATAATGGTTAAGTCTGTCTGTTTTTAGATCTTATACCTATGTTGCTATCACCAAGCCATGCCCTTAGCATCTGGTGTATACTTACTGTACGGGCCAAATTCTTCCCTAACTTCCTCTTTCAACCATTCTACATAGATTTCAAGCTCTTCCCATTGTTGTAAAATTTAGGGATATTTAGAATTTAGGTCTCAAATAAGTTTCAAAATTTGTGTTTGGGTCTCCATATTATACATAATTAGTGTTTGGGTCTCAAAAGTGTCACTAATGTCTCAAAAGTGTCACCAAAAGTATCACTAATTATTTTGGTGACACTTTTGAGACCCATAAAATTTATGTTGGCACAGATAGTGGTAATTGCTGCTTTTGATGTTGTATATGTCAAGGACCAAGGTTGTGGAAAGCGCTAGGCGCCACTCGGGTGGGCGCCCGCCTAGGCGGGTGCCTAGATTTAGGCGATTCAAATTTAAAAAAAAAATCCAAAAAACCTACTGAAAATTGCAAAAACAGTCAATAAAACCTCAAAACATGCATAGTCGGACGTTAGACAGGCGCCTAGGAGACCATCGGGTGGGCTGCGGACCCAAGGCGCCTAGGCCGCCTTTTAGAACAGTGGTATATGTTATTGTTATTCTTGTTCCTTCTATCCTCTTGTTTTCTTTCCATTTACTAGCCTCGAGTGGGAAATTTTCACTGATGGGGAAGAAAGATATACATCATAGTCCCTCATCTCGTCTGCTCCTTGGATATGAATGAACATCTTGCTCTAACCAGCTTTCTTGGGAGTTTATTTCTAATGCTCGAGGATGCTAGCATGTGGAACCAAATTTGATATTTCAAATGGTTACTGCCTTGGAGGTTCTAGACACGTACACATGATGTGTTCAAATGAAATCTCATTGGTGTCATTGATCTCAGCTGATTTTGCTTTGCAGTATACTTTGTCATGCAAATTGTTAGCTGGTTGTTCTTTTCTAGTGGGAAACACGGATATCCAATAATTGGTGCCATTTCCCTGTCAAACACGATACAAACACTCCAAAATACACTAGGACACAACAAAATCAGTGTAATGTGTCCTAGTCTAAGAAACACTGATGATCCAAAAATCAGTTCCCCTGTATAACGAATATAGACGAAGATATAAGATGATACAATTAATTTTTGCTATAGGGGAATTGCATCCATCACCAGAATGATTTAAGCCAACAAGATAAGAGGACAGGCATTCCCATAGCATAGAAGCATGTGCAATCAGTTCTGATTCAGCTAAGTGATATTGTACAATAAGCTAAGCTAATGATAATTGTTAAGTCTGTCTGGTTTTAAATCTTATACCCATATTGCTATCACCAAGCAATATCCTTGGCATCTGATGTAGCTTACTAGTAAGGGCCATATTCTTCCCTAACATCCCCTTTCAACCATTCTGCATAGGTTTAAGCTCTTCCCGTTGTTGCAAAATTCATTTTGGTACTGATGAGGAATAGAGTTGTCACTCAACTCATTTGTTGCACAATTTACAGACCGAAGTTTTTAGCACATTTGGGAATCAGTAATAATTCTCTCTACAAGGAAATTCTTACATAATCAAGTATTCTGCAGTTTGGAAACTTCATATATGACAGATGTTTTTATCTTTTAACTATTTGACGTTGGAAATAGGCTTTAATACCAACCAAAATCTATGATTAATTTGGAATGTGCGTGATCTAACAGATCCTGGTGCTCTTTTAACTATTTCTGCTCTGATAGCAGTAGGGTTTGATGACTGATCTCTTCTGTATCCTCGCACTGTAACACATCGAAACATATATATTTATCACTTGGCAGTGGTTGATTGAGTGAACTTTGATTCCGAGTTTCAAATGCTGAGAAATTCCTAAAGTTCTAAATTCTGATTTAGCTTCAAATCTCTCTCCTTCAATTTATTTCTCCTGCAAATTCATATACTATTCTACTCGTCGGCCATATACATGGTCTAGTTTTTCTAATGTTAGGTTTAGATTGGCATTTGCACGTAAATTTTCGGTCGTACCAGCAAACTGTCATGCCTAACTCAATAGGCCAAATGCACATTTTTACAAATCTACTTTTATATGCAGAAACATTCCCCCTACCCCTAGTGCCTGATCTGCACCAACATTCATTACTTTCCTTAGATATCCTAAAGGCAGCAGTCATTCAAAATTCTAGCTAAGGTGTTCATCTTTGTACAAAACAAAATCTCCGAATAAACCCTGAATCTTAAAATTATTCAGAAGTGTAAAATTATTTAACCTCCGTTAGTTTCCTTCTATTTGAACTCTGAAAGGTTTTAACTTCAAGTAAACAAGTAAAGTCCAGATTGTAAAAACCTTTCCATAACCTTCTCAAAGTCCAGATTGTAAAACCTTTCCATAACCTTCTCATGTGATATGTTGACACTTCATAGAACACAAATTTGCCAGGCATGACATTATTTCAAGTCTTAGATCATGTCTACAGCCATGAGTTAAAAGTTTATTACAACAAATTTCAAGTGAAAGTACCAAACAGTAATAAACTACCAAACAATTTTTATTCCATAGCAGTTTAGGATCCTTAAGATTTATAGAAGTAAACCAAGTTCTCCACCTCTCTTTATTCTCAGGTTAATAGCTAAAACTATTCAAACCATTGAACAAGAGTACTCCCTCCCAACATTCGACTTCATGCATCTGTTGCAGATAAACAAAGAACCACATAGTTAGTAGGAAATCGAAAACAAGATGCACCATTAATTAGTAGTGTCACATTTGTTTTTCATAAGAATAAAATCACTACAAGGAACAAATGATTGTTATAGCAATTAGAATTTAGTGGTATATATATGGGAATAATATAAAAGCTTTAAGCTTGGATGTGCAAATAGACAGTAAATATTTTCTGATAAAATAAAGAACATAAATCTTTTAATTATAAATGTAAGATTGAATAAGAGTGATTCAACAATTAACAACTGAATTAGCATTATGTAATATATAATGATTCTATCATAGTGTATAATAAAGTTGCCCACATTGGGTTAAATAATATTTTTGGATTTTTGAGACAAATTAGAGATTATCTAGAAAATCATGTCCATGGTACCTGAAAGTTTAAGCTCACGAGTCTCTCCATCGGACGCTCCCTCGGTGGATGGAAGAGATTCAACATTGTAGTTTTGGGAGTTCACATTCGCACTACTCGACTCGCCCTAGTAAGGAGTCATGAAAATGTGAAAACAACTTTTAGGTAACTACTTTATAAATAAAATAAAATAATAAGTTTTAGATAATTACAAAGATAATACATTTATAAACTTGTATGCAACATAAATCATACCATTGGTTTGAACGTCACCGAATGTTCATCATACTCAGAGCATTCTGCAGGAGTTTGTTTAAACTCTTGATTCTCTCCATCAGTAGCCTCATTGGTGGATGAAAGAGATGCAACATTGTACTTGTGGGAGTTTGCAGCCACACCAGTCAACGCACCCTAGTAAGTCAAGAAAATATGAAAATAACTTTTAGATAACAAAAATCCTAGAGGAACTCATGAGTTCTTAAATTTAAAAACCCGACCATTAATAGCTGTTGGATTTTTTTTCAAGGACCTAAACAGAAAAAGTCAAGAATCTAAATGCAAAAATAATGCCACGGGGCTATGTTCCTATTCGAGTTCCTGTAGTCGAACTCTTTAGATAATGACTATAAATAGAAACTTTTTAGAAAATCACAAAGATAATCCATTTATAAACAATGTATGCAAAAGAAACCATACCATTGGTTTGAAGATCACTGAAAGTTCATCACAGTCATAGCATTCTGTCGGAATTAGCTTAAACTCCTGGTTCTCTCCATCAATAGCTCCATTGGTGGATGGAAGAGATTCAACATTGTAGTTGTAGGAGTCCACATCCACACTAGTCGACTCAGCCTAATAATAGCCATGAAAATGAAACAACTTTTTAGATAAATTACAAAAATAATACATTTATAAACTTATGTGCAGAAGAAATCATATACACTACCATTGGTTTGAATATCTGTGAAAGTTCATCCCAATCATAACACTTTGTTGGAGTTCTTTTAAACTCATGATTCTCTCCATAAGTTGCTCCATTGGCGGATGGAAGAGAATCAAAATAGTACTTGTGGGAGTTCACATCCACACTAGTCCACTCATCCTAAGTAATAGTCATGCAAATGTGAATAACTTTGAGATAATTACACTATCAACAAAAAAAAAACTTTAGATAATTACAAAGATGATCCATTTGTAAACTTGTATACAAAAGAAATCATACCAGTGGTTTGAACATCCCTAAAAGCGGCTCGAGACACTCGTAGCATTGTGCTGGAGTTCTAGAAGACGATGCTTCTTGAGACACACTGTTCTCTCCAGTATTCTACAAGTTCATTGAAAATGTTAATTACAAAAATACTTTGCATCAGAACAAACGAAAATGTAATATAGTGCTAATGCAATAAATGGCCAACCTCCTCGAACTGTTGATAATGTTGCTTGATGAGAGTGTTGTTTCCTTCAGTGCCTTCACTTTCCTAATTGGAAAATATTTGTTACAAGCAAATAAACATTGTGAATGCTCAAGGAAGTTAATCAAGTCGGTTCTATTCACAATTACTATGAAAGCTCATAATGCACTCGGTTATCTTAGTGTAACTACCAATCAAAGCATTTGTCAGTAATCCTTCTTCAAAAGGAAAATGAATCTTTATCAAGTGATGGGATCCTCCTTTACAAAAAAAAAAAAAAAAAAACAATTTTGATGCTTAAAAACCTTTGGTACCTTCTATAATTAAAAAAATAATTTGATTCTGCAAGATAAAAGTTTAAGAAATTTACTTAGATAAAAGAAGTTACTGCATCCTACAAAAAATGGTAAGAAATACTAAAGGGTGTCCAAATGTCTAACTTTCAATCAGATATTAGTGATGGTGTGTATTGCACCATTTTCTAACTAAATATATAAAAACATATGAAAAACACAGTAGTTATTTGAGGATATGACATGATTTTAACAGGTGGACTACGCACTAGTTTTTTTTTTTTTTTTTTTTTTTTTTTTTTCCAAAGTGACATCTTAGGAGTCGTCTACCTGGTCGAATTTTACGTAACTAACATAATACAGTAACAACAAAGTCTCTATTTCAGAATTAGTAGCTGCAGCGCGTGAATCCAATAATTATAATCAGAGGAGATTTTTGAGAGGTTAATATAAATAAATAACCCAACTAATTTAGGAACTTCTATAGGGGAGCTTGAGCAGTAAGGAAAAACAAAACAACCCGTCATTTTTCTTTTTTATTATTTTATAAACAAAAATAATATATTTTTACAAAAAAAATGTTTGGTAAACTTTTTGTTTTTGGAAATAATTTTTTCAAATAGTGAAAACGAAAAAGAAGAAGTTGTTTACTATGTTTTCATAAACAAAGAACAAGAAAATAAATAAATTTGGAATGCAGATGGTATAGTATATTGGCTTAATTTTTTTATAAATTTGTACTTTTATTTTCTTATCAAACATGTTTTTGTTTTATAAACAAGTAACAGCTAGACATGCCAAAAATGTTTATTGTTTATAAAAAAGAGCTGTATACAAAAATTTCAAAAACAAAAATATTATAAAAGCAAAAAACAAGAAACCAAAGTGATATAAAAAAGGGCCTAAAGTTTTAGCTAAGGACCTCCAAAATATATCTTCACTAGTTTACCAACTAGTCTAGACTTAAGAGATTACTTAAAAGTAGTAGAAGGCCATATTTATTGGTATAAATTTTGAGAAATTGTCAAATAAACTTATACGCAAAAAAAAAAAAAATAAAAAAAATAAAAAATAAAAAAAAATCATGAAATCATATAGGGACTTGAGCACCCATAACCTTCAATCCTGTGCGGTTGGCTATTTGAAATATTTTTCTTCCATTGAACTTGTTAGCTATTAAGAATTGTCTTTTATAACATAAACAAAAACCACATCTTTTTGTGCTCTACAAAATGATGGCAACATATCATGTCCAAAAGAAACAAATTTGTAAAAATCAGATGAAAATTCTATTAATTTCATCTCGTTTTACCTTAATAAAGGATTCTGGAAGCCCAAAAAGCCCATGATTTGTTGATCTTGCATTGTAAACATCCCAAAAGATTGACCACCAATCCGATAAGAAGTCGAATTGAGAATCATCAATAGCTTTAAAGAATATAAAGTCAATCACATACTTGTTGTTATGATAATTATGTACATGAATATTTAATAGTAAAAGAATTTCCTTGTACAATCACACAATATTACCTGATGGCTCTATAGGAATGTCAGCTTCCTTCTTAAATAACTCTGCAGAATTATGAAAATTTCTTTTCACCATATAATTGTATATGTGACACCTAAGCCTACAAAACAAAACAAAATAGTTTACAAATAATATTTAAGAATTAAGAAACAAATATAACAAAAATTTAACTCACGCTATCTCAGGATGAAATTGCGAAATATCCATTGATTGTTCAAATAAACGAAGCAGAAGACAAGCCTACAACAATGACGAGGACGAAGACCTAAAAGGATATACAAGAAATTAAGGAGATGAAGGTAAGAGGAATGTAAACTATTTCCAGATGTATGATATGAAGAGAACAAAAACGGATATCATAGATACATGCACGAAAATAATCTAAAAATAGAAACATTCATAAAATTCGAGATGAGAATTCAGACCCTAATTCTCAAAGAAACTTCAAATACATCAGAAAAATGGAAAATATTGAAGGTAATGATGAAAGGTATGACTAGAAAGAGTAAGAGAAAATGTCGAGTATTTATTCCCCTCCAAGTAGAACATGTAGGGTTTGTCGCGATTCGACCACGTGGCGGCCATAGCTATTAGTATTAAATGTGGGATAGAAAAAGGAAAACCAGACATTCGTCTCGACAAGGAGGAGCAACTTGTTAGTTAGCTCAATTTGTGGGTATGCTACTAGTTTGCTTTGGTCCCATTTTCTCAAGAAAAATCTAGTGTTGCTTCATATTGCATTTTCTAAACAAATTTTTGAAAAAAATTACTCTATTTTTTGTTCGATTTATTTTAAATTTATGAAATAATTTTCATTATGAGTTATGCGTATTAGTTATTAATGATCCTTAACGATTTAGTATTTGGAATAAAAGAATTAGATATAACTCATTCTTCTTTGCTCATAAGAAATCTTCTTTTGTCTTTCAAATAGTCGATAATGGTTTGATCCTACCAAATAACATTTGATATTGGACTAAGCCCTTGTGTTAACTCTTTATAATGTTGACTAACTTTATCAACCATGACACACAATTGGATGGGACATACAAACCTAATAATTGTCATGTCCCAATTTCGTAGAATCGATAGTCGTCCCCCGGGAGTGATGTCGTGCGAGCCTAAGTTGCGCTCGCACAAGACAGTGTCATAAGGTTATCTGAAACACAACAATAAAAGAGTACACAGAGAATTTGAACACTTGTATAGAAGAAAACTTTTGCTTTATTGATAATGAACATCATATTACAGGACTCGATTATGAAGGGTGCCATGCAGGCTTACATACTTGACTTAAAATGAACGCTGATGAGATAGTCGTTCCATACATTATATCTCCTTTATACAACCAAAAAAACATTCAGAACACCTGTTATAGGGGGAGTTGAGCCATCTTCGTTGGACTAACGTGGGGGACTTCAAAAAGGATTGATCAAGCCTTCGACATACGGACGAGGCTTCAAATCACACGAGCGTCGTCTTCAATTAGCTGGAACACTCTTCCTAGTTCGCAGTACCTGTGGAGTGTGAGGATCAATACATTGTTGTGTACTAGTGAGTGACTAATTGTTGTTTCACGCTCTCATTTGTTCAAGAAGTTATGTGAAGCATGCAATATAGTTAGTGATCTTTCTAGCTATCATGCCCCAGTACCGAAATACATAGACGGACATGGCCAGCTACCCTGTATAAGGTATGCAGATGTCATACGGCGATCGCGACGATCACTAGACTTGGGGTGCATGCTACAATCAAGTCTCCTAGGGTCATATAGAACATCTATGTCTCAATCACTCAACCAAGAATCAACAAGTAATGAACATATATATAAGATATATAAAGCAGTAAGGCATTCCCGACGATTCATCAAAATGATCATTAGAACCAGTCGTACGAAATACCAGCTAGCACAGGGAGTTAATAGTATATAACCATAGTCAATTGTAGTCTAGTTAATCATAATTATGTAAAAGAAACTAAATGTCCAGAACATCCGGCTAAATAGATACCGGTGGCTAAATGCCAAGTACAGATTGAAGATATCAGAGTGGTAAAAAAAAACTCACTCGAGTCCTCCGACAACCATGCTCATGGTATTCACCATCGTCGAAAAGGAAAGCTGGATCATCAGACTCTGCTATGAGATCTGGCCAAACAAAACCAGCTGGATCAGCCCCGAATGGCAAGTGCCACAAGGGAGCACATAGGAATGAAATACAAGACCCAAGTAATAAATAAGTCCTAGCCAAGAATCATAGTCTACAATTTGCAAACGAGGCAATGCGACACCCTTAAAACAATATAAGGACAAAGAGTGTCGAACTACATAGCGATATATTACACCCTGTAACCATGGTCAGGCTAATGGCTTATGTATCCCAACTGCGATCCACAGCCTGTCGTAACACAGTAGCCCAACCCAACAACCAAACAAAGACATTGGTTGGACCATGCACCATAACAGTCAATGTTCCTCGGCTGCTAACAGAAGAAACAGATAATAAGCAAGTCAATTTATAAGCAACCAATCATCTCTATGGCTTTCTATGATTTGTGTGAGTTATCCCTATATTGCTTATATATATGAATCTTCATATCGTACCGTATCCAAGCAGGCTAACTTGGGAATATAACATGATCATTGATTATGACTACACTACAACTTGTGTGTTATAGGGCTTGACACTAATCGTATTCAGAAGATGTGAACCACAAATCATGTATGTCCAAAACAGTAATTCTTTACATAACTTTTGATACAACTCATATAATCGTGATCCACCTAAGGCTCTAATTTTGGAACCAACTCCTAAGAGTTAATGTGTGCTTTCAATGACAAAAAAATTTGCTGTAGAGGGACAATTTTTTGGAGAATTCATTGTAAGATGATAAAGTTGGAACATTTTCCTACAGAACAACAAAATGCCCAACTGACTGGTATATTTGTTGATTTTTTTAAAATTTTAGCAGATACGTTAGTCCGTCTGCTGTATCTTTTGTTTTATATTTTTATAAATCAACGGTCAGATAAATGGCAGTTAGCATATCGGTCCCCGTTCTGCATCTACATATAGAGGGAATAAAAAGAGGGGGAGAGAGAGAGAGAGAGAGAGAAAGAAAGAAAGTAAGAGAAAAGAGTGTCACGACCCGCACCCTGTTTAGGGGCACGAGAACGTGGGTACGTCCAGCCTACGCCGCAGTGTCGGCGGTAGAACGCTGTATAGGTCATCTATAACATCTAACAACAAGATATATAAACCTATCATCTCCGCACGGAGGTATAATATAACATCTCTATTATATAATCTCAATCACAAGTCTAAGGAAGATAGAGCACGATATGGAATCAGATAAAAGGAAGAAACTGAATAAATAGTAGAGTTATCACATCACACAAGTTTAGGTGTCCAACACAAATAAATACATATCCTGAATGTAAAGTCTCAACTAACATTCGGAACAATCCGATACAAACTGAAAACTATAAAAAACTAGACTATACTAGGTACTCTCTACTGAGCTAGATCCTCCTCAGGCTCCTGCGTACCACCCTCGTAGGCCCCGTAGAAAGTAGGACAGTCGTCTATATCATCTGTAATATTTGTCAACATATCTAGTCAGGATGGAACGAGCACATCTCATCTAGAAATTCTAAGTAAATGACAAGGACTATAAAACAGTTATAGACAGTTATATTGATGAACATGGTAAGATAGACAGAAATCTGTGAGAACAAATAATGGAAAAGAACTACTATATCAAGGTAGAACAATGTAATGATGAATTGAATGTATAAAGCTATAATATACAATGTGTTTTAAAATACTAGTTGGATATGTGATCGGCCTAGGATATTCAATGATTTACACTAAAAAAAGCTAGCTCAAACATACGTGCAATGTATGCTTAGCTAGTAGCTGATGATTTACACTATTAGCCGATAGTTCTTGATCACATATCTAACTAGTATTACCCCCGTCCCGACTGATACGATGGATCCAACCATGACACGTTACTAGCCAATGTTAACCAATATTTATCCAATACTAACGAGAACAATATTTGATACCAATAATATCCAATATTATCCAATACCGACAAGAATAGTATCCAATACCATTGCGATGAGTTAAGGTAACATCTCATGACTGAAGATCCAATAACAATACCAATCCATGAACTATCGTGCCAAGAATCATAGTAGACATCAAATAGAACTAACTAGAACTAAAATACATTACACTACCAAAATACGCTCATTTAGCGACGGAGGTTTAGCGACGGAATTATTCAGTCGGTATTAGCGACGGTTTAGTGGCCGCTCAGCGACTGATTACCGACCACAAACATTTGCCATTTTTATTTTAATTTTAGGGGCAGGAAAGGTTGCACATCCGTCGCTAGAGTATCGGTGTTATAGCGACGGATCTCCGGTCGTCGCCACGTAGTTGTTTATTTGGCGGGAATTGTGTAGAGAATTGGCGAAACATATCTTCGACTACGTAGCGACAGATATTCAGTCGGATAATCAATAATAGTGATTGCCTGGCGATGGATTATTCACAGTCGCTATTCCGTCGCTAAATGAGCGTTCCAGACTTAAATGAAAAGGCGGGGAGAACTTTTGGCATTCCCTCCAAATTCAATCTCTCTCCTCTCTCTCTCTTTCTCTCTCTGTCTCTCTCTCTCTCGCATGGCTTCGGTGAACGGCGACGGCGTCCTCTCATCTCTCTCTCCCGAAGGTAATCTCCTCTCTCTCTCTCTCTGTGTCGCGGTGTCGACGTAGGGGCAGCGGGGGCGACGGGCTTGGGGACATTCGGGCTTGGGGCGGGGGCGTCGGGGGCTGGGCGGCTGGCTTGGGGCGGGGGCGTCGGGGACTGGGCGGCTGGCTTGGGGCGGGGGCGTCGGGGCCTGGGCGGCGGGCTTGGGGCGGGGGCGTCGGGGGCTGGGCGGCGGGCTTGGGGCGGGGGCGGCGGACTTGGGGCGGGGGCGTCGGGGGCTGGGCGGCGGGCTTGGGGCGGCGGGCTTTGGTCGGGGGCGGCGGGGGGCTTTGCTTATCAAATTCATCTAATTTATATATTGGCTAAATAATGTGTTATCCATATTGGGTGTTATCCATTAGTTTGGTGGTGTTTGGATTAGTAAATGTGAATATGGAGTTTGGGTTCATGGTGTATATGTTCACTGTGTCAAGGACAGTGCGAGTTCTTCATCTGCATAAGTCAGTGTTTGGGTTCATGGTCTATAAATCTAACTGTGATATACATATATATGTGCCTATTATAATTAGCATGCAGGACGGCTTGGGGTGTAATGTGTGATTGTAGACATGGTAGAAATTATAGGTAATTAACGCTAGTGTGACTAGACTAAGGTAGTGCTTGCTAGATAATAAGGACACTCTAGTATCCTAACCAAGTTAATTTAGACTAGATATTTAGGATATAGCTCCCATATCGGCGGTATCGTATCGGAGTATCGAACTTTGGTATCGGAAAACAAATAATTATTAATAAATTATTTACATTTAAAAACATATATTTTATACATTTAGGCATAATTTTAAGTATTTCAGCGTTATTTCTTAGTAGTTTTGAAATTATATGAAATAGTAGTCACCCTTACCGATTGGTTTTGCCGAATTGACCGGAACAAAGACCCCCATAGTCGGTATCGGTCAATATTTGGTATCGGTCGGTATCGGATCGGAACATGCCAAACCGTATCGGTATCGGCCGTATCGGATCGGTATCGGCCGATACTTTAAACCATGCTATCGGTATCGAACTATCGGTATCGGTATCGCACTATCGGTATCGGTATCGCAGTATCGGTATCGAACTATCGGTATCGAACTATCGGTATCGCACTATCGGTATCGGTATCGGTATCGCACTATCGGTATCGAACTATTAGTAACAACTGTATTTATATTTTTCTCTTCTTGAGCTAGAATACTAGCGGATCCACCAGTTACATGATTATATACTAATTCTGTTTAGTTTGTCTTACTATACAGATTTTTACATCTAATCTGTGATGGATCGTTATTTTGTTGATCGTACATGGATGTACAAACGACAACACGAGAGCAGAATAGGTGTGAGTGACGATTTTCAGGCAGGCGTGGAAGTGTTTCTTAAGTATGCCATGAGCAAAGCTTAGTTTATGGACGGTAACAAAATCAAGTGTCCATGTCGTAATTGTCGCAATAGACGTTACGAAGAAGTGGTGAGTGTAAGAGATCATTTGACCCGTAAGGGTTTCGTACGTGATTACGACCTGTGGTCATCGCAAGGTGAACTATATGCCGAAAGACAGGTTGCGAATGCTGCTACTTATGCTTTTGATGATAATGCTGTAGCGGATTTTGTCGTCGATGACGACGAATGCTTCGTTGATTATGGGGACGTGCAGAACCTTGCACGAGATATGGTGTACGACGCGGCAGGGCCTAATTTTGATCCGGAGGATCCTAATCCCGAGGCGAAGGAGTTCTATGATATGTTTCAGGATGCTGAAACTTTTTTATATCCTGGTTGTGATCCACATTCCGTACTGTCAGTGACGATGCGGTTGTTGAACATAAAGTCCGATTTTAACTTGCCACAAACTTGCTATGATCGGATTACACAACTAATGAAAGAGGTGTTACCGAAGGAATCAAAAGAGCTTCCAAAAAACTTCTACAAGTCGAAGATGATGGTCCGACAACTGGGACTGGTGTACGACAAGATAGATTATTGTCGTAACGGATGCATGTTGTACTACAAGGAGAACGAGGATGTAGAAAGTTGCCGCTTCTGTAATGCGGATCGTTACAAGGAAGTCAGGGGAAAAGGAAAGTCAACTAGAAAATGACGTCCTTACAAGTATATGCATTACTTGTCGATCACGAAGCGCTTGCAGAGGATGTATATGTCTCAGAATACAGCAGAACACATGACGTGGCACAACGAAGAACGCACAAAGGACGATGGAGAATTGTCACATCCTTCGGATGGAGAGGCGTGGAAATATTTCGATTTTTGCCATCCAAATTTTGCTGCAGAGCCCAGAAATGTACACATGGGGCTATGTTCTGATGGATTCGCCCCTTTCGGGCAGTCGGAATCTCAATACTCCTGCTGGCCGGTCATTCTGACCCCTTACAATCTGCCACCATGGATGTGTATGAAGACTCCTTATATGTTCTTGACAGCTATCATACCGGGTCCCAAAAATCCGACGAAGAATGTCGATATATATTTACAGCCGTTGGTGGATGAGCTAAAACAGCTGTGGGAGATCGGCGTCACGACGTATGATATTTCCAGGAAACAGAACTTTCAGATGAGAGCTTTACTGATGTGGACAATCAATGATTTTCCCGCATACGGTATGCTGTCGGGATGGAGTACTCACGGCACCCTGTCTTGTCCGATATGCATGCAAAATAGTAAGGCGTTCCGCCTTAAGCATGGAGGAAAAACTTCTTTCTTTGATTGTCATCGTCAATTTCTGCCCGCGAGTCATCCTTGGAGAAAGAACAAGGACGCATTCAGAGCTGGAAAACAAGAATTTTCTCATCCGCCTGCCAGATTGTCGGGATACGATATTTGGGAAGATGTAAAAGATTTTCCCACTGTAATGGAAGATCCATCGAACAATCGTGTCGATGGGTTCGGACAAACCCATAACTGGACCAAACGGAGTATCTTCTGGGACTTGCCTTATTGGAAAGATAATATTATAAGGCATAATCTTGATGTTATGCATATCGAAAAGAATGTGTTCGATAATGTCTTCAATACCGTCATGGACATTAAAGGAAAGACGAAGGACAATCCAAAAGCAAGACAAGACATTGCCGAGATATGCAAGCATCCTTATCTGAACTTGATACAAAGGGGAGCTGCTGGACAATTAAGTAAGCCGATAGCACAATACACATTGAGCAAGGAAGATAGATTAATAATCTGCAAGTGGGTATCTACTTTAAGATTTCCCGACGGCTATGTGTCGAATTTGTCTAGATGCGTTGACCTCAATGAACGCAAGCTAACGGGAATGAAGAGTCATGACTGTCACGTGTTTATGGAAAGATTATTGCCCATTGCTTTGAAAGAGTTGTTGCCTTCTGCTGTATGGATTCCGTTGGCCGAACTATCAATATTTTTTAGGGATATTTGTTCAACTAAGTTGACTGTGCAACACATGGTTGAACTTGAGGAGAAGATTATCTTAACAATTTGCAAGTTGGAGAAAATATTTTCTCCTGGCTTCTTCGACAGCATGGAACATCTACCGATTCATCTAGCATACGAAGCCCGTGTCGGTGCATCTATTCATTATCGATGGATGTACCCATTTGAAAGGTACATAAATATCGATATAATTTAAGCTGAATTTCCATTTATTTTAAAATTCTTTCTTAATTCTCAAGATAATTTGTCTCTCTAGATACCTACACCATCTAAAGAAGAAAGTTGGCAACAAAGCTCATATAGAGGCTTCGATATGCGAAGCATATCTTATCGAAGAGGTTTCAAACTTCTACTCCATTTATTTAGATACTCATGTTAAAACAAATCGAAATAGACCTCAAAGGAATGACGAGGACGTTGAGGATGGAGGAATATTCAATGTAAGGGGCAAGCCTGTTGGGGCTAGTAAAAGACGGTGGTTGACAGACGACGAGTATGATGGCTTCAGGTTTGAGATTATTAATATATAATCTGAAACATTTAAATTATAAATATTTGTTTACAGGTTTTATTGCCTGAAACAACACTCACTCATGAGAGTGTTCGTTATCTGGCACTGGGACCGAAGAAGCAAATAAAGACTTGGCCAGGCTATGTCGTTAATGGCTTCAGGTTTAAGTCAACTCAGAATGCTATAAATGTCGAATTTATCAATGACGGCATCAATACCAAGGATTCCGGTGTTTGCATAAGAGGTACCGTCTATGACGACGAGCCGGACTTTGACTATTATGGAGTGCTTCGGGATATTGTAGATTTACAATATACTGGCCCATATGATATGCATATTGTGATGTTCAAATATGAGTGGTTCGATACGACACCAAATATCGGTTGGAGAATCGATAAACAATTTGGATTCGTCGATATAAATCATCGCAAGAGGTATAGAGGGTCCGATACATTTGCAATAGCAAATCAGGCTGTTCAAGTCTACTATACAAGCTACCCAAGGCATCGTAGAGATCGATTTGACTGGTGGACAGTATGCAAGATTAAATCTAGAAATACATTCAATGTTGGAGATCCAGCATACCAAGAGGACCAGATCGAAAAGTCCCAATACTTGGGACAACACTCAGATACAATGGATGTTGAAGATATTGTTGAGGAAAATAGAGGAGAGGAAGAGGTTGATACACAAGACTTAGCTGTCAACCAGGGGAGAAAGAGGCGTCTTGTCCCAAATTTTGAGGCAGAAGAAGAAGAAGAAGAAGAAGAAGAAGAAGAAGAAGAAGAAGAATTTGATGGGGATGAGGATACAGATGAAATCGACGATGAAGATAAGGATGAGGATGAGGATGAGGAGGATGATGATGAAGACGAGGCCGAGGATGAGAACGAAGACGATGATTAGGTTAAATATTGTTGTATAGTAAAAACACTTCCAATTACGTGAATTAAGTTTGACCTCATAAAAGCAATTACGTGAATTCATGTTTTTTTCATTCGATTATTTACTTATTGCAGATGGCACTCCTAGTCTTTTTCGTCGCGGCGGCACTCGTCTCCCTACTGGTGGTATGTATATTTTAGTTTAGTTTTTTATATCCATTTACAATTTCATATTGTTAATTATGTTTATGTGTTCTATTTACAGGTCATGATGGCTGGCCGTGGTCGTGGTGCTGGTCGTGGTGGTGGTGGTGGTGGTGGTGGTGGTACGGGTCGTGGTCATGGTCGTACTGGTGCTGGTGGTCGTGGTCGCATTCAAAGTTCCCGGGATGTGACCCCATCGAGCGAGCCCGACCCGGAGAGTACCCCGGGCACAGACGCATCCCGCCCTCGATCGACCACTTCATCGAGGCATCAGTCCGGATCTGCTAGCGGATCCGATCCGCTATCGGAACCACCAGCAGCGGATCCACCAGAGGATGCCCCAGTTACTGTACAGTGGGCCCCGGAGTACCCCCATACTCGGTTCCATCCGGTTACTGGAGAGTACATACGCGGACCCGCGGATCCTCCGACGGCACCAGAGAGGCCGAGAGGCGAGTTCCGACGAGAGCTATGGCCCGCGGGGACCTCGTAAGTAAATTTAAGTTAATTTATTAAATTTCTTTTATTTATTCAAGTTAATAATCCAGTCGTTTCTTCTTTGTAGGTTTTTTCCGTTTAATGTTGGCAGGACCCTTGAAGAAATTATCAGGGCTAACTTCACGGTCCCTACCTCAACTTTACGTCGGTGCCCCCAAACGAGCAGTACGTCTGGCTCGACGAGTTGAGGGTATATATCTATATTTTTTTGGTTAAGTCTATGTGATTCTTTAATCAACCATTTTGTAAATTACGTGATAATTGATTTTCTGTGTTAGAGAACGTACTGGTGGCCCCCCCATCGCGAGGAGGGGATCCGCAGGACCTACCGAAGCGCATGCTCGAAGAAGATATGGGATATGATTCATGACCTAAAAATGGGGCATACGAGGCCGAATTGGATCCGGTAGGACTATTATGAGGACCTCTTAGGCATGATAGATAACCCTGCGTACAAGGAGAAATCGGAGAAGATGAAGGTGAACCGATCTACCGCGGGCCTTCATACGGGGGGATCAAGGTCTCACGCAGCGACACTTGCAGATCTGGTGAGCAACCGTAAATTTATTTTACTATCGAATTAGGTATTATTAATTAAAGGAGTTAATTAGTTTCTATGAAAATTTCGTATGCAGGCCCAACGGGCGGTGAAGGAGGGAAGGGCGCTAGAATCGGTCACCATGCACGATGTGTTCCAGCATACGCACAAAAGATGGAAGGACGGGAGCTTCGTCGACGAGAGGGCCAAGGAGACTGATGTAAGTACTTATGTTTATGAGATTAACGTTAGAATTAAAAGTATTCGGACTATAACTTAGGTCCACTTAGGATTCACACTTAACTTAGTGAAACATAGGATTTAGATTACATCTTAGGTAAATCTTATAATATAAACACATTCATTTGATAGGCTGCGTATCGTGAGGCCCTTTGTGAAACCCGTAATTTTTCAGGAATTTTTTTTAATAATCATTTTAATGTGGTTAAATAGAGTTTGTGAAAAATAAAATTTTAAATAATATTTGTGAATTGTTAGTTTAAATATTAGTAGTGTAAAATTATTTTCCAAAATAGTTCATATGGATTTTTGTTTGTTACCCAGACCCAAACCTGGTTCGAATCCGATTTTTGAGACATAAATCAATTTTTATAATAATTTTTAGTTTTTTTTAATTATATTCTAAAAAGAAAATTATTTTTATTAGCCCATATTGGAGCCTAACCCTTTTAGCTTAAACCAAGCCTATTTTCTTAAATAAGTATTTGGCCTCAAGCCCATTTCACCTTTTTAAGCATGTAGTCTACAAAACCATTCAGTTGTAATTATTAATTAGTATTTTTTAGCCCATTGATTCATTAGACTTTGGGCCATTGGTGCATTCCTTAGGGAATGAATGGAAGGGGTTCATTCAGCAACTTTAGCCATTCATTCATTATGAATGAATGTTTACTTTCATTCTGAAGGGAAACCGATGGACCCCTTCGTTTTCTTTCCAAACCGACCCGAAACCGTCGGGCCTCCCACCTCCCCACCGCCGGCCGGCCATCAAAGCCGTGGCAGTTGGCCTCCCCTACCGGTAACTCCTCCTCCCTCTAACTCCTATAAAAACCCCTTTCCCAACCATTGTTCCCCATTCCATCTTCTTCCCCAAACTCCCACTCAAACACCTAATCCCGGCGACAATTTTTCGAAGACCCCCACCGGGCCGCCCCTACTCCGACGCTCCCTCCCCAGCGCCCTTCCCGTGGCCGCCCGGCGACCCGCTGACCGCCGACGGCAGCCCGGCCAGGCCACTGGCAACCTCCCGCTCGTCCCCGTTCGCTTCCCGGGTATCGATCCGCTGCTGTTCGCCCACCACCACGTGTTCCGGGTTTCCATTGCGAAGTTTTTCGGAATTCTTTCGGAATCGGTTCTGGTAACTCCTGGTTAATCCCATATTATTCTTTTGTCTGTGGATTTCTCGGGATTTCCGAGAATTTTTCGAATATAATTCTGTGTCTTCAAAATTCTCGGGTTTTCCGACAAACTTTCGGGAATAAAAATGGAGATTAGATTTTAATACCTATTAATTTGCTTCTCTTGGTTTCTGTTGGGTTTCGGTTTGGTTCTGTGAGTTTTTATGAAATATTAAGCTTTAAATAGTTCTGTGGATCTCCGATAAAGTTTCGGAATTTCCAATTTGATTTCGGGTTTCAGAATTGGCTTCGGAAGAATTAATTCTGTGGATGTTTATATGTATTTCGGATTTGGGAATTATTTTGCAGGTAATCGGAAGCGTTTTCCCAGTTTTTGGGTTGACCAAAAACAGAAGAAATGCTGCCGAAATTTTTTTGGGAAATTAAATAAATGGTTTTAAAATGATTATTTGGTATATTTTTGGGCAACAACCATAATTGGTTACTGGGCCCCAACGAAATGCAAACGCACCGGTCCGACCGAACGTTGAGGCATAAACCGAATTTTGAGGAAAAGGACCGAGTCTGAGACTCCTAGTTTTCTTTTATTTATTATTTTATTTTTAGGCTAAATATTATAGTCATTTAAATTCTGCATTTTATTTAATAATTCAGTCATTTTCTTATTTAATGTAAAAGAAAGATGTATCGGGCATAAGCCCACCCTAGGACCAGTAGCTGTGCCCATGTATTTGTGTAGCGTAGTTATTTTCTTTTCTTTTTCTGGTGGATGTGATTTGGGTGGATTTTGGATTGATTTCATATTCGTAGATAGGACGTAATTTACGGCTTAATTACGAGTTTAGCTAAAATAAATAAAATATTATTAATTCACTGTTTGTCACTAAAAGAAAACTGTATTTTATATACATATTATGAAAACACAAAGTTTTCCAAATTGTAATTGATTCTTGCGATTTTCCAAATTGTAATCGATTCTCGTGATTTTCCAAATAATTCAATTAACCGGCTTAATCAACGCACGTAGTTGCGACGTAATCATTAGCTGTAAATTAATACAACTTAAAACCTGACTAGGACTTACTACTAGAGATTGCAACTAGCACACTTAGTCTGGTTATTCAGGAATCTAAGTCGAGTTCTCAATTGTAGGAACTCGAAGTTACAACTGACGTTCCTCCTCGGTACCGACTCGTTCTTCCAGTCAATCTAATACAAGGCAAGTGCAGTTATGTCTATTTGGTAATTTATCTAGTAATTGTTTTATTGCAATTTTAAACCACATTGCTACACGGAACTCTCTCCTAGAGTTCGAATATTGACTCATTGATTGAATCTGATTGACTCGGGATATTGGGGGAGTAGTGTAGCGTCTATGACCAATACCCCTATATTGCATCATTGATTGTGCGAGCTGATTCCTCATATACACGGGGATAGGCCGGACCGTATCATTAGGATATAATTGAATCATCCCAAGCCGGTCATAGTTCGTTACCTACTCAAATCACACTGTTTTCAATTGTAGAATTGTGAAAAATATTGTTAAAGTATTTCAAATTGTTTAACATTGCAAATTTCAAATTATTATTTGAATTATTGGATATTCGTAATTGTACTTTGCTCCCTCCTGACTGGAGACCCAACATTTTAGGTATCACTGATGAGGCTTTGTTACGCGATCCCAAGACGAGGAATTCGAGATTGCTGAGCTGTTTGCCTAGAGTTTTCTTTTATTCATGATGTATAAAAAAATGGTTTTAGTTGTATCTTTTATTTCATGTAAAAGTTTAATAAAGTTTTAAATTTTCTGATGTTGAGTTGTGACAAATTATAATGTTGTTGTATGGTTACCTGCTACTGAACAGCTTACTGTCGCCGTCTCAACAACGGTGCAGGCTGGGCATGATCCGAGTCGACCCAATTAGTTGGGATCGGGTCGTGACATGTTTTTAGTGGTGGCCCATGCAGGTCTCTAACAACAACTTAGGAAAACCTAGGAAACAATTAGAACACTAGAACATCAATTTGTCACAACATAGGACCGAAATATATTATAAATAAATATTTTTGTTTGATTATAGACTGGTAGGATACCTTGCTTATGTTTGCATCCTAAACCATCCAGAGAATGACCATTGACAAGACCAATCCTGCTAGCGATGAGGTGTCATCTCCGGATCATACCCCATATCTTTAACCAAGCCCAGGGTCCTTTCCCCTCGCGGCTGTTTGACCGTCCTCATAATACATCCAGTGAAGTTTTTTCTACACTGGCGAATCCTACCTCATCTCAAACTGAATTGTATTTCCTTGGTGGAGTATTCATTTTTGTTGCTCCACCAGTACCAGCAATCATCTTCCAAATAGTTGTCCATTTCAAGAAACCCTGGAGTTCCAGAAAGCACAAGTTGAAGCCCAGCAAGAACAGAAGAATATCACGAGAGAAGACATGAAGAACGTCATGATGTAGCCTTAGATATCCCCAACCAAGTTAGAGCAGAACTTTGTCCTAGGAAGGATACCCCTAAAGATATTTGGGTCCCATCAAATACTCTACTTCCGGCAGCCTTGTCGTAAGAAGCTATGGGCTTGTAACTACTGCAAGAGGCCTGGTCATCAGACCGTTAGTTGCCGCAAGAGATTGGGACAATGTTTGGCATGTGGATCTGCTGAACATCGGGTAAAGGACTGCCCTTATCTGTTTATCAAGCTAGAGCTCATAGGCCAGCAACACCTGTTAGGCCACAATCTAAGGACCCTCTTCCTATCCAGCAGACCCTGCCCCTTACAATAAGGCATGATGCAGACTCGAAGTTCATAGAAGATGAAGGACCAGATCAATGAAGGCTCTAGGATTTATGCAGAATGGAACTCTACCTTAGGGAGTACCTATCTTGTTTATGTCCAAGAAGGATGGAACAACGGATGTGCATCGATTACCAGACACTAAAGAACAAGTGCTCTCTGTCCGGATCGAGGATCTGTTTGATCTGTTTGTGTGGAGTTAGGGTGTTTCGAAGTTTGACTTAAGATTTGACTACCATCAAATCAAAGTCAGGAAAGAGGACATTTCCAAAACGGCGTTCAAACACCAAGTATGGGTAGTTTCCTTTGGTCAGGATGTTAGACTGACAAATGCTTCTGCTATGTTCATGAATCTCATGAACAGAGATTTTCATAAGTATTTGAATCAGTTTATCTTCTCCATAGATAACATTCTGATATATATTCGAAGACTGAAGAAGAGCATGAAGAACATCTGAGAAAGTTTTGGAAACTTTGAGGAAAAAGAAGTTTTATGGTAAGTTATCTGAACGTGGATTTTTCTTTGACAAGGTGGACTATTGGCCATGTTGTCAAGAGAAGAAATTTCGATGGAAGATAGCTGCTGTTGAAGAGTGGTAAACCCCAAGTTCAATTTAGAAGTTTCTTGAACTTGGCCTATCAGAAGTTCGTGAAGGATTTCGCCAAGATTGCTGAGCCGATGACGAAGCTCACTCGGAAGAATGAAGAGTTCATCTGAACGAAAGATTGCTAGGCGGCATTAAGGAGCTGAAGAAGAGACTTACCACTACACAAATCCTTGCGCTACCCGCAGGAACCGGTGGGTTCTCAATTTACAGTAATGCCTCTGGAAAAGGACTGGGTTGCGTTCTTCAACAACATGGGAAAGTAATTGCTTACACATCTAGGCAACTACAGACTCATGAGAAGAATTATCCAACGCCTAATTTGGAATTTGCTGCAATTATCTTTATCTTTGAAGCTATGGAAGCATGATTTTTATGGAAAGGGAGTGAAAATATGTACGGACTACCAAAGTCTGAAATATGTCTTCACTCAGGAAGGGCTGAATGTTAGACTAAGAAGATGGTTGAAGCAGATGAAGGATTTCGACATCAACCTGCAGTACTATTCAGGTAAGGCTAATGTGGTCACTGATGCACTTGGTCGATACTGATGGCGAAGTTCTTAGCCAAGGAGTGGCACCTGCTAGAAGACATCGAAAAGTTTGGACTGGAGGTTATACTATCTGGAGATAGAAGGACGGAGCTGGATGCTGATTCAGTATTGATGAAGTTCGAGGCTGATGGACAAAAATCAAGAGGACGTAGTTTCAAAACAAGACACTTTGCAGGCTTAGAGATCAAATGTTGGCTGGAACACTTGAGGGTTCTAACTCTGAAGAATGGTACGAGATTTTGCGTATCGGCTGACAAACGGAGGAACAAGTTGATGAAAGAAATACACCAGTCGCAGTATTCCATAAATTCAGGAGATGATAAGATGTATCGGAATATGCCTCCATTAATTGGTATTATGGAATAAAGAAGGATAATTCCAGGTATGAGAATTAGATGTGAATTTGTCAACATAAGAAATTAGCAAGAGAACAACAAGCTTGTTGGAGCCGCTGGACCATTCAGAATGGAAGTAGAAGCATATAACAATGAACTTTGAGTAAGGATTGCCTTGTTCCCAAGGAGGGAAGGGCACCAATTGGATTATAATGAACCGACTGACTAAGTCAGCACACTTTAATTTCCTTCAAGTTGGTTTATCCACTAAGAAGTGGGCAACATTGTACGAGAAGCACATCTACCAGATTCATGGAGTACCGCGGGGCAACCAATCAGAGAGGTCAATCCAGACGCTTGAAGATGTTTGAGATGTTGCGTCTCGAAATTTGGTAGGTCTTGGGAAGACCAAATTGCATTTGGTGAAGTTTCTTCTACCAGAGGAACAATCAGTTTCGACGGAGCAGGAAATTGAGGCCAGCTCAGATGCTATACTTCGGATCCGAGTCACATTTTGGATAATTCAGAGTTCAAGTTTGGACTTAACCTTTCAGTGCCAGAGAAACCAGTTGCAAGCCTAGTCAGAGGTAAGAAGAAAATCAGAATTTGAGTCATCACTTAAACTCCTATTTCTTATCTTTTCTTTTTCCGTTCTAAATTTGACTAATGCTGCTAAGTTAGCCTAGTTTTGCAAGCTATCTCCTTATCAAGCTTGATCATGACAGTATTTTATTGGGTGCACCCACTAATATATTGTCTAATCAGAACCGGTGCATGATGGTCTGATCAACCTCGTGTACTTTGGTTCGCTTTTGTATTTTTTTACATGGATGATATCATAAACCGTCTCATCCACGGCTGCCTTGAAAATTCTTATTGTTGGACCTGAGTTACGGGCGTAGTACCCGTAGCTGTTTGATCCCTAACCTTACTTTAATTTCGAGGACGAAATTTTCTAAGGAGGGAAGGTTGTGAAACCCGTAATTTTTCAGGAATTTTTTTTAATAATCATTTTAATGTGGTTAAATAGAGTTTGTGAAAAATAAAATTTTAAATAATATTTGTGAATTGTTAGTTTAAATATTAGTAGTGTAAAATTATTTTCCAAAATAGTTCATATGGATTTTTGTTTGTTACCCAGACCCAAACCTGGTTCGAATCCGATTTTTGAGACATAAATCAATTTTTATAATAATTTTTAGTTTTTTTTTAATTATATTCTAAAAAGAAAATTATTTTTATTAGCCCATATTGGAGCCTAACCCTTTTAGCTTAAACCAAGCCTATTTTCTTAAATAAGTATTTGGCCTCAAGCCCATTTCACCTTTTTAAGCATGTAGTCTACAAAACCATTCAGTTGTAATTATTAATTAGTATTTTTTAGCCCATTGATTCATTAGACTTTGGGCCATTGGTGCATTCCTTAGGGAATGAATGGAAGGGGTTCATTCAGCAACTTTAGCCATTCATTCATTATGAATGAATGTTTACTTTCATTCTGAAGGAAAACCGATGGACCCCTTCGTTTTCTTTCCAAACCGACCCGAAACCGTCGGGCCTCTCACCTCCCCACCGCCGGCCGGCCATCAAAGCCGTGGCAGTTGGCCTCCCCTACCGGTAACTCCTCCTCCCTCTAACTCCTATAAAAACCCCTTTCCCAACCATTGTTCCCCATTCCATCTTCTTCCCCAAACTCCCACTCAAACACCTAATCTCGGCGACAATTTTCCGAAGACCCCCACCGGGCCGCCCCTACTCCGACGCTCCCTCCCCAGCGCCCTTCTCGTGGCCGCCCGGCGACCCGCTGACCGCCGACGGCAGCCCGGCCAGGTCACTGGCAACCTCCCGTTCGTCCCCGTTCGCTTCCCGGGTATCGATCCGCTGCTGTTCGCCCACCACCACGTGTTCCGGGTTTCCGTTGCGGAGTTTTTCGGAATTCTTTCGGAATCGTTTCTGGTAACTCCTGGTTAATCCCATATTATTCTTTTGTCTGTGGATTTCTCGGGATTTCTGAGAATTTTTCGAATATAATTCTGTGTCTTCAAAATTCTCGGGTTTTCCGACAAACTTTCGGGAATAAAAATGGAGATTAGATTTTAATACCTATTAATTTGCTTCTCTTGGTTTCTGTTAGGTTTCGGTTTGGTTCTGTGAGTTTTTATGAAATATTAAGCTTTAAATAGTTCTGTGGATCTCCGATAAAGTTTCGGAATTTCCAATTTGATTTCGGGTTTCAGAATTGGCTTCGGAAGAATTAATTCTGTGGATGTTTATATGTATTTCGGATTTGGGAATTATTTTGCAGGTAATCGGAAGCGTTTTCCCAGTTTTTGGGTTGACCAAAAACAGAGGAAATGCTGCCGAAATTTTTTTGGGAAATTAAATAAATGGTTTTAAAATGATTATTTGGTATATTTTTGGGCAACAACCATAATTGGTTACTGGGCCCCAACGAAATGCAAACGCACCGGTCCGACCGGACGTTGAGGCATAAACCGAATTTTGAGGAAAAGGACCGAGTCTGAGACTCCTAGTTTTCTTTTATTTATTATTTTATTTTTAGGCTAAATATTATAGTCATTTAAATTCTGTATTTTATTTAATAATTCAGTCATTTTCTTATTTAATATAAAAGAAAGATGTATCGGGCATAAGCCCACCCTAGGACCAGTAGCTGTGCCCATGCATTTGTGTAGCGTAGTTATTTTCTTTTCTTTTTCTGGTGGATGTGATTTGGGTGGATTTTGGATTGATTTCATATTCGTAGATAGGACGTAATTTACGGCTTAATTACGAGTTTAGCTAAAATAAATAAAATATTATTAATTCACTGTTTGTCACTAAAAGAAAACTGTATTTTATATACATATTATGAAAACACAAAGTTTTCCAAATTGTAATTGATTCTTGCGATTTTCCAAATTGTAATCGATTCTCGTGATTTTCCAAATAATTCAATTAACCGGCTTAATCAACGCACGTAGTTGCGACGTAATCATTAGCTGTAAATTAATACAACTTAAAATCTGACTAGGACTTACTACTAGAGATTGCAACTAGCACACTTAGTCTGGTTATTCAGGAATCTAAGTCGAGTTCTCAATTGTAGGAACTCGAAGTTACAACTGACGTTCCTCCTCGGTACCGACTCGTTCTTCCAGTCAATCTAATACAAGGCAAGTGCAGTTATGTCTATTTGGTAATTTATCTAGTAATTGTTTTATTGCAATTTTAAACCACATTGCTACACGGAACTCTCTCCTAGAGTTCGAATATTGACTCATTGATTGAATCTGATTGACTCGGGATATTGGGGGAGTAGTGTAGCGTCTATGACCAATACCCCTATATTGCATCATTGATTGTGCGAGCTGATTCCTCATATACACGGGGATAGGCCGGACCGTATCATTAGGATATAATTGAATCATCCCAAGCCGGTCATAGTTCGTTACCTACTCAAATCACACTGTTTTCAATTGTAGAATTGTGAAAAATATTGTTAAAGTATTTCAAATTGTTTAACATTGCAAATTTCAAATTATTATTTGAATTATTGGATATTCGTAATTGTACTTTGCTCCCTCCTGACTGGAGACCCAACATTTTAGGTATCACTGATGAGGCTTTGTTACGCGATCCCAAGACGAGGAATTCGAGATTGCTGAGCTGTTTGCCTAGAGTTTTCTTTTATTCATGATGTATAAAAAAATGGTTTTAGTTGTATCTTTTATTTCATGTAAAAGTTTAATAAAGTTTTAAATTTTCCGATGTTGAGTTGTGACAAATTATAATGTTGTTGTATGGTTACCTGCTACTGAACAACTTACTGCCGCCGTCTCAACAACGGTGCAGGCTGGGCATGATCCGAGTCGACCCAATTAGTTGGGATCGGGTCGTGACACCCTTAGTCGGGCTCAGTTAACTGACACCGAGGATGTCGGTGAAACGACGCCCTTCCGGACGCCCTCTTCTTTGGCCGCTTGGAACGACTTGTTCGTAGATACCGTCGGCGGCTTTAAGAAAGGGTACCTGTACGGAGTCGGCTCCCTAGGGCCATTGCATATGGCGACGCAGAGATTTCTACCGACACCGCCTCCTCCCATGGCCCGGGCAGACGATGATGTTAGGTCGCAGCTTACGCAGCTGCACGAGACGGTGTCGTCCTTGCGGGAGCAATTTGCCACTCACTTTCCGCCTGCGTCTGCTACTGCCGGTCCGTCTGCTGCTGCCGGTACGTCTGCTGATGGTGCTCGTCCGTCTTCTACTGGTCCGTCGACTGCAGGTGTCGGTCCGTCTTTCGTGGGCCATCTTTCTTTCAATCCTGAAGCCCCTGTGCTACCGCCTACGGTTGTGACGGCACTCCTGGATCTCATGTCCGCAGAGCAGCTTCGCCAACTTCCGAGCACTGTCTACGACGCCTTGCCTCCGTACCTTGTGGAGGAGTATATGCGTCGGTCGAATACGGGAACGGACAATCGACCTCCTCCTTCTTAAAATGTTGTATTAAAAAAATTTGGATTATTTGTGAGAGCTTTGAACTAATTGTGCTATAATCGGCTTATAGCACCGGATATTATGTTACTCTTTAGGATAATTGATATTTATTTTCTATTAATTTGGTTTGGTCTGTGATTCTTGGATAATTGGTCGTATGTGCATATTTGGTCTATGTGATTCTTGGATAATTGGGATGCATTATATATTTGGTCTGTGTGATTGTTGGATATGTATTATATATTGGTTTGGTTTATGCATATATTTGTGAACAGGGAAAGTGCTGCAATTTTTTTCCCAAAAACCCCAGTTAGCGACGGACTAGTGACCGTTTAGCGACGGATATTCCCAGTTGTCGACGGGTTTTCGACGGATAATCCGTCGCTATCTGGGGTTTTTAAACTGTTTCCAGGCAGCGACGGGTTGTCGACGGATCATCCGTCGGCAACGTTCTGGTGGTATAAGCTTCGACGGAATAGCGACGGAATGGCCGTCGCCAGGGCGACTGATAATCAGCCGCTAATCCATCGCTCTATCTAGTGACGGCTTAGCGACGGAAAATCCGTCGACATGGTTCTGGAAATGCATGACATTTTCAGAACCATGGCGACGGATAATCCGTCAGCAATCCGTCGCTGTGGCGTCGCTGTAGCGACGGGTTCGCGACTACTATTCTGTCGCCATGGTGCTGGAAATGCCAAGCATTTCTAGAACCTGATCGACGGATAGTCCATCAGAATACCGTCGCCAATCCGTCATTAATTACCGACGACTACCGACGGATTAGCGACGAAAAGATACGATCTGATACGCTGTTACGACGGATTACCGACGGAAATTTACGTCGCTATTGCCTACACAGTTCAATACTTAATAGTTGAAATGGACGGAAATCCGTCGGGAATGTGTCGCTAATGCTTCGTAGTGTGACGTCGACAATCCGTCGCTATTCCGTTGCCGTGACGACAACTTAGCGACGGAACGTTATTAGCGACGAGCTGATTGCCGACGGATTATTTTGGCCAAAATCCGTCGGTTATCGGTCGCTAATGGTAATTACCGTCGGTTTAGCGACGGATGTGGCCGTCGCTAAAACGATAAATTTTGGTAGTGTTAATCACCAAGTAAATGAAAGAACTATTAGAGAATATACTCGCCTGATACCCTGAATGACTGATATGAATAGATGTCCGAACTGATGTCACAGAGTCCTAATTAGAGCAACACATGTTATAAAGAGTTCAATTTAAAATGATAGAAATTTACAATGCAATTTACATGTTTCTAAGTCAATCTAGGTCAAAATCAACTCTTAGTCAACTCTAAGTCAACTCTGGTCCACCTTGGGTCAAACTAGGTGTCAAGGTTAAGCTTCTAGGATTTTGGTCAAACTTAGATTAGTGGTCAACATCTATGATACTTAGGATATATTAATATATATACATACTACGTATATCCTTATCCATATAGTACCACCCTAACACATACATATAGATATCATATATCAAGTATATACATATCCTCATTATGAACCATAACCTATATCTATATACTCTCATAATATATATAGATACTATATAACCCAAAAATATATATACCTATCTATATAACCCTTCCACAATCTAACATCACCTACTTAAACTCAAACACTTAAATACTAACCCACTAACACTAGGATACCATATCAACATTGGTCATATTGGCATCCCAATACCAATACCTTGGTTGGAATTCAATACCTTATCTTGGGTAAACCTATATCTTACCTTGATATCTTGATACCTTACCTCGGTACCTTGATACCATACATTGGTCATAAGGTAAACTAATCATTTACCTTGAAGGTAAAGGTAATTCATATTTACCTTAAAAAACTAACTTGGTATCATGAGATACTAAGATATCCCTCAAATATCTAATTAACTAACTATCTAATGTACTAACATAACATCTTAACTAATATCTAACATATAACCTATAGAGACTAACTTGCTAACATACCAATATCTAGAACTAACATAACCTACTAACATATCAATATCTAACATACTAGATATCTAACATCAAACTATCTAACAACATATCAAATATCTAACAAAATACTAACCTCTACTATCTAACTAACACTCATACTAACAAATATTACCTAACAATAATATATATATATATATATATATATATATATACGTACTATATCATACATATACTCGACAACCTATGATACCTACATTCACTTAATATCCATACTACATAGGCTCTTAGGTTATACAAAATGCCTATATCGTATAGTCACTCTTCTACTTAAAATCAATATTGTACCAATTGGGCCTTCACTAAATTCTAGGATTAAAGTATGTTGTAGCCCTTCATGTTAGCTTTTCGAAACTTCAAACAGATCGCATTTTTGTGTCCGGAAGCTCTCGAAATTGCGAAAATACCGAAACACGTTTGTCTTTCGGACAGCTGACACTCAAATAGTTTTACAGAAAGTTCTAGAACGATTTTGGCTTATTAAAATATATATTTGGAAAGCTAACTTCGATACGATTCTTTTAAAAAAACGGAAGATTAATCGGAGTTCTGAGTTAAAAGTTATGGCATTTCTAAGTTGCTATGGTTACTAAAAACGTGGATGAATATTATGACGAATTTGGGTTGTTTTGGACAAAAAAACACATGTAGGCCAAGATACTTGGATACCAACATAGGTATCCAAATGAAACTTATTCTAACCATCCTAACTAAGATCAATCCACTCTCTAACCATTCTAAAACTGAATTTAAAACACAATTAATCCTATTAGGCAATAAACCAAATACATGGGGTGTCCTAATTTGGGATCTATCAAGTAGGACACAAAACATATATCTAAAATCCTCAAGAGAGCTCCAAATGGCCTCAAACTTGAATCTAAAGGGGGTACATGCATGGGGGTAGATCCTATGGATTCAAAACTAACTAATATGCATAGGAAATCAATTAGAGGGTTAGTTTTACCTATTGGGAGTGGGATCCCAATGATACTCTCAAAGACACGGCTCCGATACGAAGATCCTTCCAAAATGGACACTCCTCCTTACACTTTGCTCCAAATCTTTGCTAGCACCCTCCCTTGGTAGTATGAGAAGGTTGGATGGAAGTTTTGGTGGAGGAATAAAGAGATTTGGAGATCAAATCAAAGAAGGAAGCTCTCTAATTTGGGGAAGAACATTTTGTGAAGGAAAATAGGCAAGATGGAATGAAATAAAAGGAAGGAATGCTAACCTACCTATAGTGGCTGCCACTAACCCTATTGGGCCTTGGGGGAAAGCCCATTAAGGCCTCAACTAGTCCTCTTGGTTAATTTTAAATTAGGTTCAAGTTTGGATCAAAAGGGTTAAATTTAAGCTTCTAACTTAACCAATCTAACAAGTAGGATTAGTCTAAACTTACTAACTTAATTAGTGGGGTTTGTGGACATGACTAACTAATCTTGGGATCCCGTCTAGAGTCTAAGCTACCCGGGTCACTAACACAAGTCAGAACGACACGAACCTCAAATCCGACTAAACAAATCCCGTAAAATTAATATTAAAATATAAAAATTTCCAAAATATTAAAATATAAAAAATGACCAAAATCATAATACATCAATTTAAATATTATTAAAATAATCTAAAATTTAACAATTAATCAAAATCTTAAATAATTCAAAAGTCACAAAATTACCAAAATATCCTTAGCCTAAAAAGTGGTAATTAGCTAATCTAATCACATGGATTAGGCCTCCATGGTCATGGTTAGTCTCTAGACTAAGCAGCTCTAAGGTTACATTAGCCAAAGAACAAAATCACAAAACACTAATTTAATGATATTAAAATAATCAAAATTTACCAATAAATCAATAACATGATTTAAACCTATTATTAAATAATCAATTTTACAAAAGTTTAAAATTACCCTCATTTTAGAAAAGTGGTTGTTACAAAAAGAGATGTAGCGATGGGCAGAAAGAGAGAAAAGACATAAGAAGAGGAGCTGGGAAGGAGATAGAAGAGAAAAAAAGATGTTAGTTTTTTTTTAATTGGATAACTATTTCTAGTCATTATCCTACAAGACCCTAACCATAAAAACATCAACCCTAACCTAAAACCCAAACTTTAATTATAAAATACTAACAACAATCATAATTCTCAAACTCTTGTCCTAATCCTAAATTCCTAGCCCTAAAATCCAAAACCATAATCCTTATCTTAACCCTAAAATCTTAAGACATTAAAACCCTAACTCTAACCCTAACCCCAACCCTAACCCTAAAACCTTAATCCCAACCTTAAAACCTTAACCCTAAAATATTTGCTTTGGTCATTTTAAAAATAGTTATTTGTATTTACCCCCAAATTGCTAATCATATCTCCACTACCCCATTATTATTTTAACTAGCATTACGTAACCCCACCCCAATTCTTAAAAGATGGGCTCTTTTTTTTGTAGGGGTGGGGTGGGATGTAGGTTATATATATATATATATATATATATATATATATATATATATATATATATATAGCAATTGACCTCTAGCCTAGTGGTTAAGAGAGATGCATGCGGCCCAAGTGGTTGGGAGTTCGAGCCCCAGTGGAGGCGAGTTCGCCACTATATTGGGGAGGGAGGGTAAATACAAATAACTTTTTTAAAAATGACCATTTTACATATGTCTGTCTAAACAAATGGACGTATTCCAAGTATGTCCACTACTCACACCAATATTTAGTAGCGTGAGACCTACATATCTAGAGTGGTATTTTATGGACATGGATATTTTCCTAATTTTTAATTAGGTTAGTTAATGTGGATTTATATTATATTTCAATAACTATATGATTCTATCCACGAGCATCGATTGTGAGAGCATGGCACGTAGTTGTAGTAAAAGGACTGCGACACGTTGGAACTGACTAACGACCAAATTGCCTTGGTGCATACCTTTGGCTTTCATTACATTGATAAAATACTTTTTTTTGTCACGATAAAGACTTGATTTTGAGTCTTGTTGAACGTTAATGGCCCCAACGCAAATACATTACAACTTCCGGTGGAAGAGATGACTATCACACTAGCGAATGTGGTACAGATTCTAGGGTTACCTATTACGTGTGATCTTATATATTTTGATGATGAATTATCTACTGGTCAACTACTTAGAAAGTAACTTTGTGTGGAGTTGCCATTAGATTTAGAAAACACTGACAATGTCAAGTTCAATTGGCTCCGGTGCAATTTTATAGATCGAACATACTTCAGATACATAGGTTTATTGGATGATTCCATGGTATGTATTTTTTGCATTAATTAATGTTTATTCCTATATAAAATATAATATTTTAGTTTAACTAGTATATTTCATTGATCATGCGTTGCACCTGGGCTTACTTACTACACTTATATGTCTTTCTTTTTCTAGATGCAATGAAATAAGTTAAATGGTGCCTTTTTGTCACTTCTATTTTCCGTTATACGTATTTTTTAGGATACGTATACGGATTTCTGATATTTGATAGGTGGACTATATTTTGACTTGTCTTGCTTGGCTTAGCCTTGGTTTAATCTTGACTTGATTTTGGTTCAACTTGGTTCAACATGGCTTGGTTTGGTTCATTTTGGTTTGAGATGAGAAGGGGTTGATATATAAGTCAACTCCGTCAACTCCACTCTCTCTCTCCTCTATAACTTCTTCATTTATTTTTTTTCTTCTTCTCCATAACTCCTTTCCAGCTACAAAAAAATCCTAGGCAAGTGCAACTTGCTTCATGATGGATCTCAAATTTTATTGTTCCACTCTCTTCTCTACTTGATTCTAAGGCTCTTTAGAACTTGACATTTTTGGTTTTGATGGTTGGATTCTTGTAGATCTAAGTTTGTAGCTTTTTTCAATTTTTATTGGTTTTGATCTCTTAAACTTTGTTATTTCTGAAATCTAATTGTCCTATGTTGTAGAAAATTTGATTATACCCAATTTAGGTCCTTGAAAGTCCCGATTTTGACTTATTTTGAGTGATTTATGCCCTTTTGAGTTCATGGGTTTTCATGAACATTGGAAGCTGTCTGGAGAAGATGAGCATGAGGCATGATGGTGTAGAAGCATGGAATTTTAGGCACATTCACAGGTCGAAATTCCTATACGCCTAACACTACATGCGCCAGGGAGCTCAAACGAAGTACTTGGCACAGCAAGACAGCAAAAGTATAGACATCAAAAGGATTTTTATTTCATATAAAAGTCTATTACATGTCTAAAAAAGACTTTACAAAGGAGATTAATTTCTACAAAAAAAGATTCTAAGACTACAGCCAGGGGCAGCAAACTGCCATGCGTCCCCCACCAGGCGCATCATCAGTCAGGCGCATCACTTCAGCGTCTCAGTCAGGCGTGTCTCTTCAGCGTCTCAGTCAGGCGCAGCCTTCAGCGTTTCAGTCAGGCACATCTCTTCAGCGTCTCAGTTATGTGCATCATGAAGTCTCAGCATATGCGCCTTACTTCGACCCGATCAAATGCTTCGACTAATGAAGCATTTATTGAGCAGAACATGAGTGGGCGATCAACCCCACTCTTGCAGGAGGAAGAGCTCTCCAAAGCCCAAGGAAGATGAGAGCACCGCAATTGATCCGCGGCTAAAGGAGCAGCTTTCAACACAACCAGAATGGGCAACACCCACTCTGGCAGAAGAAAGAGCCTCCAAAGTCGGGAGCACCACAATTTTGATCTGCGGCTCTTCTAGCATAACGGAGATAGGGCTCGAGCATCCCGATCTTTGGATGCAACATGCACCTTCCGCCTGCCTCAGAAGCCCTCGACTCTGACTTTTGGATGTAACAGTCACCTTCGAGTGCATGAACGAAGACAAGTCGTCGCATCTTCACCCTCGGGAGCATCTCGTCAACAGAATGTGCTCGAGCAAACACGTTCATTCGAGAAGATGTGAGAGAACGAGAAGCAAACTCTTTCCTTGCCACTATTTATAGGCCGGGCAAATCAAACCCATGCGACAAGTGGCGGCTCTCTGAATCCCGTGCAATGAATTTGCATTTATGGTGATGAACCTGACGCTTCGAATTCAGCCAAGTCAAAACGGCTATTTAAAGCACTTAAAGAACACAAAAGTCGGACCAATAGAGGTACGTCATGCAAAAGGATGCGCCGGTCAGACACCGCGCATCGCACAGACGCGCCCGTCAGTTCCAAGCGCCCTATAGGGATGCGCCCAACAAAGCACAAATCCATGCATCCTAATCAACATGGACCCATGCGCCCATTTCGGCTCGTCACCCATCAAGCAATTAATGCTCAAGTGACAAAGTTGGCAGCACGTTCCCCGAGGACTGGACAGTTAGCAGCTTTTTCAGAAGACGAAGCACCGCTGACATCAGCATCATCATTACTTTCCTCCGACGGTTATGACCCACGTGGCCGACCAACCACTCGCATGCGCCTCAGCAGCCATGCGCTTGAAGACTCGCATACGCCTCAAAAGCCGTGCGCCCCGACCGGTTCGTGACTCCTGAAGATTGTGAGCCAAAGTCTTCTCATGCGCCCAATCCCAGGTACATCCTACCAGATCACTCTCTACAAAATCTGAGATCTTTGAGCCATGAGCATGCACCATGTGTCCTTTGACTCAATTCAGCCTACAAAGGGGTGCTAATCACCCAAGATCTCAGCAACTGAAAGATCCTCTCCCCTGCTACGTGCCAGCCCACAAAAGCAGCATGAAGGATTCAACCCACAAATGATGGTCCATCATCCATGCGCCTCCCGCAGCTTCAACCACGTGGCGTCCCCACGTATAGGTGCATCCTACATATGTGCGCATGAGCAGTCAGTCTGCAAACTATAAATAGAGGGATCATTTCCTTCTTCCACACAGATAACATAATATACATACGTACACAGACAGAAAAATGCATCAGAGTTATCATCCACAAAGATCGGAAGAGACACTCAACGTCTTCTTCCCATCTGCAAACTCCAGCACCCAGAGCAACTCAGACCTTCAGAGAACCGAGAACCGTCGTCAGATCATCAATGGAGTCAACGCATTACCACTCGCTCCGTCGACACAGGGACCCAGATAAATAAAAGTGTTCTCCTAGGACTACATCTAAGTCCTACATTGTAACACTGTTCTGTTTGTAATTGAAATTGCAATAAAAAGATTTTAATGGCAAACAAGCTGACGACTCTGCTGGGGACCTCTTTCTCCTCTACCGAGAAAGCTGTGTCACAATCCGACGACGTGAAGGTGGGCTCCTCCCACAAGACGCTGGTCGTACGCCTCAATCAACAGGTGTATGAGGAGTTCATCTCTGAAGGCAGCACAAGTCCTTCGAAGCGGCTGTCAAAGCCGAAGAAGACTCGCCAAGTCTGGGTGCGAAAGGTCGAGGCCCCTGGCACCACCACTGAAGGGGATGTGCCGATGCAGTCCACCCTTCTCGCTGACGTCCTCAGCAGCCGGGATGCGCCCACCGGTGCAGCGCATCTCTCGGGAAAATGTGGTGCTGACTACATATCCCAGCCATCTCCTTCTCAGACAAGGAAGATGCACCGACGGAGCAGGGGCGCATCTAACGCCCTGCGTAGTAACTCTGATGCGCCACAGAAGGCTTCTGTCTTTGACAGACTCACTCGCTGTCGTAGCGAGGAGAATTTGGACTCTGAGTACTATGCACCCCCCCAGCGGGCTGGTACGAAGAAGTCCAAGGCAGCACGGGCCATGCGCCTCGAACGTGCTATACCAGCAGTGAGCCAGAAACATGCGCTCACAATCATGCGCGCTGCCAATAGTAAACTGTACAAGGTTGACTCGGGTGCTTCTGTGCCACGAACGAGACGACCTTCAAAGTCCATGTCACACTTGGGCGTATCTGCTGCGTTCGCAACCAAGTCGTGCGAGGCAAACTCAGTGGTCTTGAACCCCAGCGCCTACATAGGATGTGCGTCTGTGGCTGGTTCAAGTCACTGTAAATGTTGTACCCCCACTACTGATCTGAGCGCATCTTCTGCGTTGGTTCGGGGGGCGCAACATTCACCTGACCACCCCGGTGCTTGGCCTTACCATACGCCTGATGGGGGTGTCAAGGTGGCACTCTCACTTGACCACCCCGGCGCTTGGCCTTGCTATGCGCCTGATACGGGTGCGAAGGTGGCACTCTCCTCCAATGATTTGCGTAATGTGATCAGTCACAAGCGCCGATAAGGAGAGTCGACTGACAAGCACAATGTGCCCCTCGTATGGCACACCTGTGCTGTAGTCACCATCAACTGTTGTCGTAAAACAGCAGTCCCACCACCAAGGCAGTCTGTGTTCCAGCGGCTGTAATCATCAATACCCCTCCAACGTCGCCTCGGGAAGAAGATGTCAATTGAAGAGGAGCCAGAACTAAAGGTTACTTCTTGCAATGTAATCTCTAACTCCTCGTCAATCCGAAAGGTGACTAGTAACTCCTCGGTCTCGTCCTCATCCAAGAGCTAGCCGAGGAAAACCAAGACAACTGTCCCGTCCTCTGGAGTGTTTGAAGGCACTTGGGGGAGAAAGAAGATCTTGGAGGAAGCTGGGGGTAGTCAAGCCCTTGTTAATCCTCCTTCTGAAGACGAAGACGTCCTCCAGAGCATAGCTGGGGGTAGCCAAATCCTTGCTGATCGTCCTTCCAGCCATGTCATGACAGTATACATGACCAGGGGGATACAGAGTCAGATGCGCCGCCAGCAGACCTCGTTCAGCGCATGGATACTTTGGAAGGGGGACTCAAAACCCTCTCTGCCTCCATACAAATACTGACTCAAGCAGTATTTGAGATACGGTCAGCTTTGGCCATGGCACCTTCTACCGGTCCTGACCCAGGGGCCAATCAACGGGTATCCTTATATACAGATCGCCGCGAAGCACCACGGACGTCGGAGCCATCAAATGCTCAACTCCAGGCTGTACCACCTTCCCCGACTCCCAGCTCCACGAAAGACGTGGTTGAGATGATCAGGGACTTGCGTGAGCACTTCGAGTCCAAGAACAGACAGGAGGAGCGCCAGAAAATGGGGATTACATACCCCCTCGAATGGAATAAAGTGGTTTATCCTCCCAAGTATAAACCACAAATATTGATGCCATACGACGAAAAAGACTCTCCACGCCGCTATCTGACTTACTTCCAGTCTCAAACGGGACATCACCCGAAGGAAGACGTGCTACTCACCAGCATATTTGTCGGGGCATTCGACTGGTACTGCAGTCTCCCTGACAACTCCATATCTTCCTTCGACGACTTGACGCGTCTCTTCCTTGATCGTTTCTACGACGGAGGGAAGGTGTGAGCACCCTGAATTTTGGGTTGATTTTTTATTTTATTTTTATTTTATTTTTTGATTGATTTAGTTTCAATAAATAATTTATTCTGTTATTTTTCTTTAAGTGTACTTTTCCGTGCCTTTGATATTTGGAGTGTCAGGGATGTTCAACTCTGGAAATCTCCTTCATGAGTTTTGAAGTGGACATGATTGCCTTCATGACGGTATATAATGTCCCATCCAAACTTGTTCCCTTGTACTCTTTTTGCTTCACTGAACTTCGGGTCGAATTAGACCATTTGATCATTAATTATTTTTCCTACTCTTTTCCTTGATCATTTTTAGCACGTTACCGTGACTTTTAATTTGGGAGCACAAGACCAGTCAGTTTCTTGAAACCAACTTCTCATGCATGATCTACTCGAGACGCTCGTCATCCATGACCTTCGTGTCCCACTCAGACACGCCATTTTGTGCTCCAATTGCTTCGCACAACTTTCCTGACACGTAACCCGATTTTATTTTACCCCACGGTGTCACATTCATTTTCCAACTTGATTTGTGGGTACCCTGTCGACCAAAACCTGTCAGCCCCAATTATGGACATGGCCCACATTGAGCCTACTACCCGCATGCCACTTGTGTCCCATTTATTGGAATCCCTATGTGCTACTTATTTACCCATGATCATCAACACCTATTTTTATTCGATTAATTTGCCATGTCTGATTTGGACCGAACCCGGCTCCACCAAGTCCAGCCCAGCTCCATGTTATTCTCTATCACCATCATCCTCAGCTCCTTATCCTTGAAAAATATCAAGTACCCTATTTACCTATTTCTAATATTTAATGGAAATCCCATTGATTTTAATCCCTAGGAATGATGTATTCCTACATTAATCCTAACCCTTGATTTCACTCCCCATCCAACCACACAATTTTTCTAACACTCACAACACAAACTCACATACCCCTAGCCGGCCCTAAAATTGAGGTTCACTTTTCTTTCTCTCTCCCTCTCACTACAATTATTACAACTCATCTATTTCTCTCTCTTCCACTCTAATATTTTTTTCCACACAAACACTCAAACCAACAGCAGCTACAACATCACAACCCGACCCCTCCTCCTGGTCCAGCCTCGCCGTCAGCCACCGGCCTCCATCGCCGTCGGCCTCCCCCACAGCGACAACCTCTTCTCTTCCTTCTTCCTCCTCTTCATAACATCATCACCATCACCACTCCATTCAACCACTCGAACCACCACCATCCTTCCTCCGGCCAACCGCCGCACCACCACCCCCATCTCGTGCAGCCGTCGGCCTCCGCCGCAGCTGCTGCACCCGGCCAGCATGCCACCAGCAGCAGCAGCTGCACGTACGCATGCAGGCGCGCACGCGTGCACGCACGGGCCGCTGTCGTGCGCCGCCGTGCCGCCGCGGCCTCCTGGCTGTGCATCCTACTTCGGCGAACAGCCCCCTGACGGCCACCGTCCTCCGGGACGCACCGTCGAGACGATTCGTGCGTTTCGCACGAAGTTCCGTCGTGACGCGCGCGGGATTGATTCAGAATTTGTGCTCCATCGCAGCGACTTCGTACACGTTTTCCCAGAAATCCGACCGTTGGATCGGCAATTTCTTCGCTCCGTCACAATCTTGGTATATCCACCTTCACTCATGTCAATTTTTGTCCGTTAATTTTATTGTTTGATACATCAAAACCGGCCACCAAGTTGACCGTTTAAATTGTATTAAATTTGGACAGTTTCGCGAGGCCAACTTCGTCAGCGTGTATCTCCTCCACCGTAGCTCCTTTTGGCGTGCTACTAGTTCCTGTGCGAAGCTGGTATAACCCTCTTATTACCCCTCCAGTTTCGTTTTATTGTGAGCTTGTTTGATTGGTTGAATTCGACGCCAAAGTTGGCCGTCCGAATTCATAATTTCCAACTTGTAAAATTCTATTTTTGAACACGGGACTCCAGATTTTATTTCCGACACCACCATTAGACTCGTGGCGTCGTTCTGGCATGTTTTCATATAAAATTTGTTAGATTTGGAGAACGTGTGCCCTGGCACGTTTTTCGGTGCAAAGTGGGTCCTACATTCTGGGTCAACGGGACTTTTTTGACGCCGGCTCATCGGAATCCAATTCCGGATATACCGTTGAGTTCGTATCGTCATTCTGGACTCGTTGACATATAATTTGCTAGATTTTGGTGGACATTGGATCCGACACGCATTTCGGTGCAAGTCGGATACTAATATTCGGGTCAATGGGTTATTTTGAGATCGGCTCATCGGAATCCAATTCTGGATATACCGTTGAGTTCGTATCGTCATTCTGGACTCGTTGATATGTAGTTTGCTGAGTTTTGAGAACATTAGCTCCGGTACGCATTTTCGTGCAAACCGGAATCCCAATGTTCTGGTCAACGGGCCAAATTGAGATCGGGTCAACGGAATCCAATTATGGAGATACCGCTGGGTTCGTATCGTCATTCTGGTTTCGTGGACATATAATTTATTATATTTTATAGACTTATTTTCTTGTACGTTTTTCGGTGCAAAACGGCTCCGATACGGATACCATTTTGACCCGAAATTACCTTTTTGCCCTTGTATCCAAATTGGACCAATGGATAGGCTATCCTAGCTAATTTGACCATTCTGGACACGTTGGCGATGTTTATTTCATCGTCCGACAATGTTTGTTGATAATTTCTTTGAGTTTAACCTTTTTATAAATAATTAATAATTAATTCTTATAATGTTCGTATTTCGGGATTAGTACAACGAAACTGAGATCAGTCAATTCCAGTGATCTCACATCGCTGAAATTGACAAGATGAACACGTGGATCACTATAATAAGATTATCAACCTTACCGTTGATCATCTCATCTCGATTTACGTGTCGTAAGTTTCGACGTACGAATAAAGAAGTACACTTTATATCTTTAATAATTAGACTAGATTTTACCCTATTGACCAGAGTTGATCAGTTGACCCAAAGTCAACTATAAGTCAACACTTGACCTAGTATGACTAGATTATTGACCGAAGTTGACCTAGAGCATTTTGACTTAGAAGAACCTAAAATAATAATAGATTGCTTGTAGAGATTCTTTTATTACAACTTGAATACCTTATAACCTGTGCTGCTTTAAATAGGACTCTGTGGCTTCAGTTGGACCCCTTTACCTATCAGCTGTTCAGGTTATCAGGCGAGTACATTCTCTGATCATTTCATATCCTGTTAGAATTATTTTCCTGCTTTAAATTACTTTACTTGATGCTGTCACATTGGTAACACGGATTAGTACTATATGGATCCATTCTGGAGATGTTATTCCCTCAGGGAGCATCGTATACTACATGTTCTGTGCATTTTACTTACATGGTGTATCACTATGCTTCACGATTCTTCGATCACTTGTGACGTGTACTCTCATGATCACAGAGTCTTCCCAGAATCACCCATTTATGGGCATTCCCAGAATCATCCATTTATGGGCTATCCATGTATCATCCCTTGTGGGCCTTTGCATGAATCATAACATAACCTAGTTGGATCCTTGTGTATTGATTGGGGGTACGGGAGAGTAGAAGTAGACATGTGAATAATATCCAAGTAGTGTAGTTCCCAGAATCACTCCATAGTATAGTTCCCAGAATCTTCTATGCCATTCACATGTTTATATTGTACTCTGACTCACTAGCCACTGTTAGCTCTCTACTTATAGTAGATATTTTTATTACAGTTCTCTTTCTCTGTTTACATACTGTATTTCCTTCAGATCCTGTATCTTACTTTACTGCATGATTATATTTTTTAACCTGCTGTGATCTGTTGAGATGTACTGTGCTCGCTCCAGTCCTGACTAGACCTGTTGATAAATTTTACAGATAGCCTGGAGGTTGCATGCTTGTAATGCCTGTTGTTCGTATTACGTATTTGGAATACGTATACGTATTTTATCTTGTATTTGCATATCTCCTTGGTTTGGCTTGGCTTGTTTACTCTCGGTTTGGGTTGGCTTGGTTCGGCTGGCCCAATGCTTGGTTCATCATGGGCCAAGGGTGGAACACCTTAGCCTATGCTTCTCCTTCATTTCCACCACAACCCCCTCTTTATTATCCCCACCAACCTTCTCTCTCCTCCATAATTCTTATTTACTTCTCCTTTCCCTACCATTACTCTTCTCCACCAACCAAGAACACCATAGGCAAGTGCAACTTGCTTCCACAAGAGAACTCCTTTTGATGGTTTCATTAGCTTCTCCTCATGATTCTAAACCACATTAGAACTTGTCATTTTTCCTTTTTAGGCTTTAATTTTTGTAGATCTAGAAATTAGTTACTTTCGGATTTTGGTGGTTTTGATCTATTAAACTTTCTTGTTTTCAAGTTTTGATGGTTCCATGTTGTGGGAAATTTTATTCTACCCAATTTTGACCTTTGGAAAGTTGGATTCGGACTTATTTTGACCAAGATTTGGACAATTGAAGCTTAGATTCAACTTTAGAGTTCTTGCTGTTCTTGCCATTTGGAGAAGACAGTGAGCAGTGAGCTAGCTTTTTAGCTTACGCCACTGAGCTGTACGCTGCTCTTTAGCGAGCGTACGCTGACTTGTGTACGCTGCTCTTTAGCGAGCGTACGCTGACTTGTGTACGCTGCTCTTTAGCGAGCGTACGCTGACTTGTGTACGCTGCTCTTTAGCGAGCGTATGCTGACTTGTGTACGCTGCTCTTTAGCGAGCGTACGCTGACTTGTGTACGCTGCTCTTTAGCGAGCATACGCTAGCCTTGATACGCTGCCTGTTGGTAGCGTGTCTTGAGCGTACGCTAGCTTGAGCGTACGCTGACCTGTAGCTTGAGCGTACGCTGACCTGTAGCTTGAGCGTGCCCTTGTGTACGCTGACCCTTACGTACGCTCCCCATTGGAAGTGTATGGAACCTTTGGTACGCTAGCTCGAGCGTACGCAGACCTGAGCGTACGCTAGCCTGAGCGTAGCCCGGCTTGAGCGTAGCCTGATTACCCTTGATCTTCTATAGTCCTGTATATTGATAATCATAGATTTGTTTAATATGTTTGGAAATGATACCTGAGCATGACACGATAGTGACCCGTAGTGGTGCACTCCTGACATAATGACCTGACATGACCTGATAGTGGCCCGTCGTGGCGCACTCCTGACAAGTATACTTGACATGATAAACCTGATGTGTTATCTCTTGATAAGCTGTTGCGACGGCTACCTGACATGACATGACCTGTATAAATAACCTGGACACCGTGGGCGATTGTGCTTGTACAAATAATCCAGTCCTGTCTTGCATCATGTCTAGGAAGGGACTCCTGAGTACCACGGTCAGGAGTACCTACTAAAATGGACTAAGGTTAACAACTAGATTAATACATTAGTCATGAAGAGATTTTCCAGCTACAGGCAATCCCGTTACCTGGGCACGCCTTGGGATCTGTAGCCTGCCGTCGAGTAGGGCACATTTCCAGCATACTGTCATGTGTTGCACCCTTCAAGCTACCTAAGGGTACATTCGTTTCCTGGACGATGTACCCACCTGAATTCAACTCTAATCTTTTAACCCGGGGAACCTGGATGGTCTGCAGGGCTTGTGGCTGTAGAATAATCTTACTGCATCTTGTTAGTAATTAGGCTTGTGACAACCCTAGTTAGTTAAAGTATCAAGCCGTAATTCTTGCTTGACCGTGAAGTGGTTGGATGGAGTCTAACCAGTCTAGTCTTGACCTGATCCTGTTCCAGACTATTGAATGACCATAATGCTTGTATTTATTTTACCGATAAATGGTGAGAATTCCAAGTTCTGTTCAGACGAAGGGTTACAACCCCGGTCCTTGTTTGGTTTACGGGTTGTAGCCTGGCTATCTGAATAGTTCCATGGTTATCTCGTCGTATATCATCCTGATATGTTTCCTTTTATTCCAGTCTTTATTTTATTTATATTTATATTCCTGTGCTGATTGCTGGTTTTATTTCTTAAGTGAAGCCTCCTTTGTGGCACTTGCTCTTTCTGGGGTCTGACCCAGCTGGTTTTGTGTGGCCAGATTTCGGAGCAGCTCCAGAGGATCTACCGACTTTCCAGCCAGATGGTGGCCACTAGACGGAACCCTGGCAACGAGTGGGTTATTTTTGGCTCTCCCGCTCTATTGTAAAAATATTCTTTTGAGGCGTTTAGCCGACGAGCACCTGTTTAGCTCGATTGCACTTACTTACTGTCTGCCTACCGGCTGTAACATGATTGACAAATCCTAGGGTTGATCATGTATGACTAAACTCTTGCTAGTCCTAATATTTTGTAACGACTAGCTTCATGATCAGCTGAATATGTAATAATTGGGACGCCTTATTATTGTATATTTAATGATCATACATCTTATGACTCTTACTTACTTGCTTATGATTGAGACACTAGGCTTGTTCATGACCTTAAGAGACTGTTGGCTTGTAGATAAACCCTCATGTATCCTAGACAGCCGTGACCGTATAGCGAGATGAAATCCATTTCAATATACGTAGCTGGCTATGTCTGCCCCCGCTCTCCAGTATTCTGGTTCTGGGGCGTGATATGGTTTAAGTGGTAGCCCATGCAGGTCCTGTAAATCAAGATATATGAGGGTTTACCGAATAGATGTCTCAATCAGTATTCGTCCTTGATCTCTGCTCGTATCTTCTGAATCCCTGGATTCTTGTCCTGATCATATGCTTGTATCGTTGCTCTGTCCTGGTCCTTCCTTATTGTTTCCTATGTCGTATTCTTCAGCGGCATAGTACCTAACCCGGCCGATCAGCAAGGCGGAGCACCTCCCACGGACCAGCAGCAACCTGGAGATCAAGTCCAGCATTCCGGAGTAGCTTCCAGAGTCGTGCCTTCTGGCGGAGAGCCACCAGTCCAGCCAGTTCAACCTGTAGAACATGATGACGGCACTTTGGTAGGTCTCGTCAGGACCTTGATAGCTTCTCAAGATCGTCGTGGAGATGCCTTGTAACAGGCAGTGGTGGATGCTTTGACTAGAGGTGGTCATCCAGGGAACATCGCGGCCAACAGCTTCAAGAGCTTGAACCCTCCATTCTTTGACGGTAGTAAAGATGCTATCACAGCAGATGCTTGGCTTCAGGACACTGAGGTGATTCTCGAAGCAGCCAGGACTCCAGAGAACGAGAAGGTGGCCATTGTGCGCCTGCAGTTGTTAGATCTTGCCCACAGCTGGTGGGCAGTGCAGGCCGTTGGATTAGCAGCACCCATTGCTTGGGCAGTATTCAGAGAGAGATTCCAGACCAAGTATTTCGATGTCGTGGCTCGGTATGATCTGCAGACGAGGTTTACCAATCTGAAGCAGATGGGCAGGACGGTCGACGGATATGCGGCCGAGTTTTCCAGACTTAGTCGGTTTGCTCCCACTTTGGTGGCAACCGAGTATGATAGAGCCCAGCGGTTCCAGCAGGGACTTCACCTGGAGATCTTGTTGGCAGTTGAGCAGTTTGAGCATCAGACTTTTGATGCAGTCTTGAGAGCAGCCCAGAGGCATGAGTATACCTCCCAGAGGATTGTGGATAGGGCCGGGGGTCGGAAGAGATCTCACGGCCAGATGAATCAGTCTTCAGCACCAGCCCCGGCAGCCAGGGCCTTGACTATTGGGGCTCCGAGGCGAGCAGCCTCAGTGACGTCGGTTCAGCATTCAACTCCGACGCACCCTCAGCAGCAGCATAAGCAGAAGCAATCTTCCGCAGTGGGTTGTTCTCATTGTGGGAAGCCAGGCCATGTGGTGGCAGAATGTCGCAGGGCACAAGGATTGTGTCTGGCTTGTGGAGCACCAGACCATAGGGTTGGATCCTACCTGAATAGGGGTGGTTCATCATCGTCCAACCTTTCTAGCTCTTCGGTGAGAGGACTAGCTCCGGTCCAGCAGCAGCAGTATCCATTGCCGAGGCCCTTGCCGCCTCAGACCCAAGTGTTCCAGCAGCAGAACCCCCAGCAGTATGCACAAGTCCAAGCCCAGAGTCAGAGCAGGCAGCGAGGATTTCAGCAGAGGGGACCAGCACCCCGAGGGCACGGTCAGGCTATGGTGATGACCGTGGAGGAAGGATTGGCACCAGGAGAGGTAGTGGCAGGTACTATTCTCGTCAACTCCTTTCCAGCTTCAGCTTTATTTGATTCTGGTGCATCGCATTCATTTATGTCTGCACGATTCGCGACACGGGTAGGATTGGAGCCCGAGTCATTATCAGTAAGGCTTAATATACTTACTGGTAACGGACTTGTGGGAGTAGATAGAGTGTTTTCCTCGTGTCGGATCGTAGTTAGCGGTAGAGAATTCCCCGCTAGATTGATAGAGTTCCCGATGGCCGATTATGATGTGGTCTTAGGGATGGATTGGTTGAGGAATCAGTATGCTAGGATAGACTGCCATATTGGTAGGGTTGTTTTTAGCATTCCAGGAGAGCCAGAGTTTTCTTTCTCTCGAGGCGAGGTTGAGCCTTCTCCTCCGATATTACGGATGGCAGTAGCAGCAGTTCAGTTGCCCAGGATAGTGGATGAGTTTCCAGATGTTTTCCCAGAAGAACTTCCAGGTATGCCTCCGGTGCGGGAGATCGAGTTCACTATAGACTTGATTCCCGGGACAGCCCCAGTGTCAGAGAGAGTCTACAGGATGGCGCCGTCAGAGTTGGAGATATTGTACAAGATGATTGAAGAACTCAGAACCAAGGGATTCATTCGTGCTAGTGGATCGCCTTGGGGAGCCCCGATGCTTCTTGTGAAAAAGAAGGATGGTACGTCCAGGTTATGTGTTGATTATCGTACCTTGAACTCAGTGACAATCAAGAACAGATACCCTATTCCGAGGATAGATGACTTGTTTGATCAACTCAAGGGGGCATCAGTATTCTCGAAGATTGACTTGCGCTCAGGATATCACCAGATCAGAGTCAGAGAGCAGGACATCCCGAAGACGGCTTTTAGATCGAGATATGGGCATTGGGAGTTCCTTGTTATGCCTTTTGGAGCAACCAATGCGCCGGCAGTATTCATGGACCTCATGAATCGCATCTTCATGCCTTACTTGGATCAGTTTGTGATCGTGTTCTTGGATGACATCCTGGTCTACAGCAAAAGTGAGGCAGAGCATGAGCAGCATCTCCGTATAGTTCTTCAGATCCTCAGAGAGCACCAGTTATATGCCAAGTTTAGTAAATGCGAGTTCTGGCTCGATCGCATTTCGTACTTGGGTCATATCATTACTCGAGGAGGAGTAGAAGTGGATCCCCAGAAGATTGTGGCTATTGAGTCATGGCCAGTGCCCAGCACCGTTACAGAGGTTCGTAGTTTTCTTGGATTGGCCGACTATTACTGACGGTTTGTTTCAGACTTTGCTCGGATATCAGCACCATTGACCCAGTTGACCCGCAAGGATGCGCAGTTTGCTTGGACAGCAGAGTGTCAGAGTTCTTTTGAGCAGTTGAAGCGAGGCCTGATAACAGCTCCTATTCTCACGCTTCCAGATGGGACCGGAGGATTCTCAGTGTACTGTGATGCTTCAGGCAGAGGTTTAGGATATGTTCTGATGCAGCATGGGAAGGTGATAGCTTATGCGTCACGACAACTTCGTGATCATGAGAGGAATTACCCAACCCATGACTTGGAGCTGGCAGCAGTGGTGTTTGCACTTAAGTTGTGGAGGCACTACTTGTACGGAGATAGGGTGGAGATTTTCACCGACCACAAGAGCCTGAAGTATGTTTTCACCTAGAAGGATCTTAACATGCGTCAGAGGAGGTGGCTGGAGCTTCTTGTGGATTATGATGTCAACCTGCAGTATCATCCTGGGAAGGCCAATGTTGTTGCGGATGCATTGAGCAGGAGAGCCGGAGCTTATTTTCTAACAGCGCAGCCAGAGCTGTTAGCCGATCTTCAGAAGATGGGTATAGAAGTTGTTCTCCCTTCCAGTGTGGCCTTGATGGCCAGCATGCAAGTTCAGTCCACTATAGTCGAGAGGATCCGGATGGCGCAGTCGGCAGATTCCAAGCTTCAGCGACTCAGAGCAGAGTGTAAGGCAGGACGAAGACCAGAGTTATATATTCATGAGGATGGTACACTTCGACATGGTAAGCGTCTTTGTGTACCCAGCGGAGATATCCGGCAGGAGATCATGTCAGAATCGTACAGTTCACAGTATTCCATCCATCCCGGCAGTACGAAGATGTACCGTGATATCCGTCAGCACTTCTGGTGGAATGGCATGAAGCGGGAGATAGCTCGGTTTGTCTCTCGGTGTTTGGTTTGCCAACAGGTTAAGACCGAACATCAGAGACCGGCTGGACTTCTTACCATGAATTTCTTCTTAATACAATGAATCGATAATTTTGCTAGACTTTATCTTGGATTTGATATTTTAACCCTGGGTTTCAAAATGGTTCCTTCTTTTAGACAAATAAGCAAACAGATTTTATCGTTATTTCCTTCTTGCTGTTATTCTTGTATTAAATAATAATAATAATAAAACTGTCTTGATTACGTCAATCACCTACTTGCAATCTTGGTAGAAATCTAAATGTTGCTCTTGATATAGATTTTGGTTTTTATATTGGGTCATGAGAATATATATAGTGGACACAAACACTTTGCCTGATACATATACATGCTACGCTTGATTTCCAACCTATCTAAATAAATATTAATATGTTGTTGATGTTAAATTTCCAAACCCCAATATTTTTGGTTCTTTGCTTTTTCCAGCTTAAATTCGTATTTAAATATAAATTTCATGTTATTAGTTTTGTCTACATAACTGCACATGTATGATATCTACAGGGTTTTAATTTTTAGAAAATTTGGTTAAGTTATGTTAAATTTGTCAAATCTGAGGCTGTATACATATTAACCCTTAATACTGGATTTTAAATGTTAGATCAAATTATTGTTTTGAATGTGATATTTAGAGCTTTGTACATTGTTGTACGTAGGGATATAATGTTAGGTTTCATATTCTTACATGTTAGGTTGTGATAAACATTGAGTTGGTTTTGATGTGCAAATTTCTCCAAAATTCTGAAAACTGAATACATGTTAACATTCATACATTGATTTCCATGTTTAGTTCAATTTCAGATTTAGCATGTAATATTGAACGGTATACGTAGATAAATGTATGGATAGTATGTTAGGGTTTTATTTCTATCATGTTAGGATGTATTGGGAGCATTGAGATTGGTTGTGATGTTCCAAAACCCTAAAATCTGAGACTGCATTATGTTAATATTACACTGGTTTAAATGTTAGCTTATTTCAGATTTTGTATGTAAATGCCGAACTAAAACTGGATTTAACCGTTCAATACTAAGCTATACCCTGTACAAGGACACACACACCCTAACTTAGTATACACTGCCATGTAAGCCTAACATTTCCTCTCTATGTTATGTTCATATACCTGTATAGATATATATAGAGTTTATACGTACATGTTATAATGTATATAGATACATAACTAAGTCCCTACCTTATATATATATATATATATATATATATATATATATATATATATATATATATATATATATATATATATATATGGTTAGCCATGCATGTTATGAGTAAATAAGTTGCGTATTGTAGATTGTTTAACCAATATGCCATGATTAGTGTAACTTGATAGCCGTTGTTGAAACCCAAATCCTCATATACAATTTCATGTATATTCACCTACACACATGCCTACTATATAACCATATTGACCTGTTCACATACACCCATACACACACAAACCACATAACCTTACATAATGCTAGTTTTCTCTCTCTAACGCTCTTCCTCTATATATATTGTGATTGGATTTCAATGCAAGTGATTTTCAATTCCTAAATTTTTGAATTTGATTTTTCTGTACCCTTTATAGATAATTGGTAGTTGCCTTTATTTTATTTTGATAAGTACCAGTTTTCATATAGGATGGTAGACCGCCTTACAGTTTTGATGATTTGTTATTTCTGTATCTTTTCTCGTTTAGCACCCTAGATTGCTTGTGTGTTTGATACCCTATGACCGTTTGGGTTAGCATGACTAGTGTCACGACCCGGTCCCAATTACTTGGAACGAATCGGATCATGTCCAGCCTGCACCGTTGATGAGACGACGGCAGTAAGCTGTAACTTCCATATGCAGGTAATTAACAACTCAAACTAAATTTTCCACAATATTTATTATTCGATAAATTAAAAACTTGTTCAGTACAAAGTACAAACATAAACCACCAACTTAAATAACATTGTTTTTAGACAAAACTAACAAACTGAAAAATAGCATCTAAAGAAAAGCAACATCCTCATCAAGTAAGCCATCCTCAGGAAGCACAGCAGGGTATAGCTCAGGGTCATAGTAGCTACTAATCAGTAGCTCTGCATCCTCAACAGGACCTAAAAATATAGTCTCCAGTCAGGAGGGAGCAAAGTACAAATTCATGATATTTTAACAATTGAAATTAATAATGGAATTATGCACTTTTAAACAATTTGAAATAAATGATTTTCCAACAGTTAAAACAGTGAGATATGAATAGGTAATGAATATAACCGGATTGGGTTTGTTACAGTAATATCCTAGTGATATGGTATGGCTTATCCCCGTGTGTTTGAGGGGTAAGCTAATACATTCAGTTATACTAATTGGCTGTGGTCATATCCACTACACTACTCCCCCAGTCCCCAATAGTTACAGTAGTTACAGTCAATGCTCTCAAAGAGAGTTCCGTGTTGTATCGTGGTTTAAACTTGCATTAAAACAATTATTAACTAATTGTAATCTACCACAAAAATTGTACTTGCCTCAAATGATTTGACTGGATGGGTCGATACGTCGGGATGGGAATTCAGGTTCTTCCTTGAGATCCTACATTTGGAAACTTGTCTCAGAAAACTAAAGTTGCCAATGATGCTATACTAGTTGCAATCTCTAGTTGTGTCCTAGTCAATTTTAGTCTTTATTTAGCTAACACAACCAAAACGCTATTTATTAATGCGTTGCAATTAAGAAACATCAATTTACATTTAATTTCGAGAAAAATTGTATTTATCGATTTACTTGGAAAAACTTGGTATTTTATAATTATATAACTATAAAACTAAGATTTTTCTTTTTAATGAGAAATACATGAATTTCTATTTTAAATTTACAACTTAATTGCTAAGTGACAAAACATTTATTATTATATTCTTTTTAAAATACAATAAATAATTTATCATTTTATACTACGTTCCCATGACCAAAATCATCCAGAAAATAAAAGAAAAATAAAATAAAACCTAAGCTATTACAATCTCACAACCAGAATAAATAAATAGGCTTATGCCCTTACAGACCAATTACATGAATTTAAATAAGAATAAAAGTTTGGTTAGTCCTGAAAATTATCCTACAATTTAATAAAATAAAATAATAATTTAAATTCAATTGAATTTATTTTATGAGTCTCAGAATATTGGTCTTCAAAATATCTAATGCCTCAACGTCCGGGCGAAACCGGTTTCGTTTGCACTTAGCCAGGGCCCATTGACCAATACGGTCGTCGCCCAATAAATCTAAATATATTATTTTTATTTCGAAAATCATTTTAAAATATAACTAAATTTTTATGGAAAAATTCGGCAGCATTTCCTCTATTTTTGGTCAACCCAAAAACTGGGAAAATGCTAAACCAAACACCGATAACTGTCCCCAACCAGGGAACACAAATTTTTCCAACCAAAATAATATTAAACCCGAATCAGCAATATGTTTCCGAAAAATTTCGAAAACCCAACTAAACTCGGAAATTCTGAAATAATCACCAGAACTCTTTCCGAAGAGTTCTCGGGAAAAACCCGAAATCAACAAACCATCCGCAGAACCAAATATCACAGAACAAATGATCCGAAATTTCCGCAACCAAAAACATAGCCGAAAATCGAATTTTTCGAAGAAAATTCGTGGACCAAATCTCATCATCGACGCCTACGAGGGACGAACTACTGAGATTAACAGAGGTTATCCAAACTTGACGGAATCTGAAGTATAGCCTCAGACTCGGAACATGTCCAGCACTCGCGGACAGCAAGAAAAACAGCAAAACAGCAGATCTGGGTCGGGGCACGCTGACCGAGTGGGGCCGGGGTCGGCGCGCACGTGAATGGCGGTGGTGGTCGGCCAGGCGAAAGGTGCGCCGGCTCGAAGTCGGCCGGGAACAGCAGCGGTCGGCTGCGGAAACAGGGGCGCCGGCTAGGGTTCGGCCGGGACTCGGGCGGAGGGCGCTGGAGACGGGGCTCGTGACTCCGGTGGTGGAGCTCGGTCGTCGGGGCTGCGGCTCAGGCGGGGGTTCGCCGAATTTGGGGCTAGGGCACGGTTAGGGTTCTGAAGAGTGGTAGGGATGATGAAGATGGTGATGGAGAGGGTTTAAATAGGAAAGAGTAAAGGGGTTACGGGAGGGGAAGAGTCGTCGGGAGGTTTCGGGAGGGGATGAGTCGGTCGAGCGGCCGCTCGGGAAATCGAAAGTGAAGGGCTCGACCGTTTGGCCACAGAATGGAGAAACTTGGTTGTCTTCATAATGGAGAGGTTTTAAGAGTGTGCTGTTTAGTAAAAATGGATGAATGAGTAATTAAGTAATGAATGGAATAATCCATTCTATATAATGAATGAGTGTTTAGAATTTTTAATAAATAGAAAGAAAAATATATTAAGGAAAATTTTAGAAAATTAAACTTGGGTTCAAGACGAGTTTGGGCTGGGTCAGAACAGTTCAGAACCAACAATCTAAATCCAGGATTAAGTAATGTTTCAAAATATAATTATTCTAAATTAACAATTAATAATGATTTGAGATAATAATTAGCTAATTAATTTATTTAATTATTTAACTGAAAAATTTGAAAGTTTCTAGATGGGTTCGGGACTTGGGAACGAGTTCAAGTCTGGGTCAACCAATCAAAAATCCATGATTATTTATTTTAAAATTAGTAACTTTCTATTTAGTTTTTAATACTAATTTGGCAAAATATTAATTTAATAAACACTAAATTTTAATAATTTAGAAAAAATAACAAAAATCAAATTTCCAGAATTAATTAACTAATTCAAGTAATTAACTAAAATTACGGGTTTCACAACCTTCCCTTTCTTAAGAAATTTCGTCCTCGAAATTTAAAGGATAAGGTTAGGAAAATACCTCAGGTCTCAAACAAGTACGGGTACTGCTCCCGCATCTCATCTTCTCGCTCCCAGGTAGACTCGCCTGGGGAATCGTGCCACCACATAACTTTGACTATGGAAGTCACTGAAGTCCTGGTCCTCTTCTCGCCTCTGTCCAAAATCGCTACAGGCTTCTCTAGCACTGTGAGGCTCGGTCCAATCTCTAACTCCGAATGGTCCAGGATATGACTCGGATCCGGGATGTAGCGTCTGAGCTGCGAAACGTAGAAGACGTTGTGCATGCCCTCAAGATTAGCTGGTAGAGCTAACCGATACGCTACTTCACCAATTCGACTCAAAACTTCAAATGGTCCGATATATCTGGGACTCAGCTTCCCAGCTCTGCCAAATCGGATAGTTCCTCTGGTAGAAAAAATCTTCACAAAGACACTATCTCCTTCTTCAAACTGCAGTGGTCGACGACTGCTATCTGCCCAATGCTTCTGCCTGTCTTGGGCGATCCTGAGCTTGTCTCTAATCACCTTCACCTTCTCTGCTGCATCAGTCACCATCTCTGGCTCCAGTAGTACTCTTTCTCCTACGTCGTCCCATGCAAGTGGAGTACGACAACGACGTCCATAGAGTGCTTCAAATGGGGTCATACTAATGCTAGCTTGGTAACTGTTGTTGTAGGAGAATTCCACTAAATGCAAGTGATCCTCCCAAGACCCTCCAAATTCCAAGACGCAAGATCTCAGCACATCTTCTAGCGTCTGGATGGTCCTCTCAGATTGTCCATCAGTTTGGGGATGATAGGCTGTGCTGAACTTCAGTTTTGTTCCCAAGCTGTCATGCAAACTCTTCCAAAAGTGAGAGGTAAATCTAGTATCTCGGTCAGATACAATACTTACCGATACTCCATGAATCCGGTAGATGTGCCGCATGTAGAGTGCCGCCAACTTCTCGGTGGATAAACCAACCTTGAAGGGAATAAAGTGTGCCAACTTAGTCAGTCGGTCCATAATAAACCAAATAGCGTCATTCCCTCCTTGGGATCGAGGCAGTCCTGACACAAAGTCCATTGTTATATGCTTCCACTTCCACTCCGGAATATCCAGCGGCTGTAGAAGTCCTGCGGGTCTCTGTCTGCTAGCCTTCACTTGTTGGAAAATTAAGCATCTAGCCACAAATATGGATACATCCTTCTTCATTCCATACCACCAAACGATGGTACGCATATCCCGATACATCTTATTAGCTCCAGGATGTATGGAATACTGCGATTGGTGCGCTTCTTGTATCAGCTCATTCCTTAATTCGCCAGATGGTACACACAGCCTCGTACCATTCTTTAATGCTCCGTCACTGGCGATAGAGAAACCTTCAAGTGTTCCTGCCAGCACTTCATCTCTGAGTTTGCAAAGCGTTTCGTCTTGAAATTGTGTCTCTTTGACTTTGTCCATCAAACTTGAACGTAATTGCAACTGCATCATGGTTGAGTCAGCTCCAGGTACATCAGTTTCTCGCCCCAGTTCCTTTATCTTCTCCTCAGGCAGTACAATCTTCAGACCAAGCTTCTCTATGTCCTCCAACAAGTGCCGCTCCTTGGTCAAGAACATCGCCACTGGGTATCGACTAAGTGCATCTGCAACCACATTAGCCTTACCCGGATGGTACTGCAGGTCGATGTCAAAATCTTTCATCAGTTCTAACCACCTTCTTTGTCTCATGTTCAGCTCCTTCTGAGTGAAAACATACTTCAGACTTTTGTGGTCTGTATATATTTCCACTCTCTCTCCATATAGATAATGCTTCCATAGCTTCAATACAAAGATGACTGCAGCAAGCTCCAGGTCATGTGTGGGATAATTCTTCTCATGATTTCGTAATCGTCTAGATGCGTAAGCAATCACTTTCCCATTTTGTTGAAGAACACAACCTAGTCCTTTTCCAGAGGCATCGCTATAGATTGAGAAACCACCGGTTCCTGCGGGTAGCGCAAGGATTGGTACAGTAGTAAGCCTCTTCTTCAGCTCCTCGAATGCCGCCTGGCAATCTTCCGTCCAGATGAACTCTTCATTCTTTCGCGTAAGCTTCGTCATTGGTTCAGCAATTCTGGCAAAATCCTTCACAAACTTCCGGTAGTAGCCAGCCAAGCCCAAGAAACTTCTGATTTTAGCAACCGAGCTTGGGGTAGACCACTTCTCAACAGCAGCTATCTTCTTAGGGTCTACCAAAATTCCTTCTCCTGTGACAACATGGCCAAGAAAATCCACATTGTCTAGAAAGAATTCACATTTGGATAGCTTACCATATAACTTCTCTTTCCTCAAAGTTCCCAGAACTTTCCTGAGGTGCTTCTCATGCTCCTCTTTAGTTTTCGAGTAAATCAGAATGTCATCGATGAAGAAAACGACAAACTGATCTAGGTATTCATAGAAAACCTTGTTCATAAGGTTCATGAATACAGCAGGAGCATTCGTCAGTCCAAACGGCATGACCAAGAATTCAAACTGCCCATACTTGGTGTTGAACGCCGTCTTGGGAATGTCCTCTTTCCTGACCTTGATCTGATGGTAGCCGGATCTGAGGTCAATCTTCGAGAACACCTTGGCTCCACTGAGTTGGTCAAACAGGTCATCGATCCGGGGCAGAGGGTACTTGTTCTTGATGGTGATATTGTTCAGCGCCCGGTAGTCGATGCACATCCTCACAGTTTCGTCCTTCTTGGGTACAAACAAGACAGGTGCTCCCCAGGGTGAAGCTCCGTCTCAGATAAATCCCAAAGCCTTCAGTTCATTGATCTGATCCTTTATCTCCTTGGCCTCCTTCGGGTTGACTTTGTAGCATCCCTTAGAAATAGGGGAAGAACCGGGGACTAGGTCAATGGTGAACTCTATGTCTCGATCTAGGGGTAACTCGGGAAGACTATCAGGGAAGACGTCTATAAATTCTGCTATGATAGGATGGGGAGGTCCGTTTCTTCTGTGATAGAGGTGTAGGTAACACACTCCATATCCTCCGGAGTTCGAGAGATTTCAAACTCCAGTTCTCCAGGTGGGCTGAAGACTACACATCCTCTGTGACAGTCTATCAGCGCATGCTGCTTACTCAACCAGTCCATTCCTAGGACTATATCATAGTTGGGTAAGGGCATCACAAGCAAAGGTGCTATGAATTGGTGGCCTGATATGGTTATAGGGCAATTACAGGTCTCAGTGATAGGTAGGGGTCCTCCACCGGTCATGACTCTACAAATCTTCTTGCTAAAGCCCGTATCTATGTGGTGTGCAGAGATGAACTTTGTGGATATGAAACTATGTGATGCATCCGAATCAAATAAAGCTAAGGCAGGATAGGAATGCACATAAATGAAACCTGCGATGACATCAGCTGTAGGTTTCTGCTCTGGTTCTTGTTCCTCTGCTGCTAGGGCAAAAGCTCGCCCAGTCTTCTGTTGATGCTGCCCAAATTGTTGTTGCTGAGTGGGCAGAGGACCTTTCTGTTGAGTAGCTCCAGTCCGGTGGGCCGCCGAGGGGCAGTCCTTCACTTGGTGGATGGAAGACCCACAGACTAGGCAATGTCCTAGTCTCTTTCTGCAGATATTTGCTTGATACCCCAGCCTTTTACAATAGTCGCAGACAGGGATCTACCTCTGAGGTGCCCTATCATTGTTCCTTGCCTGCTGGTTCTGCTGCTGGTGGTGGGAAGGCTGGTTGTTGTTGTTGTTGTTGGGCCTCTTCTGATTACCCTGGTAGTTGTTAGTTCCAGGATAATCTTCCTTTGAGCGAGCGGGTTGGCTCTTCTCTATATCTTGAGCTCGCTCTAGAATCTTTTCATAGGTCTTAGCACCACCTGAGATCACATGGGTGCGGATCTCCTCTCTCAGCCCATGTCTAAATCTTTCAGTACGATCTTCAGGGTCAGCCACCAGGTTCTTGGCAAAACGGCTGAGTTGGCCGAATTCTGCCGCATATTCTCCAACAGTCATATTTTCTTGCTTTAGGTTCTGAAATTGCCTCTCCATATCCTGCAACTCTGATGTTGGGAAGAACTTCCTCTTGAACAACCTCTTGAAAGTGTCCCAATCAATCTGCCTGTCCTGGAGTCGGGGTTCATTCCGATACCAGGTGCTTGCTACACTTTGCAGTTGGAGTCCCACTGCTTCAGCCTTGAGGTCTTCTGGAAGTCGAGCGACGCTTAGGAGATGCTCCATACTATCGAGCCATTCATCAGCATAGACGATTCCCTCGGTTCCCTTGAAGGGTCGAGGGTTCTGCTTCTTGAAGCTCTCAATATCGTCCACCTTGGCAATATGATTCCCATTAATTTAAATGACCTTAATATTACATAAATTAATCCTTAGATTTATGTTTACCTTGGTAGGCCTCGGTTCCTGTTGAGCTGTTTCTCCTCTCTCTAGTGCAGCCATTGCCACCTTTGGGCATTCTCCATGCCTTCTCTCATAATTGCCGTCTGCTCGCGATGAGCTTCAGCTTGAGTTCTCTGGGCTTCTAGTACTCCTCTTAGTAGACCTATGAGGTCGGTGGGGTCCACAGGCACCGGTGGGGCAGCTGGAGTGGGCAAAACCACAGGGGGCTGCATCTCCGTCTGGGAAGATGATGGATCCACCGTTGTATTATGGGAACGGTCGGCCAGCTGCCGAGGTGTAGGATCCGGACTTGATTGGGGAGGTAGGGTATGATAGGGTGAAGATACCCCATCGCCAGCAGGATTGGTATTGTCAGTGGCCATTCTCTGGAAGGTTTAGGATATAAACATAAGCAAGGTAGCCTACCAATCTATAATCAAACAAAAATATTTACATATATAATTCGGACCTATTATTGTGACAAATCAATATTCTAGTATTCTAATTATCTCTAGATAGGTTTTCCTAAGTTGTTGATGAGACCTGCTGTCACCCTCATTTTCCGTATTTTCTGTATTTCGTATTGTACTCGTAATTTAATTTTGGCACATATTTTATTTTCTCAACTTGTGGATTTGGTTTCTCGTAAATGGGTTTTGGACCATGGCTTGGTTTTATTTTGTGGAGTTGGTTAGGTTCATCATGAGTGGAACACCTTAGCCTATTCTCCACTTCCATTCCATCACAACTACCATCATAAATCCCCACCTACTTTTCTCTCTCCTCTTTATTTTTCATTTACTTCTCCAACTTCTTCTTCTTCCTTCTTCCACACAACACCATCACCTATAGGCAAGTGCACCTTGCCACCACATGAGAACCACTTTTTATTTGTCTATTAGCTAGATTAGGCCATGGAGATCAACATTAGAACTTGACATTTTGTGATTTGGAGTTTCCATTGTTCTAGATCTAGGTTTTTACTATTTTTGGATTTGCATAATTTTGATCTATTTAACTTGGATTTTAGTTTGTTTTGATGCTTCCATGTGGAAGAGAATTCAATTTTACTCAAGTTAGAGCTTTGAAAATCTAAATTTTGTTTTGATTTGATCAAGTTATGAAGTTTTGAACTTTGGAGTTCTTGGAGTCTTCTTCTCGGCCTGGAGAAGAAGACAGCAGCCTGCGCTCTTTAGCGCAGTGCTGGATTGCGCATCCCCCTCGGCCAGCGCTCTTTAGCGCAGCGCCGACTGCACAGCTTGCCTCTTGGCGAACTGCGCTCAACCCGAGTGCGCATGGATTCTTGCGCAGTCTGTTCTTGCGTAATCCATCCATGCGCAGTCCATTTCTGCGCAATCCATCCATGCGCAGTCCGTCCCTGCGCCATCCATTCCTGTGCAACCTGATCCAGCGCAACCATCTGCTGCGCCATCCACCCATGCGCAGCTCACCCCTGTGCAGTTGGCCCCTGGCGTACTGACTCCTGCACAACCCGACCCCAGGGACTCTTGCGCAATCTGTCCAATTATGGAGATTTGGTTTTATTTTCCTTAGGCCTGGATCTTCCATAGTCCTGTATATTGTCATGAACTTGATTTTACTTAATATGTTTGGAATGACTATTGTACATGGCTGGGTATGGCAAGAACTAGCATAACACGACAGTGACCCGTAGTGGTGCACTCTTGACATGACCAACCTGACTTGATAGTGGCCCGTGGCGGCGCACTCCTGACTTGACTTGACTTGACTTGATAACTTAACTTGACCTGCCTTGACACCGTGGATGGTTCTTTCTTGCTTGCTTGTTAAATCCACTTGTCCAGTCTTGCATCATGTCTAGGATGGGACTCTTGAGTACTACGGTCAGGAGTACCTACTAAAATGGATTAAGGCTAATAACAAGAATAATTCAGTAGTCATGAGAGATTTCCCCAGTTACAGGCAATCCCGTTATCCTGGCAGCAATTGTTTGGACTTGTAGCCTGCCGTCGAGTAGGGCACATTTCCAGCTCACCGTCGTGTGGGGCACATAATTATTGATAACTGCTTAATGAATTCAAATCGCCTGGATAACCTGGATTAGCTGCAGGACTTGTGGCTGGAGGGACATCTCATTGCATCTTGCTAGTAACTAGGCTTGTGATAACCCTAGTTAGTTAATGTAGAAAGTCGTAGGCAATAATTGGCCGTGATTGCTTGGATGGGGTCTAGTCCAGTATAGTATGGTCTAGAATTGATTGATTGTAAGATTGTACCAGAATGATTGAAAGATTGTCACTATAATGATTGTCACTCCAGATTATCACTATAATGATTGTTACTCCAGATTGTTACTTGACCTGATTTCTTATATTTATCTTGCCGATAAATGGTGAAAGAAACCAAGTTCCGTTCAGACGAAGGGTTACAACCCCGGTCCTTGTTTGGTTTACGGGTTGTAACCTAGCTATCTGAATAGTCCCATGGTTATCTCATCGTATATCATCCTGTCATGCTTTTCCATATGTCCTGTCTTTTAGTGATTCTATACAAGATTGTCTTTTATAATTACCCATCATGCTTTTTTTAAACTACTGCCTTTTATTATGTAATTATATTATTGTGCTAATTTGCTGGTTTTTGTTCTCATTTTGTGGCCTCCTTTGTGGCACTTGCTCTTTCTGGGGTCTGACCCAGCTGGTTTTGTATGGCCAGATACCGGAGCGGCAGCAAAGGATCTACCTGTCTTCCAGCCCAATGGTGAACACTAGACGGAACCCGGGCAACGAGTGGGTTTTCTATTTTGTTTCGCTCACTCTATTGTAAAAATTATTCTTTTGAGGCGTTTAGCCGACGAGCACCTGTTAGCTCGATGCACTTTTATTTACTGTCTGCCTACGGGCTGTAAGCATGATTGGCAACTCGAGGTTGATCATGTATGACTTAACTCTTGCTAGTCCTTACATTTTGTACGACTAGCTTCATGATCATCTGGATATGTAATGTTTGGGACGCCTTACAATTGTATATTTGGTGATCTGATATCTTGTGATTATTATTAGTTGGTTGAGATTGAGACGATAGGATAATTTATGACCTTAAGAGACTGATGGCTTGTAGATAAACCCTCACATATCTAGACAGCCGTGACCGTATGGTGAGATGGATTCCATTTCATTATACGTAGCTGGCTATGTCTGCCTCCGCTCTCCAGTATTCTGGTTCTGGGGCGTGACACCTGCATGGGCCACCACTAAAAACATGTCACGACCCGGTCCCAATTACTTGGAACGAATCGGATCATGCCCAGCCTGCACCGTTGATGAGACGGCGGCAGTAAGCTGTAACTTCCATATGCAGGTAATCAACAACTCAAACTAAATTTGCCACAATATTTATTATTCGATAAATTAAAAACTTGTTCAGTACAAAGTACAAACATAAACCACCAACTTAAATAACATTGTTTTTAGACAAAACTAACAAACTGGAAAATAGCATCTAAAGAAAAGCAACATCCTCATCAAGTAAGCCATCCTCAGGAAGCACAGCAGGGTATATCTCAGGGTCATAGTAGCTACTAATCAGTAGCTCTGCATCCTCAACAGGACCTAAAAATATAGTCTCCAGTCAGGAGGGAGCAAAGTACAAATTCATGATATTTTAACAATTGAAATTAATAATGGAATTATGCACTTTTAAATAATTTAAAATAAATGATTTTCCAACAGTTAAAACAGTGAGATATGAATAGGTAATGAATATGACCGGATTGGGTTTGTTACAGTAATATCCTAGTGATATGGTATGGCTTATCCCCGTGTGTTTGAGGGGTAAGCTAATACATTCAGTTATACTAATTGGCTGTGGTCATATCCACTACACTACTCCTCCAGTCCCCAATAGTTACAGTAGTTACAGTCAATGCTCTCAAAGAGAGTTCCGTGTTGTATCGTGGTTTAAACTTGCATTAAAACTATTATTAACTAATTTAATCTACCACAAAAATTGTACTTGCCTCAAATGATTTGACTGGATGGGTCGATACGTCGGGATGTGAATTCAGGTTCTTCCTTGAGATCCTACATTTGGAAACTTTTCTCAGAAAACTAAAGTTGCCAATGATGCTATACTAGTTGCAATCTCTAGTTGTGTCCTAGTCAATTTTAGTCTTTATTTAGCTAACACAACCAAAACGCTATTTATTAATGCGTTGCAATTAAGAAACATCAATTTACATTTAATTTCGAGAAAAATTGTATTTATCGATTTATTTGGAAAAACTTGGTATTTTATAATTATATAACTATAAAACTAAGATTTTCCTTTTTAATGAGAAATACATGAATTTCTATTTTAAATTTACAACTTAATTCCTAAGTGACAAAACATTTATTATTATATTCTTTTTAAAATACAATAAATAATTTATCATTTTATACTACGTTCCCATGACCAAAATCATCCAGAAAATAAAAGAAAAATAAAATAAAACCTAAGCTATTACAATCTCACAACCAGAATAAATAAATAGGCTTATGCCCTTACAGACCAATTACATGAATTTAAATAAGAATAAAAGTTTGGTTAGTCATGAAAATTATCCTACAATTTAATAAAATAAAATAATAATTTAAATTCAATTGAATTTATTTTATGAGTCTCAGAATATTGGTCCAATCTTCAAAATAGCTAATGCCTCAACGTCCGGGCGAAACCGGTTTCGTTTGCACTTAGCCAGGGCCCATTGACCAATACGGTCGTCGCCCAATAAATCCAAATATATTATTTTTATTTCGAAAATCATTTTAAAATCATTTTAAAATATAACTAAATTTTTATAGAAAAATCCGGCAGCATTTCCTCTATTTTTGGTCAACCCAAAAACTGGAAAAATGCTAAACCAAACACCGATAACTGTCCCCAACCAGGGAACACAAATTTTTCCAACCAAAATAATATTAAACCCGAATCAGCAATATGTTTCCGAAAAATTTCGGAAACCCAACTAAACTCGGAAATTCCGAAATAATCACCAGGACTCTTTCCGAAGAGTTCTCGGGAAAAACCCGAAATCAACAAACCATCCGCAGAACCAAATATCACAGAACAAATGATCCAAAATTTTCGAAACCAAAAACGTAGCCGAAAACCGAATTTTTCGAAGAAAATTCGTGGACCAAATCTCATCATCGACGCCTACGAGGGACGAACTACTGAGATTAACAGAGGTTACCCAAACTTGACGGAATCTGAAGTGTAGCCTCAGACTCGGAACGTGTCCAGCACTCGCGGACAGCAAGGAAAATAGCGAAACAGCAGATCTGGGTCGGGGCACGCTGACCGAGTGGGGCCGGGGTCGGCGCGCACGTGAATGGCGGTGCTGGTCGGCCGGGCGAAAGGTGCGCCGGCTCGAAGTCGGCTGGGAACAGCAGCGGTCGGCTGCGGAAACAGGGGCGCCGGCTAGGGTTCGGCCGGGACTCGGGCGGAGGGCGCTGGAGACGGGGCTCGTGACTCCGGTGGTGGAGCTCGGTCGCTGGGGCTGCGGCTCAGGCGAGGGTTCGCCAAATTTGGGGCTAGGGCACGCTTAGGGTTCTGAAGAGTGGTAGGGATGATGAAGATGGTGATGGAGAGGGTTTAAATAGGAAAGAGTAAAGGGGTTACGGGAGGAAAAGAGTCGTCGGAAGGTTTCGGGAGGGGGTGAGTCGGCCGAGCGGCCGTTCGGGAAATCAGAAGTGAAGGGCTCGACCGTTTGGCCACAGAATGGAGAAACTTGGTTGTCTCCATAATGGAGAGGTTTTAAGAGTGTGTTGTTTCGTAAAAATGGGTGAATGAGTAATTAAGTAATGAATGGAATAATCCATTCTATATAATGAATGAGTGTTTAGAATTTTTAATAAATAGAAAGAAAAATATATTAAGGAAAATTTTAGAAAATTAAACTTGAGTTCAAGACGAGTTTGGGCTGGGTCAGAAAAGTTCAGAACCAACAATCTAAATCCAGGATTAAGTAATTTTTCAAAATATAATTATTCTAAATTAACAATTAATAATGATTTGAGATAATAATTAGCTAATTAATTTATTTAATTATTTAACTGAAAAATTTGAAAGTTTCTAGATGGGTTCGAGACTTGGGAACGAGTTCAAGTCTGGGTCAACCAATCAAAAATCCATGATTATTTATTTTAAAATTAGTAACTTTCTAATTAGTTTTTAATACTAATTTGGCAAAATATTAATTTAATAAACACTAAATTTTAATAATTTAGAAAAAATAACAAAAATCAAATTTCCAGAATTAATTAACTAATTCAAGTAATTAACTAAAATTACGGGTTTCACAACTAGTATACCTAGATGGGACTTTCACTACCACCGTATGCCATGACCCTGTACGTTGTCCATTTTGATGGTATGATTGTTTAAGTTCTGGGACTTGAATGTGGGGGTTTGACCTAGAAGGAGTATGAACATTTTAATTTCGAGGACGAAATTTTTATAAGGTGGGTAGGATGTGAGCACCCTGAATTTCGGGTTGAATTTTTTTTATTTTTATTTTTATTTTATTTTTTGATTGATTTAGTTTCAATAAATAATTTATTCTGTTATTTTTCTTTAAGTGTACTTTTCCATGCCTTTGATATTTGGAGTGTCAGGGATGTTCAACTCTGGAAATCTCCTTCATGAGTTTTGAAGTGGACATGATTGCCTTCATGACGGTATATAGTGTCCCATCCAAACTTGTTCCCTTGTACTCTTTTTGCTTCGCTGAACTTCGGGTCGAATTAGACCATTTGATCATTAATTATTTTTCCCACTCTTTTCCTTGATCATTTTAGCACGTTACCGTGACTTTTAATTTGGGAGCACAAGACCAGTCAGTTTCTTGAAACCAACTTCTCATGCATGATCTACTCGAGACGCTCGTCACCCATGACCTTCGTGTCCCACTCAGACACGCCATTTTGTGCTCCAATTGCTTCGCACAACTTTTCTGACACGTGACCCGATTTTATTTTACCCCACGGTGTCACATTCATTTTCCAACTTGATTTGTGGGTACCTGTCGACCAAAACCTGTCAGCCCTAATTATGGACATAGCCCACATTGAGCCTACTATCCGCATGCCACTTGTGTCCCATTTATTGGAATCTCCATGTGCTACTTATTTACCCATGATCATCAACACCTATTTTTATTCGATTAATTCGCCATGTCTGATTTGGACCCAACCCGGCTCCACCAAGTCCAGCCCAGCTCCATGTTATTCTCCATCACCATCATCCTCAGCTCCTTATCCTTGAAAAATATCAAGTACCCTATTTACCTATTTCTAATATTTAATGGAAATCCCATTGATTTTAATCCCTAGGAATGATGTATTCCTACATTAATCCTAACCCTTGATTTCACTCCCCATCCAACCACACAATTTTTCTAACACTCACAACACAAACTCACACACCCCTAGCCAACCCTAAAATTGAGGTTCACTTTTCTCTCTCTCCCTCTCACTATAATTATTACAACTCATCTCTTTCTCTCCCTCCCACTCTAATATTTTTTCCCACACAAATACTCAAACCAACGGCAGCTACAACATCACAACCCGACCCCTCCTCCTGGCCCAGCCTCGCCGCCGGCCACCGGCCTCCGCCGCCGCCGGCCTCCCCTACAGCGACAACCTCTCCTCCTCCTTCTTCCTCCTCTTCATAACATCATCACCATCACCACTCCATTCAACCACTCGAACCACCACCATCCTCCCTCCGGCCAACCGCCACACCACCACCCCCATCTCGCGCAGCCGCCGGCCTCCGCCGTAGCTGCTGCACCCGGCCAGCGTGCCACCAGCAGCAGCAGCTGCACGCACGTATGCAGGGGTGCACGCGCGAGCGCGGGCCACCGTCGTGCACCGTTGTGCCGCCGTGCGGGCCGCCGTGGCCTCCTGGCTGTGCGCCCCACTCCGGCGAACAGCCCCCTGACGGCCATCGTCCTCCGGGATGCACCGTCGAGACGATTCGTGCGTTTCGCACGAAGTTCCGTCGTGACGCGCGCGGGATTGATTCAGAATTTGTGCTCCGTCGTAGCGACTTCGCGTGCATTTTCTCGGAAATCCGATCGTTAGATCGGCGATTTCTTCGCTCCATCATAATCTTGATATATCCACCTTCACTCATGTCAATTTTTGTCCATTAATTTTAACGTTTGATACATCAAAACCGGCCGCCAAGTTGACCGTTTAAATTGTATTAAATTTGGACAGTTTCGCGGGGCCAACTTCGTCAGCGTGTATCTCCTCCACCGTAGCTCCTCTTGGCATGCTACCAGTTCCTGTACGAAGCTGGTATAACCCTCTTACTACCCCTCCAGTTTTGTTTCATTGTGAGCTTGTTTGATTGGTTGAATTCGACGCCAAAGTTGGCCGTCCAAATTCGTAATTTCCAACTTGTAAAATTCCATTTTTGAACACGGGACTCCAGATTTCATTTCCGACACCACCATTAGACTCGTGGCATCGTTCTGGCATATTTTCATATAAAATTTGTTAGATTTGGAGAACATGGGCCCTGACACATTTTTCGGTACAAAGTGGGTCCCACATTCTGGATCAACGGGACTTTTTGACGCCGGCTCATCGGAATCCAATTCCGGATATACCGTTGAATTCGTATTGTCATTCTGGACTCGTTGACATATAATTTGCTAGGTTTTGGTGGACATTGGATCCGGCACGTATTTCGGTGCAAGTCGGATACCAATATCCGGGTCAACGGGTCATTTTGAGATCGGCTCATCAGAATCCAATTCCGGATATACCGTTGAGTTCGTATCGTCATTCTGGACTCGTTGACATATAGTTTGCTGAGTTTTGAGAATATTGGCTCCGACACGCATTTCTGTGCAAACCGAAATCCCAATATTCTGGTCAACGGGCCAAATTGAGATCGGGTCAACGGAATCCAATTCTGGAGATACCGTGGGTTCGTATCGTCATTCTGGTTTTGTGGACATATAATTTATTATATTTTATAGACTTATTTTCTTGCACATTTTTTGGTGCAAAACGGCTCCGACACGGACACCGTTTTGACCCGAAATTACCTTTTTGCCCTTGTGTCCAAATTGGACCGATGGGTAGGCTATCCTAGCTAATTTGACCATTCTGGACACGTTGGCGATGTTTATTTCATCGTCCGACAATATTTGTTGATAATTTCTCTGAGTTTAACCTTTTTATAAATAATTAATAATTAATTCTTATAATGTTCGTATTTCGGGATTAGTACAACGAAACTGAGATCAGTCAATTCCAGTGATCTCACATCGCTGAAATTGATAAGATGAACACGTGGATCACTATAATAAGATTATCAACCTTACCGTTGATCATCTCATCTCGATTTGCGTGTCGTAAGTTTCGACGTACGAATAAAGAAGTACACTTTATATCTTTAATAATTAGACTAGATTTTACCATGTTGACCAGAGTTGACCAGTTGACCCAAAGTCAACTATAAGTCAACACTTGACCTAGTATGACTAGATTATTGACCGGAGTTGACCTAGATCGTTTTGACTTAGAAGAACCTAGAATAATAATAGATTGCTTGTAGAGATTCTTTTATTACAACTTGAACACCTTATAACCTGTGTTGCTTTAAATAGGACTCTGTTTACAAAAACTAATAGTTCCATGTTGCAGAGAATTTAATTTCATGCAGTTTTGGCTTTTGTTTCGCTTGATTTCGACTCCGGATGAGGAAGTTATGGCCATTACAAGTTTTTAGAACTTTCATGGCTGAACTTGCTGTTTGGGGACGATGAACCTCATGCGCCCGGGAGGCCATGCACCGGGAGGCCATGCGCCGTGAAGTCCCGGCAACGCATCCCTTAACTCCGAGCGTGTCATGCGCATAGGTTTCCTACGCGCATGTACTGAAGACGCAACGTGAGTTTCTCATGCGCCGATTCGTGCAGGAATCCCATGCGCCGATTTGTGCAGGAATCTCATGCGCCGATTCGTGCAGGAATCTCATGCGCCGATTCGTGCAGGAATCTCATGTGCCGATTCGTGCAGGAATCTCATGTGCCGATTTGTGCAGGAATCTCATGCGCCAATTTGTGCAGAAATCCTATGCGCCGATTTGTGCAAGAATCTCATGCGCCAATTTGTTCAGGAATTCCATGCGCCAATTTGTGCAGGAATCTCATGCGCCGATTTGTGCAGGAATCCCATGCGCCGAAATTGCTCTATTTCGCTGTTTTTGCCTGTTTAAGTTATTATGTAGCTAGAATCTTGAAAAACTCAAAACATGAAAGTTGTAGAGTTTCTTCTTAGCTTCAAGAATATATATATTATATATATATATATATATTATTTAATTGTGTAAGTTTCTCTCCTTCTTGATAAATGACATGACCTGATAGTGACCCGCCATGGTGCGCTTCCGACATGATAACTTGACCTGACAAATTTGACATGATAACTTGACATGATAATTCTTGATAGTGGCCCGTTGTGGCGCACTCTTGATAAGTGATAATGATAATTCTTGATAGTGGCCCGCCGTGGCGCACTCTTGACGTGATAAACCTGACATGATATATCTCGAATGCTGTTGCGACGGCTAACACGACTTGACAAGATTGAATAACTTGGACACCGTGGACGATTGTGCTTGTACAAATGAACCCGTCTTCGTATATTGCCTAGCTCTAGTTATTTAATATGTTCTCTAGTTACTTTATCTCACCTGTTCATATGACTACTTGCTTTGCATAACTCTTAAAAGATCGTTTGCTTAACAAGTCTACTTTTAATTGTGATTACTAAATGCTTTACTTACTGCCTTCTTATGTTCGGGTTAAGTGCATTGGTACTGCACGAATCTCGATCCTCCCTTATTAATTGCTTTCTCTCTCTGTTGATTGCCTATGATTGCTGGTTTTAAGTTCATTGTTCGGCCTCCTTTGTGGTACTTGCTATTTGGGGTCTGACCCCACTGGTTTTGCATGGCCAGGTTTTGATAGAAGAGCCCGAAGGTTCTACCGTACCATTCACTCGACGGTGACCAGCCGGAGCACCAGAGTGCCTCAGTGGGCTCTTCTTCATTCTCCCACTGATATATAAATTCTCTTCTTGTAACGTTTAGCCCCGAGCACGTGTTTAGCTCGTGTTTTGGTATTTTCCTTGATATTGTAGCCTACGGGCATAAACATGATATGTGTATTCTAGACTATAGCTAGTCCTTATCATGTACGACTAATATTCTAGCTAGTCATCAGTTCTGTGGTACTGGCTTCATGATCAGTCATGTATATATGGTTCGGGACGCCTTACTATTGTATGTATGATGATCGTACTCTTGCTCTTGTATAATTGCCTGTGATTGAGATACCTAGGATTGTTAAACCATAGGATTGATTGATGGCATGTAGAGTAACCCCCATGTCTTGACAGCTTATACGTGATTTCAGAGTATTAACGTACTTTAGAATTGCGTAGCTGGCTATGTCTGCCCCCGCTCTCCGATATTCTGGTTCTGGGGCGTGACATGGTTTTAGTGGTGGCCCATGCAGGTCTCGATTTTCAGATTTATGGGGGTTACCATATTTAGATATCTCAATCACGATTATCTTTATTGATCTCCTTCGGATTATTCTCTATCTCTGATACTTGACTTGATATCTGTTTTGATCGTTGGTCATTCCTGTTCCCATGATTTGATCTTGTGTCCTTCAACTTTCAAGGGCACTGTTCTTGATCCCTCTGATTATCTTGTTCGTGTTTTGCCGAGGGCAGCTCAGCATTCTTCAGCCAGGCCAGTTATGGAGGATCAGTCTCAGCATGCAGGCAGAGATATCAGTCCATCTCGATCAGCCAGTCTCTTCTGTCTTCGTATCTTGAGACAGGTGATAAGTTCATACACCTGTTTCAACTACGATGATACGTCCTGGGTAGAGTCATGTCTTGAACTAAGTCATTGGTACCGACTTACCTTGAGGCTTGACTTTTATCCATTTTTGGGAGTCAGCTTAGGCCAGCAAGGACGTTGGTTCTACACAACTGTCTCAGGAGACATATTGATCCATATGCCTCCAGTCCTTCTTGATCATGATTGTATTTGTTCTTGTGCATTTATTTACCGCTTAAGCATTTAATTACATTACTGATTGTTTTACTTTACTTATATGCCGTGCTTGATTTATTGAGATTGTTGAGTTCCTGGAGCTTTTGTTTTGTTATCTTGCTCGACTAGCCTCAGGAAATTCCGAGGACGGAATTTTTCTAAGGGGTGGAGAGTTGTGAGGCCCGCCTCACTGTATCAGTATTTTATACGGATACATATTTATTTGAGCTGTATTTCATATTTTCTGAATTTTGAGAATATTTAAAGTTGCTGAATTGTCATTGTACGGATTTCTGACAATTGTCGGGTGACCCGTATACTGGCTTGTTTCATTTATTTTGGTATGAATCATGACTTGGTTTTAATTTGATTTGACTTGGTTTTATTGGTTTGGTTTAACATGGTTTGGCTTGGACTTGGTTTGGTTTAGTTGGTTTCTTATGAGAGAGGTGTATGGTTTAGATTGAGTGGAGAGGAATGAATGGTGGAGATTGCTTGGGCTTGTTATATAAGCCACCTACCACTCTCTCTCCTCCATTATTCATTTTTATTTTCCATCTTCATCTTCTTCTTCTTTCCTTCTTCACCAAGGAGGAGAGGCAAGTACACCTTGCCGAACCTTGAACAAATTTGCTTTTGATTGTTCCATCTTCTTCCTTGCATGATTCTAAGCATGTTTAGAACTTGGAGTTTTTGATTTTACCGGGTGGATTCTTGTAGATCTAAGTTTATATTATTTTCGGTTTTCTTGGGTTTTGATCTACCAAACTTACTTGTTTACAAAAACTAATAGTTCCATGTTGCAGAGAATTTAATTTCATGCAGTTTTGGCTTTTGTTTCGCTTGATTTCGACTCCGGATGAGGAAGTTATGGCCATTACAAGTTTTCAGAACTTTCATGGCTGAACTTGCTGTTTGGGGACGATGAACCTCATGCGCCCGGGAGGCCATGCATCGGGAGGCCATGCGCCGTGAAGTCCCGGCAACGCATCCCTTAACTCCGAGCGTGTCATGCGTATAGGTTTCCTACGCGCATGTACTGAAGACGCAACGTGAGTTTCTCATGCGCCGATTCGTGCAGGAATCCCATGCGCCGATTTGTGCAGGAATCTCATGCGCCGATTCGTGCAGGAATCTCATACGCCGATTTGTGCAGGAATCTCATGCGCCGATTCGTGCAGGAATCTCATGCGCCGATTCGTGCAGGAATCTCATGCGCCGATTCGTGCAGGAATCTCATGCGCCGATTTGTGCAGGAATCCCATGCGCCGATTTGTGCAGGAATCTCATGCGCCGATTTGTGCAGGAATCCCAGGCGCCGATTTGTGGAGGAATCTCATGCGCCGATTTGTGCAGGAATCCCATGCGCCGAAATTGCTCTATTTCGCTATTTTTGCCTGTTTAAGTTGTTTTGTAGCTAGAATCTTGAAAAACTCAAAACATGAAAGTTGTAGAGTTTCTCCTTAGCTTCAAGAATATATATTATATATATATATTATTATTTAATTGTGTAAGTTTCTCCCCTCCTTGATAAATGACATGACCTGATAGTGACCCGCCGTGGTGTGCTCCCGACATGATAACTTGACCTGACAAATTTGACATGATAACTTGACATGATAATTCTTGATAGTGGCCCGTCGTGGCGCACTCTTGATAAGTGATAATGATAATTCTTGATAGTGGCCCGCCGTGGCGCACTCTTGACGTGATAAACCTGACATGATATATCTCGAATGCTGTTGCGACGGCTAACACGACTTGACAAGATTGAATAACTTGGACACCGTGGACGATTGTGCTTGTACAAATGAACCCGTCTTGTCTTGCATCACGTCTAGGACGGGGACCTCTGAGTACCACGGTCAGGGGTACCCACTGAAATCGACTAAGGTTAACAACTAGAATAATCCAGTAGTCATGAAGAGATTTCCCAGCTACAGGCAATCCCGTTACCTGGGCGCGCTTGTGGATTTGTAGCCTGCCGACGAGTAGGTCACACTTCCAGCACACTGTTATATGTTGCACCCTTATTGTACTAATATTCGCCTGGATAACCTGGATGGTCTGCAGGGCTTGTGGCTGTGGAATAATCTCACTGCATCTTGCTAGTAATTAGGCCTGTGATAACCCTAGTTAGTTAAAGTATCAAGCCATACTTATTGCTTGGCCGTGAATGTTGGATGAAGTTCGATCAGTCTAGTCTTGTCTTGATCTTGTACTTGGTTGTTACATGTCCTGATTTCTTACTTTATCTTGCCGATAAATGGTGGGAGAAACCAAGTTCTGTTCAGACGAAGGGTTACAACCCCGGTCCTTGTTTGGTTTACGGGTTGTAACCTGGTTATCTGAATAGTCCCATGGTTATCTCATCGTATATCACCTTTCCAGTCTAAGTCTTGTTTAGATCCAGTTCCTAATTGTTTCCAGGATAATGATTGCAATGATTGTCACTCTAATGTATTGTACTCTGTATTGTCACTCCCTGTTTGTCACTCTCTGAGTGTCACTTAATGATTGTCACCTTTAGCAATAAATGATCAGAGACCAAGTTCTGTTCAGGCGAAGGGTTACAACCTCGGTCCTTGTTTGGTTTAAGGGTTGTCACCTGGCTTCCGGAATAGTACTTTCGTCCTCTCTTCGTATATTGCCTAGCTCTAGTTATTTATTATGTTCTCTAGTTACTTTATCTCACCTGCTCATATGACTACTTGCTTTGCATAACTCTTAAAAGATCGTTTGCTTAACAAGTCTACTTTTAATTGTGTTTACTAAATGCTTTACTTACTGTCTTCTTATGTTCGGGTTAAGTGCATTGGTACTGCACGAATCTCGATCCTCCCTTATTTATTGCTTTCTCTCTCTGTTGATTGCCTATGATTGCTGGTTTTAAGTTCATTGTTCGGCCTCCTTTGTGGTACTTGCTATTTGGGGTCTGACCCCACTGGTTTTGCATGGCCAGGTTCTGATAGAAGAGCCCGAAGGATCTACCGTACCATTCACTCGACGGTGACCAGCCGGAGCACCAGAGTGCCTCAGTGGGCTCTTCTTCATTCTCCCACTGATATGTAATTTCTCTTCTTGTAACGTTTAGCCCCGAGCACGTGTTTAGCTGTGTTTTGGTATTTTCCTTGATATTGTAGCCTACGGGCATAAACATGATATGTGTATTCTAGACTATAGCTAGTCTTTATCATGTACGACTAATATTCTAGCTAGTCATCAGTTCTGTGGTACTGGCTTCATGATCAGTCATGTATATATGGTTCGGGACGCCTTACTATTGTATGTATGATGATCGTACTCTTGCTCTTGTATAATTGCCTGTGATTGAGATACCTAGGATTGTTAAACCATAGGATTGACTGATGGCATGTAGAGTAACCCCCATGTCTTGACAGCTTATACGTGATTTCAGAGTATTAACGTACTTTAGAATTGCGTAGCTGGCTATGTCTGCCCCCGCTCTTCGGTATTCTGGTTCTGGGGCATGACACTGTCAATGCCTCCAAAGGTGTACCAGCACCTACTCAGAATCCTCCACTTGCACCGAGGCCAAAAGAGGTTTATTCTTTCAACGATGAAGATACCCTGTAACTCTTTGAGATATTAAAGCAGGATGACAAGATCAAGTTGCCGGACCCGAAGCGTCCCGACGAGGTTGGGAGAGTGGACAATCCGAGGTACTGTCACTACCACCGGTTTATCGTACATCCAACTAAGGACTGCTACGTCCTCAAGAACTACATCCAGCGCATGATCAATGCGGATGTCATCTCTATCGACTACGAGGAGAAAACGGTCTCGGCCAACCGGGTGTCACTCCAATTTGGCACCTTGCCGCCAACCACAACACAAGATAGCGTCATCCCCATCCCAAAGGCGACAATGGAGGTGGTTAACCTACCACCTACTCGCGACAATGTGAGTGGACCCATCCCACTCACCACATCCCGGGGCGAGGTCTTATGGGTTCACCCTGACCTCGTCTCCGAAGTTACTCAACCGGAGGTACGCTCTGCCTCCAAAACCAAAGGCAGGAAGATCAAGTCTTGCCGCATGGTCTCTTCCTCTGCGGAAGAGGTACTTCCTGTACAGACACGTTCACATCAGAACGCCCAACCTGACAAAGCTGCCGTCGAGGTGGTGCCTCCTTGCACCATCCCTACTGTCCAGGAAGAGGGCCCATCCAGGCCTCCAGCAGCCAATAAACAGAAGCATGTAGAGGCCCGTTTCGATAAGCCTTTGCGAAAGAAAAATGCTTCGGGACTAGCCAAGCCCCACAACTTCGACATACTGGCACAACTTGCCAATACTCCTGCCCGCCTATCTCTGTTTGAGCTTCTTCGTCTTTCCAAGGACACTCGCGAAGCTCTCTGTGAAGTCCTGAAGGATGTTGAATCCTTCATCAGTCAGGTCAAGCAGCCTGAGCATACCACGACCATATGTGCGTACTGCCATTGTACGGATGAAGTTATCCCCAACATAACCTTCACCCAACAAGACATGCTGCTCAAGCACAACCGACACAACAGGCCACTGTATTATACGAGGTATGTCGGTTCCGTCAAGGTGAAGCGGATTCAGATCGATCCAGGGTCTTCCCTCAGCATCATCCCGAAGACACTGCTCTCAATACTGGGGATCCCGATGTACCGTCTGGCGCCTTCCAACACTACAATCAGCGGTTTCAATGCTAGCGAAAGTGAACCGCTGGGTAAAATACGGCTGAAATGTCATATCGGTAATCTCCGAACCGAGGTGACTTGCTATGTCGTGGACGCTCAACTACAACCTCCTACTGGGTCGTCTGTGGCTGCATGAGTACATGGTGGTGCCATCTACACTCCACCAATGTATAAAGTACGTGTCCACCAACGACAACATCCGGACAGAGTTTGCAGACATTGACCCTTTCAAGGGGGTCGAAGCCTACTTTACTGATTCTATCCTGTACAAATTGCCCGACGAAGGGGAAGCCAATGATGCTGACGATGAAGCAGAAACGACAGCAGAGTCGGACATGGAGCCAGAGATGATTCTCGACGCTCCTTTGAAAATTCGACTCAAAGGGTAACCGCCTCAGATGCTGCCTCCCATGACCATCAAGCTACCTGGAAAAGCACCAACTGCTCTAGGTAGAAGACCTACTGAAGCTCCCTTGAAGATACGGCTTAAGGGAAAGCCGCCTCAAACATCGGCTCCCCTTGTGGCAAAACTACAGGGGAAGGCACCAATCACTGAAGGCGCAGTTGAGGCACCTCTGAAGGTGCATCTTAAAGGCAAGCCTCCGCAATCATCCGTCTCATCCAAGCTGTCAGAGAAGGCCCACATAGCCCTCTCGGACCCCAAGGTCAAAGTTGCGGTGGACTCTCCCGAACCAACCCCAGTATTCATAGATGAAGAGCTAGGGGAATACATATCTGCTGATGTAGATGCACCCTCTCTGGACAATGTAATCCCGTGGGACAAAATCTCGTGTTTCATCAATAATAGAGTGTCTTTTAATTATTCTAGTCTTCCATATTGGAATACCATGTATACATTAGATAACGCTCTACGGTCGTTGCAAACACAAATAACGGCCGTCAATCATGTAAATCGAGTAGTCCTGTCCCAAGGGGTCTGTTTTGTAGTCCCACCGTGGAATCGAGACGAAGAATCCATCATCTTCGGCAAAGTCGAGCGTCATCAAGACCTCCCGCCACTCGAGCAAGAACCAGATACCGGCAGAATACAAGTCTATCGGTACACAGATAAGGCAAAGTACCTCATCCAAAAGATGGATTACGATCTAAAAAGCAACAAAGGCCTGAACTATGGCAAGGGTCGACGTCTTCCTCTCCGGTTCCCAACACCTAAAGGAAAGCCGCATGACTACTATCATCAAACTCGACTGGGGGTGGACTATGTCACGCCGCCGGCAACTCCAGAGAGTTCGGAGGCAGAAGAAGTAGAACATTCTCATTCGTCCGAAGCATCGACTTGGGATTTCGATACCAGTATCGGCTCAGTCTTCAAGAAGGTGCTATCAGTTAACATGGCATCTGCACAATCTCAAGAAGATGAAGGTGAAGACCAAACGCCGGAATTCTTTGAGGAAGAACCTTGGGCTCAACGCCTAGGAGCGCAGTGGGAGTCTCGTTTTGAATTACGCAAACCCCCTACTGAAGACGAAGTCGAGCAGGTCGACCTTGGGGATGGATATTTTTCCAAACCCATCTTCATCAACAAGAGTCTAAAGGGACCAGACCGGGAATCTTTAATCTAACTGGCTAAAGAATATATCGATGTCTTCGACTGGAGCTACGAAGATATGCCGGGACTTGATCCCCAGATCGTGATGCATAGGCTTAACATCTTACCTGATGCCAAGCCTATAAAACAACAACAGCGACGTTTTCGTCCTGACATCATGAACTCTATCGATCAAGAAGTGGACAAACTCTTGACCAGCGGGTTTATCAGGGAAGAACAACACCCGGATTGGGTGGCCAACGTCGTCCCTGTCACCAAAAAGAATGGAAAGATACGGGTCTGCATCGACTTCAGAGATCTCAACACTGCTTGCCCGAAGGACGAATTCTCGCTTCCAATCACTGACATGATGATCGATAATACATGTGGCTTCGAGCGCATGTCTTTTATGGATGGGTACTCGGGCTACAATCAGATCAAAATGTTTCCCGATAACGCAAAACATACGTCATTCAGGAATCCGAAGGGGGTTTTCTGCTACACAGTGATGCCCTTCGGCTTGAAGAATGCTGGGGCTACATACCAACGAGCTATGAGTACCCAATTTCATCAACATCTTCGCAAAACAGTGGAATGCTATGTTGATGACATTGCAGTCAAGAGCCGTCTCAAAGGGGATCACCTACAAGACCTAAAGACAGTCTTCGATCTCATGCGAGCGCATCAACTCAAGATGAACCCCGCTAAATCCTTTCTCGGGGTTTCTAGCAGAAAGTTCTTGGGATTTATTATCATGACAAAAGGCATTCATGTCGACCCCGAGAAGACCAAGGCCATCCTTGACATGGACCCTCCGAAGAACCTTCGAGAACTTCAAGGCCTGTAAGGGCGTCTTGCATACATCCGAAGGTTTATAGCAAACCTTTCCGAAAAATGCCAACCCTTCACCCAGCTCATGATGAAGGAAGTCTCCTACGTCTCGACGGAAGAATTCCAGAAAACTTTCGATGATATCAAGTCTTACTTGACGAGCCCGCCAGTCCTGGTGGCACCCGTCGCCGGCAAACCATTTCTCCTCTACGTCTGTGCCATGGATCATTCCCTCGGCGCTCTTCTGGCTCAGAACAACGATGCGGGTAATGAGCAAGCTATCTACTACCTCAGTAGGACACTGATCGGGGCCGAACACCGGTACAACCCCGTAGAAAAGGAGTGTTTGGCTTTGGTGTTCGCCATCCAGAAGACTCGCCATTATGTCTCAGGCCAGACAATTCATGTCATCTCCCGAGTCAATCCGTTCAGGGTTCTCATGACGAAGCCAGGATCATTGAACTCCCGGCTAGCTACATAGGCGATCCTGTTGACCCCATAAAACATGGTGTTTGTTCCACAAAAAGCCGTCAAGGGTCAAGCTCTGGCCGACTTTTTAGCCGCGCACCCCATCCCAGAGTCCTCCAGACTCTATGAAGACATCCCGGATGAGGTCCAAGAATCAAACGTCACCGAAGAAAGCTCCGTCTGGCGGATGTTTTTCGATGGCGCTTCAAGAACAGGCTCCAAAGGCCAAATCATCGCCGGAGTGGGGGTAGTCTTAGTCTTTCCCGATCAGCTGGTCATCCAGCGTGCTTACTCCCTTTCAAAGCCGTGCTCGAACAATGTTGTCGAGTACAACGCTCTCATCATGGGACTCCAGCTGGCGCAACAGATGGGGATGGATCATCTGGAAGCCTATGGCGACTCAAAACTCGTCGTCAACCAGATCAGAGGGCAATACGAAGTTCGCCATGAAGATCTGGTACCTTACCATGAAGTTGCATTGAACATTATTTCAACCTTCACCAAGTTCTTCATAGAACACGTACCTCGGTTACAAAACCTAGAGGCTGACGCTCTGGCTGGCCTCGCAGCTTCATTGGCAGCACCCCTCGGGACTCAACACTACGTCACGGTAGTTGGTTGAGACTTGGTCTGTCCTAAAAACAACCTATGCTCACAAATGTCCCATGCCATGTCAACAAGTGCTGGTGTTAATGTCCGAGACTGGAGGTTCTCGTTAATCGACTTTGCTGTCTACGGAATTCTTCCAGAAGATCCGAAAGAAGCCGTCTCAGTCAGGAGGCATTCCCTTCGATTCTATTATGATACAGCTACTAAAATGCTGTACCGATGCTCCTATGATGGACTTCTCCTTCGATGCCTGTCCAACGAAGAAGCAGCCGAAGCCCATCGAGAAGCTCATGAAGGAACTTGCGGGGCCCATTAACCTAGGCCTAAGTTGCAGGATCGACTGCGACGCATGGGTTATTACTGGCCAACCATGGCAGCCAACGTTGTCGACTACGCTAAAAAGTGTCATGCTTGTCAACTCTACGCCGACTTGAACCATACACCGTCGGAACCACTACATCCTACGGTCGCCTCCTGGTCCTTCGAAGCTTGGGGCATGGACATTGTAGGACCGATCACCCCTCCTTCATCGAGGGGACATCGCTTCATCCTAGCTATCACTGACTACTTCTCCAAATGGGCAGAAGCAGTTCCACTGGCGGAAGTGAAAAGCTCTAGGGTGATCAACTTCATCAAACATCATGTCATCTACCATTTCAGGGTACCCCGTAGGATTATCCATGACAACGGTCCACAGTTCATCAGCCATGTTTTCAGCAGATTCTGTGACAAGAATCGCATTCAGAACGTGGCATCAACTGCCTACAATCCGGCAGCAAACAGATTGACCGAGGCTTTTAATAAGACTATCGTCAGGCTACTCAAAAAGGTCATATCATCTAATAAACGCGACTAGGACAAAAAGCTCGGCAAATGTCTTTGGGCCTACCGTACAATGGTACGAACCCCGACGGGCAACACCCCGTTCTCTTTAGTCTACGGGAGCAAAGCGGTACTGCCTCTCGAGATCCAGATACCCTCACTCCGTGTAGCGATCACAAATCAACTCACAGAAGAAGACAATCAACGTCGCCGTCTGCGAGAATTGGAGGCACTTGACGAAAAACGTCTCATAGCTCAACAGCGCATCGAACTCTATCAAGCCCGTATATCACAGACTTTCAACAAGAAGGTCAAGCAGAGGACTTTTCAAGTAGGCGACCTGGTTCTGGCAGTCAGAAGGTCGATAGTGTTGACTCACAAGACACCAGAAAAGTTCAAGCCCAAATGGGAGGGACCTTTCATCATAGAGACGGTATACTCAAACGGTGCTTACCGCCTCGCCCGATCAAACGGGGACTTTTTCATGATGCCCATCAACGGCAAGTTCCTAAAGAAGTACTACTCTTAACATCTTTCAGATATGTACTTCCACCTCTACCTAGCAAGGGAGTCAGTGGACCCGATCATCAGAGCTCACATACATCTCCCTTTCACAAAAAATCCTATGCTTTTAGAACCCCGTTGTTCCATTGCATTCTATCTCCAGAAGAAGGACAACCACGTCCACAATACCTCTGAGTTGCTCCTCTACGCCCTACAAAGCAGAATCTTATGCTCCGCTATCCATCATGTTTACCACGTCCACATTACCTTTGAGTAAACATCCCGTACAGACAACCCCTGCGTTGCCGTACGTCGATCGCAGAACTTCCATGTCCATATTACCTCTGAGTAGTTCCGCGTATCTCCCCAGAGTCACTCCTACCACGTCCATAACACCTCTGAGTAGGAAGACTTCATCATTTGAACCCCATATTTGCCACGTCTACATTACCTCTGAGCAAACATATCGGTTCTCTCAAAACTTATTATCTGTACCTAAAAACCAAGGTGTACAGAGGATAATAGGTCCACACAAATCACAAGTTAATGACAACAAAAGATGAACACACCACAAAATTCTTTATATTTTATTCAAAAAGTAAAGGATTACATCCCCAGCATACAACAAAAAAATGAGAGAAGACTACAAATCCCTAGGCATCTTTGGGATTGGCGGACAGCTCTTTGATCCGACGCTTCAAGTCTGCAGCCCGGGTCTCTGCAGTCGCCAGGACCCGGCGTTCAGCATCCTGCCGCATCATCTCCATAGCCTCGGGAGCAGTATCGTTCTCGTGCTTGGCATCCAACTCCTGCCGTTGGTGAGTCAGAGAAAGAATATGGCGAGTAACAACTGCCACTTCCTCCTTGGACGATATGTGCTCAACCTGGGCCCGTTCAAGATCTAACATAAGTTGGGCCCTCTGGTCTTCTAGGAGGCGAATCCTGGCAGTAACCTCCACTATACTAGCCTCCAATGAGGCCCGTAGCTCTACCTGCTCCTGTGTGGATTGAGACAGTCTCTTTACTGTAGCCTTAGCAGCGGCCACCTCGTCGTTCCAGATGGCCACCGTGGCCTGATAAGATGACTCAACCTCAGCTATCAACTTCTTCTGTTCTGCTTCTATCAGAGCGGAAAAGTCATTCCGTTTGATACTCTGCAATTCAGAAAGACGCTGGTCGAGCTCAACCACCGACTCCTCCAGAATTACAGCCATGTGATCGTGGCCACGGTACAAACGTATCAAACTAATGGAAGAGAGCGCCATGGCTTTCGCCGTCGTAAAACTCCCATTTGCATTCAATACCGTTGATACGCCCTTCTGCAGCATCTTGTACACTGATTCAACAATAAACTGAACGTACTCATCTGCATCAACCGTCACTTGAGACGTCATGGCAGGAGTTGCAAGAGGTACTGTGATAGACGGCGGGCCTGAAGAAGACCCACCGACTTCAATCTGAGAGGCTGAAACCTCGGCATCAATGGACTCTCCCTCAACAGGGGCTTGAACTTTCCCACTGGCCCGAGGAGCCAAGAGAGCGAAAGGGGCCGAGAGGGGCGTCGATATCGTGCCCCAAGTAGAAGGAGCAACAGGGGGTTCCAGCAAACCCATACCCTTCTCAAGCTTGGAGGGACCACCGACGTCAGGGGCTATCTCCTCTGCATCCAACACACTATCAGTAGGCCGCACGGGACCTTCCCCCTCTGGCAAAACAGCGAGATCAACACTTGTTTCCTGACTCGGCTCCCTTGGAGTCAGGCTCGACGGACGAGTCTCATCTTCCTCACCGAATCCCTCCACGGGAATAGAATCTGTCGCTACCTTCCGGTCGGCAGCCACCTCAGCCTCCGCTGCTGAGTCTGGGGAAGGGCTCGGCAACGCTGCAGCCGACCTCCCCTCATCATGACAAGGAAGGGAATTAGCCCTCTCCTCTGTTTCAACCATGTCTGTTGCTCCTACAACAGGCTCACTCATCTCTGGAGGAACGTCATCTGAAGAGGACGAACTCCACTCCACTTTCTCATCTGGAAGCCCCGTATCTGCTGGATCCTCAATGCCCGAGGCCCCTACGGCGGCTTGTACCATCCCGGGAACTGCTGCATCCTCAGCTTCCCTTCCAACATAATCTGGAGATACTAAAATCTCTGCAGGAACGACATTGTCAGGATTCTCCTCCACGAGAGACGTTACAATCGGAGGAATGCGCTCGTCAGAAGAGCTCGCCACCTCCTTCGGTTTACTGACGCCCGATTTTGAAACCCGGGTTTTCTTCTTCAACGGTTCCTACAAAAAGAAAGCATATGTCACAAAAATGACAGAATGAGACAGACTATGGGTGACGTCTTTACCTCAGCAGGAACTAATTCCATTGGCGTTACAAGCGGCACTCCCGTAGCCTTTGGAATCGTCACTTTTCTCGACCTTTTTGGTGCACACGAACCGGCTTCTGTATCAGCCCGCCTCTTCCCAGCTGGGATATCTTCCCGAGTTCCTCCCGTTGACGCTGCAGCAGCAGCCCGATATCCCGCCAACTCTGGTGGACGATATGACCGGGTCGCCGCCAACATGTTCTTCGTAGCCTCTAGCTGAGTTCCAACGATAAAACTAGTCTCCCTGTCATATTCAGGAGGCACAGTATTCATGGCACAATACAGCTTAACGGTCGAATATAGGATATGTGGCCAAGGATTGTGAACTGGTGTATTGAAACGAACCCCAGTGCACCCGGTATTGTAATATTACCAACCCCGGGCTCCATCCAGTAAACTTCCAGCAAACCCCAGACTATTACTGGGGTTCCGTAACATTAGCTAGGTGTAACCAAACTGGCGAGCAAATTGGCTCGACAAATACGGCTCCAGATAACACTTATTCTGGTTACGGTAAACCAAGTGGGAAGGCCGAATACTCTGCAACCAATGAAACCCCTATTTCGGCAGAGTAATCGCATCCTCACCGGAGTCCTCCAAATCTTGGTCAGCCTCGAAATCTTTGAAGATGGGACTGACCTTGATGATCTCCCACCCCTGAAGATAAGACAAGACTCTTCTACAGACGGGGACGTCGGTGTGCAGCCACTTTCTCTTATAGAAGCGGTGGATAAAGGTGTCACCTTCAACGTGATCATCTTCAGGACCTGGACTCATCACGTTCGGGTGATGCAGAATCAACCATCCCATCAGATAATGGAATGGTAGCTCAGCTCGGGAAAAGTTGTCTTTCCTGCCCCTCTCATGGACCATGTCGTCAGCAAAATCCCTCAAACCCTGCAGCAGGTTACACACCATCGTGGGGAGGAGAGCCAAAGGGCGACCAAAAACCAATTTCACCGCTGGCAAAATGAGGTTTTGGGTCACCCTCTCCACAGAGCCAGATTCGCCCGAAAACACACAGTCCCGGAGCCAGACCATCAAGTATGCAGTCAACACTGCCTTGGATGACATCCGGTGCACGCAATGCCAGAAATAGCTGTATACATCTTCGCCACTCTCATTTGAACGGAGGGCCTTCTCGCCTAGTCGGCTCATTTCGGAGGTTACTTCTGCGGGTTTCAGCCCCTGCGGAGTCGTAAACCGAATCTTAGAAGAGTCTGCCAGGTCCTGCTTGAAGACGTAATCCTTCCAAGTAGTCACATGAGGCTGTGACTTGCCTTTGTCCTTCCGTTGCATCAGATAATAATGGCTCGTCACCTCTTTAAAAACAGCCATCATCTACGGGTCCTTCTTTTCCAGAACAAGGATCTCTTCATTTGTCGGGAAATATTCTTCGTACGGTTCCGAGCCCCAGGGAAGCTTGGACACCTCGTACATCTCATGGAGAGCCAATCCCAACTCCCCCACTGGAGTAAAGAAAGTGCCAGTCTGGGTATTAGACATTTCCAAGAGTGCAAGGAACATAGGCTTGTTGAGATCCACGACGGCCTGTGTGGCACGGATAGCGGCAGTCAGCCCAATCTCTTTAAGCTTAGCCTTGAACTTCGACAACATCCAAAGGGTCAACTCGTCCCACTTCGACACATGGTGACACCAGCCTCAACCCTAAAGCCTCCTTTCGGATACATGACCTTCGACGCTAACATCCGATTTGCAAAGGTCGAAGCACCAAAGGCAAAGGTGTCATTAGGAACATCACTATAAAGGCTCCCAGGGCGCAAAGTTCGGCAACTGAACGAGGTCCCGGCTCACGAGGCGGCCAAGGTATCCCTTTGATTCGAAGTAACATCAATCGAAAGGGTACCGCCTACTGTCCCTCATTGAGAAGGAGTAAGTTCCCATGATATCCTTCTCTTAGAAGCCAAACGGTAGAAGGCCGTCAGCGGCAATTGACGTTCAAGCTGCCGCATGTACAGAACCATGCCCTTCGCAGAGAAGAACCAGTCTTCCTTGATCTTCAGTACCTTTGCCTCGGTGGAGGTCAAGCGGTCACCAAACAGAAAGACAGGTTTCAAGAAAGTTGCATCTTCGGACTCAGCGGATTTCAGTTTGCCGCTCTCCATCATACTCTGGAGAAAATAGGCGACTGATCCCGGATTTGCAATATTCTCTCAGAAGGCTGATTCAGTAGGATAGCAGCCTTCACGGGGTTAATAACCTCCTCGTCAAAATCAACCCCCATTTGGCAAAGAGAAGCATCCAGAAGGACTTCATTCAGCAAAGGGATAGTCATCGACACTGACACAGCAAAGACAAAAGTCAGGCAACATAGAGGATTTAAAAAGACAAAATATTAGGTGTATCAAGTAGCCTGGCGCATCATCAGGGTCTAAACCCATGCGCGTCAGCGGTGAAGCTTCGACGCATCGTCAGGGTCTAAACCCATGCGCGTCAGCAGTAAAGCTTCGGTGCATCATCAGGGCCTAAACCTATGCGCGTCAGCAGTGAAGCTTCGATGCATCATCAGGGTCTAAACCCATGCACGTCAGCAGTAAAACCTCGACACATAATCAGGGCCTAAACCCATGCACGTCCGTGGAATAGCCTCAGCGCATCATCAGGACAGAAGCCCATGCGCGTCAGCGACGAAGAGTTAGGGCACAGTAACATGATGCAACTCATCCGTGTGCCCCAGACTCGTCTAAAAAAAGGGTTGGGAAACCACACCCACCCGTCACCGCAGGCCGAACATCGGCCGAAGTCACAATGGTGACAGGAGCGTCCTCCTCGACGAACTCCGCAGGCTCCTTTCCCTTGCCAGTACCACCGCGAGGAGTTTTGGGGGCCATCTCGTGAAAGAAGAAGTTAGGGTTTTTCGAAAGAAGAACTCTAGAGAAGAAGAAAACAAAGAGGAGAATAACTCTCTCTCTCCATCAAATGCCTATTTATAGGCTTGGGCATACGCGGAAACCGATGAGGAGTGACGTCAGCCACCGCTTGGGGTTCTGCGAAATGATAACTGCAAATAATCCAAAAAAAAGATCATCATTAATCTTTTTTGATTACTTCGAAGCGTTATCATTTACATTAACTGAGAGGAGCATGCGCCCCATCACTGATGCGTGGAGTAATCATGCACACGAAACAATCATGCGCCCCATTGAAGTAAACACCATGCTTCTTATTCAAAGTATTCCAAAACTTGACAGAAAGTTTTGAAAACTTTGAAGGGGGTCTTGTAGAAGCATGAAATTTCAGGCACATTCACAGGCTAGAATTCCTATGCGCCTAATACTACATGCGCCAGGAAGCTCAAACGAAGTACTTGGCACAACAAGACAACAAAAGTATAGACATCAAAAGGATTTTTATTTCATATAAAAGTCTATTACATGTCTAAAAAAGACTTTACAAAGGAGAATTTCTACAAAAAAAAAGATCCTAAGACTACAGCCAGGTGCAGCAAACTTCCATAAGCCCCCCACCAGGTGCATCATCAGTCAGGCGCATCACTTCAGCGTCTCAGTCAGGCGTATCTCTTCAGCGTCACGGTCAGGCACAGCTTTCAGCATTTCAGTCAGGCGCATCTCTTCAGCGTCTCAGTTATGCGCATCATGAAGTCTCAGCATATGCGCCTTACTTCGATCCGATCAAATGCTTCGACTAATGAAGCATTTATTGAGCAGAACAGGAGTGGGCGATCAACCCCACTCTTGCAGGAGGAAGAGCTCTCCAAAGCCCAAGGAAGAGGAGAGCACGCAATCGATCTGCGGCTAAAGGAGCAGCTTTCAACACAACCAGAATGTGCAACACCCACTCTGGCAGAAGAAAGAGCCTCCAAAGCCGGGAGCACCACAATTCCGATCTGCGGCTCTTCCAGCATAACGGAGACAGGGCTCGAGCATCTCGATCTTTGGATGCAACGAAGATAAGTCGTCGCATCTTCACCCTCGGGAGTATCTCGTCAACAGAATGTGCTCGAGCAAACAAGTTCATTCGGAAAGACGTGAGAGAACGAGAAGCAAACTCTCTCCTTGACACTATTTATAGGCCGGGCAAATCAAACCCATGCGTCAAGTGACGGGCTCTCCGAATCTCGTACAATGAATTTGTATTTATGGTAATGAACCTGACGCTTCAAATTTAGCCAAGTCAAAACGGCTATTTAAATTACTTAAAGAACACAAAAGTCGGACCAATAGAGGTACGTCATGCAAAAGGATGCGCCAGTCAGACACCGCACATCGTACAGATGTGCCCGTCAGTTCCAAGCGCCCCGTAGGGCTGCACCCAACAAAGCACATATCCATGCGTACTAATCAACATGGACCCATGCGCCCATTTCGGCTCGTCACCCATCAAGCAATTAATGCTCAAGTGATAGAGTTGGCAGCACGTTCCCCGAGGACTGGACAGTTAGCAGCTTTTTCAGAAGACAAAGCGTCGCTGACATCAACATCATCATTACTTTCCTCCGACGATTACGACCCACGTGGCCGACCAACCACTCGCATGCGCCTCAGCAGCCATGCGCCTGGAGACTCGCATGCGCCTCAAAAGCCGTATGCCCTGACCGATTCGTGACTCCTGAAAGTTGTGAGCCAAAGTCTTCTCATGTGCCCAATCCCAGGCACATCCTACCAGATCACTCTCCACCAAATTCGAGATCTTTGAGCCATGGGCATGCGCCACGTGTCCTTTGACTCAATTCAGCCTATGAAGGGGTACTAATCACCCAAGATCTCAGCAACTGAAAGATCCTCTCCCCTGCTACGTGCCAGCCCACAAAAGCAGCATGAAGGATTCAACCCACAAATGATGGTGCATCATCCATGCACCTCCCACAGCTTCAACCACGTGGCGTCCCCACGTATAGGCGCATCCTACATATGCACACATGAGCAGCCAGCCTGCAAACTATAAATAGAGGGATCATTTCCTTCTTCCACACAGACAACGTAATATACATACGTACACAGACAGAAAAAGGCATCGGAGTTATCATCCACAAAGATCGGAAGAGACACTCAACATCTTCTTTCCATCTGCAAACTCCAGCACCCAGAGCAACTCAGACCTTCAGAGAACCGAGAAGCGTCGTCAGATCGTCAACGGAGTCAACGCATTACCACTCGCTCCATCGACACAGGGACCCAGATAAACAAAAGTGTTCTCCTAGGACTACATCTAAGTCCTATATTGTAACATTGTTCTGTTTGTAATTGAAATTGCAATAAAAAGATTTTAATGGCAAACAAGCTGGCGACTCTGTTGGAGACCTCTTTCTCCTCCACCGAAAAAGCTGTCGCAATCCGACGACATAAAGGTGGGCTTCCCCCACAAGACGCTGGTCGTACGCCTCAATCAGCAGGCGTATGAGGAGTTCATCTCTGTCACTCCCTGATCCCGATATATGTATTCTTTCATAAATTCTGTACATGGTATCCCGTATTTAGCATGTCCATAATTCTATTTATTATTATTTAATAGTTGCATGTAGCTTTTAAGCATGTCATTAGTGGAATGGTTAGAGCATGTTTAGAGATTAGGGTTTTCTTAAGCCAACCCAACCCCTATTTATATTCTCTTCCTCACTCTCTCTCCTCATTCACTCTTCCATTTATTTCCCTCGACCACCACCCTTAGACAAGTACAACTTGCTCAAAAGTGGAGATTTGTGTATTTTTTTATTCTTAATTTTCCTTTGATATTATTTGTCTATATTGTTCTTCTCTTCATTCTCTACAAGTTTAGTTCTTGGAGTTTTTTATTTTAATGGCTAGTTTTGTGTAGATCTAAGTTTCTAAAACTAGAGTTTTATGTATTTACCAGATTTTGATCTATCAAACTTGGTTATTTTCGAAAACTAATGGTCCTAGGTTGTAGGAAATTTGATTCTACACAATTTTGACCTTTGAAAATTTAGATTTCGACTTGTTTTGAGGAAGTTATGGCCAAAATAATATTTGGACATTTTCTATGTCATCTGCCCTGGTTTTGGCAGGGACGATGAATAGTGCCACATGAATGGTGCCGCAGCCGCATGGATGAATAGTACCGCAGCCTAGGAATGAATAGTGCCGCAGCCGCATGAGCATGAATAGTGCCGCAGCCGCAGGAATGAATAGTGCTGCAGCCGCATGGATGAATAGTGCCGCATAAATAGTGCCGTAGCCGCATGAATAGTACCGCAGTCGCAGGAATGAATAGTGCCACAGCCGCATGAGCATGAATAGTGCTGCAGCCGCAGGAATGAATAGTGCCGCAGCCGCATGAGCATGAATAGTGCCGCAGCCGCAGGAATGAATAGTGCCGCATGAATAGTGCCGCAGCCGCATGAGCATGAATAGTACCGCAGAAGGCCGCATAGTGCCGCAGAAGGCTGCATAGTGCCGCAGAAGGCCGCATAGTGCCACAGAAGGCTAAATAGTGCCGCAGAATACCGTATAGAGCCTATTTTGGCTGTTTTTGGCTGTTTTATGCCATATTTGGCTGAATTGTGGCCAGAATTTCCCCCAACTCCCAACATAAAAGTTGTAGATCTTTGTCTTGGCTTCAAGAATCTTCATGACTTACGAGCACTTCATACCCTAAGTGTATAGTACCTTCTTATTCTATTTCCTCTTGTGTCTTGGTCCTCATTCCTGATCTGACTCCTATGCGTATGCTGGATAACCCTGTGTGTACTAAGGTACAATCTATGTGAGCATCGATGTGCTATCCTATGTACTAAGTGTTCCCATATGATACCTGTCAGTACCTCCAAGAGTCCAGCATTTACATAGCGATTGGTCAGTAGCAATGACGTGGTATGTGTTGTGTGTCGCATTACACCAAGAAGGGGGTACATACATATGACTCCATAAACCAGTACAGATCCCTTCTTGGGGTACTCGTACAATGTACGACATCTAGGGGAGTGAGCATGTGACCACGACATGCGAACTCCGAAGATAACCTAGGGATTAACTAGGCAACTAACTTGGTAGATGCATTGGGTGGGAAGAATCCCGAGATCGTGCCATACTAGCCACCCCAGGTCTAGTCATGACGTGTCGGGTTGGCCGCCACGGATATGGTTTCACTCGCCTATAGTGGATGGCTATATCCGACTTCTATGAGCTATGTGTTATATGTTTTAGCACGATAACCCTCACGGGGACCGGTGCATAATCAATGTGCTATATGTTTAAATGGTTTGGCTAGCCCTGCTGGGTTGACACGATCTTAGGATTCCTTTTAATCAGTATCGCGGGGATAACTCCGCCAAATATAGAAAGTCGCATGAATGAATGGCCGCTTGAAAAATGACTTGACTGTGCCTTGTAACTTCCGTTAGTAGCCGAGGGACATGGACTGTCATGGTGCGTAGTCCAACCCATGTCCTTGTTTGGTTGTTGGGTTGGGCTATCGTGCTAGGACAGGCTGTGGACCGAGGTTACGATCGGAAACTTTTATTATTTTATTCATGGGTTTTATCTCACTCTTTTGTGCTCCCTTGTGGTACTTGCTATTCGGGGCTGACCCCGCTGGTTTTGTTTGGTCAGATCTCGTAGCAGCGCCTGAGGATCCAAACTTCTTCCCTGACGTCAATGGTGCATACTAGGAGCATGGCTGACGGAGGACTCGAGTGGGTTTCTTCTCCACCACTCTAGTATCTTTACTTATGTACTGGCGTTTAGCCACCGGCACCTGTTTAGCCGGCTAATCTGGATATTTTGTCTTTGCATAATTTGTAATTAACTCAGACTGCAGCTGAATACAATTATGTGTCTATGACTCTCTGGGCTAGCTAACTTATAAAGCTAGATCCCCATGATCATTTTGATGAAGCGTCGGGGACGCCTTACTGCTTTATCTCATATGTTCATTAATTGATGTTTTCTTGCTTTGAATGATTGAGACATAGATGCTCTGTGAGACCATAGGAGACTTGATTGTAGCATACACCCCCTTGTCTTTTGACAGCCACGATCGCCGTATGACGTTTATTTATATAATATGGAGTAGCTGGCCTAGTCTGTCTTCGTATTTCGGTTCTGGGGCATGACAAGGTTTTATTGGTGGCCCATGCAGGTCTGATTTTCAGACTTGTGGGGTGTTATTATTATAGGAGTCTCAATCAAAACTTATTCCCTTTGAATCTCTTGCCTCGATTTCTCTTCCCTCACCTTGATTGATAACTTGAATTGCATCATCGAATCTTCCTCGTCCTGTCATTTGATATCATGTATCTTTCCCTATAGGAGTGCTTTGTTCTCAGTAGCTGGTGAGGCCAACATGGAGGAACGTCCAGTAGAGCATGGCTCGATGGGGCAGCAGCCGGAAAGAATGCCTTCTCCTGACCAAATCCGAGTGGAAGTTATATCAGAGCCGGTAGAACCACAGGTTCTAGAAACTCCTGTACCCCCAACGGTACCGGCAGCGACGACAGTACCTAATGCTGCAGCATTCCTGGAGGTCATCCGGGGATTCCTGGCCACTCAGCAGCGTCAGGTGGCAGCCCATCAGCAACAGCAGACCCAGCAGCAGGAACAGAATGTGCTACTGAATCAGAGATTACAATTAGCCTTTGAGAGGAGTGTCAGGAATGATTCGGGAGCGTCGGGAAGGTTTTGTCGACTTAACCCGAGATATTTTGACGGCACGAAGGATGCCATCACGGCAGATGCTTGGCTTCAGGATATCGAGGCCATATTGACCGCAGCAAAGGTTCCAGCAGAAGAGAAGGTTGACCAGGTCAGACTGTTACTTCAAGATCTCGCCTGCGACTGGTGGGCATCGGAAGAGGTTGGAATGAGGCGTCATGTTCCTTGGGATAGCTTCAGTACCAGATTCAAGGCCAAGTACTTTGGCGTGGTAGCGCGGTATGAGCTACAACAGAGGTTTATCAGTCTCAAGCAGGCTGGTAAGACGGTGGATGGATATGCAGCAGAGTTCTGCAGACTGAGTCGGTTTGCACCGACGATGGTAGCTACAGAGCCAGAAAAGGCTATGAGATTCCAGCAGGGACATCATTTGGAGATTCTACAGTTAGTAGAAGGGCACGACTATCAGACTTTTGACGCCGTTTTAACGGCTGCTCGGAGGCATGAACTCACCCAACAAAGATTGGTGACAAGACATGGGGGCCAGAAGAGGTCCCATCCCCAGAGTAGGGGCGGAGGAGCAGTGCAGCGAACATCGGTGCCAGCACCTGGCATCCGTATTCAAGAGTCAGGAGCGCCGCAGAGGATGGCGATATCAGAAATAACAGCACCAGCTTGGCATCAGCAGCAGAGGAACCAGCAGCAGCGCCAAGGGGTACCCATTGGATGTACTTACTACGGTAAGGGAGGGCACACTAGGGATGTGTGTCGTTCAGCTAACGGATTATGCATGAGGTGTGGCAGTCCAGACCACAGGATTGCCAATTGTCCTATGATGCAGAGGCCAGGAGGGCCAGTTCAGCAGCTTCCGGCGTTGCCAGCTCCGGGGGCAGCACCGAACCGAGGACCAGTATTGGCCGTAAGGCCGCTAGTCCAGCGTCTACCGACGCAGGCTCAGATGTTTCGCCAGACGCAGAACCAGGAAGGCCCGCAGAGGCCGCAGCAACAGCATGGTCGAGGAAGACAGCACCAGGGAGCTCAGCAAGGCCAGGGCCAAGCCTTCACCTTATCACTGGAGGATGCACTAGCTTCAGGCGACGTGGTTGCAGGTAATATTTCTGTTACCTCTTTTCCTGCAGTAGTATTGTTTGATTCGGGGGCTATCCACTCTTTTATATCTGTACGATTTGCGATACGTATTGGATTGGAGTTTGAGACATTGCCAGAGAGGATGAATATACTCACTGGTAATAGGCTCGTATGAGTTAGCAGAGTGTGCTTAGCGTGTCCGATCGTAGTGAGTGGGCGATTATTGCCCGTATCTTTGATTGAGTTCCCTATGGGCAACTTTGACGTTGTCCTAGGCATGGACTGGTTAAGAGACAGTCATGCGACGATAGATTGTCGGGGAGGTAGGGTAGTATTTAATGTACCTGGCGTTGAGGAGTTCGTCTTTGTTCGATTATTGGAGGATCGACCCAAGGGCATCGTTGCAGAAGCATTGGCAGAGCAGGAGCAGATTCCAAGAGTGGTCAGAGAATTTCTTGATGTATTTCCAGATGATCTTCTAGTTTTACCACCGGTAAGGGATGTGGAGTTTTGCATTGAGTTGAATCCTGGGACGGAGCCTAAAGTCGGCAGAGTTTACAGGATGTCGCAGTCAGAGTTGGACAAGTTGTATCAGCATGAAGAAGAACTGAAGGCGAAGCAGTTTATCCGAGACAGTAAATCACCTTGGGCAGCACCGGTGATTTTAGTACCCAAGAAAGATGGATCGACGCGAATGTGCATTGATTACCGGCAGTTGAATGCAGTAACAGTGAAGAACAAGTATCCATTACCAAGGATTGATGACTTGTTTGATCAATTGAGTAAGGCCTGCATCTTCTCTAAGATTGATCTTCGATCTGGATATTATCAAGTGAGGGTCCGGGAGCAGGACATACCTAAGACAACATTTAGATCGCGGTATGGGCATTATGAGTTTCTGGTGAAGCCATTTGGATTAACTAATGCCCCAGCCGTGTTTATGGATTTGATGAATCGCATCTTCATGCCATACTTGGATAAGTTTGTAGTAGTGTTTATAGACGACATCCTTGTCTATTCCAGTAGTGAGGAAGAACATGAGAAACATCTTCGAACAGTTTTGCAGACCTTGAGGGAGCATCAACTTTATGCGAAGCTTAGTAAATGTGAGTTTTGGTTGGATCATATTTCGTTCTTGGGACACATTATTTCTGGAGCAGGAGTGTCAATAGATCCGAAGAAGGTTGAGGCAGTAGAGAATTGGCCAGTTCCGAAGACGGTAGCAGAAGTGCGTAGTTTCTTGGGATTGACAGGTTATTACCGGAGGTTCGTGGCAGATTTTGCCAGGATTTCGGCACCCTTGACGCGTTTGACGCATAAGGATATAGAGTTTGTTTGGTCAGCAGAATGTCAGACATCATTTGAAGAATTAAAGTAGATTAATCTCAGCCTCGATCTTGACACTTCCAGTAGGATCGGGAGGGTTTACAGTGTATTTTGATGCATCCGGGAAGGGACTTGGGTGTGTATTAATACAGCATGGTAAGGTGATAGGATATGCATCTCGACAGCTTCGAGACCATGAGAAGAACTATCCGATCCACGACCTGGAATTAGCACAACTAAAATCTGCTAGAATAGCGACGTATATTAGCGACGGCGGAAAAAGCAGTCGGTGATAATTGCCTATAGCGACTCCTAGTGCTACACGTCGCTGACCGTCGCTGCGTAGCAACGTTCAGCGACGTAGTATTTTTTACGTCGCTGACGGGCGACGTTTTGTGATGGACGTACCTTTTACGTCGTTGTATTACGACGTTTTGCGACGTATACTTTATACGTCGCTGTCTTATTTCATATAGGGTTCCTGGCCCGATCGAAATTACAAAATTTTCACCCAAAATTTTTCTTCCCGCTCGATCCCCCTCTCCCCTCTCCCCCAGCGAACCCTCCCCTCCGGCGACCCCTCCCTCCGGCGACACACTCCCCTTCTCCCCCCGGCGACCCTGCTCGCCCGCTGACCCCTCCCTCCGGCGACCAGCCTCCCTCCTTCGACGAAGGAGCCATCCTCGCCGCCTTCCTCCTCCGACGAAGCCACCCTCCTTGCCGCCTCCATCCTCCGACGAAGCCACCCTCCTCAGGTAAACCCTAACCCTAGCCCTAGCTATCTAGACACAGACACGGACACGAGAACCCTAACCCTAGCTGGGGTAGTCTTTCTGTCGAGGGGGGAGAGAGGGGTGGGGGTGGGTGCAGGGGGGTGGGGGGGTCTTACTGTCGAGGGGTGGAGGGAGGGGTGGGGGTACCCGGGGGTGGGGGGGTCTTGCTGTCGATGGGGGCAGGGTTGGGGTGGGTGCAGGGGTATGGGGAGGGGGGCAGGGGAGGGGGGCAGGGGAGGGGGGTCTTGCTGTCTAGGGGGGCAGGGAAGGGGGTCTTGTTGTCGAGGGGGGTAGGGGGGAGGGGGGCAGGGGTGGGTGGGTGCAGGGGTAGGGGGAAGGGGGGCAGGGGTAGGTGGGTGCAGGGGGGACAGGGGAGGGGGGTCTTGCTGTCTAGGGGGGCAGGGGTAGGGGGAGGGGGGCAGGGGTAGGTGGGTGCAGGGGTAGGGGGGAGGGGGGGCAGGGGACAGGACACAGGACACAGACACACACAATACATACATATATACCTATATATATAAATACACATATCTACTTATATACATGTATATATATACTCACACACTTACATACACACACGAATACATATATAAATAAATATGTATACAATGTATATACACACAAATACACATATATATACAATCAAAAATCCATTTGAAATTCATTTTAAGAATCTGAAATGTTGACGATATATACGATTATACCATGGTTTTGCCTTTTAGTTGCAGGAATATGAGAGTTATTAGATGTTAAAGTAGGATATTAATTTATTAGTTATGATAGAGAGGGTGACATGTTAAATGCTTGCAGCTGCATCGTAGCTCAGGGATATGACTGAGAGGGTGACATGGTTGTCACATTAAAGGTCTTTGAGGAGGTGACATGTTGTTAAAAGATATATCCTTATAGTTCTCCTACGTAATGTTAAAAAAAATCCGTAGGAGAACTATATATAAGGATATATTTTTTTGCAACATGTCATCTTGTCAAAGACCCTTAATGTACCAACTATGTTACCGCGGTATTGGTATTGAGATACCAATAGCGATAAGGTAAAGGGTACCAATAGCGATAAGGTAAAGGGTACCAACTTAAGGTATTGGTATTGGGATACCAATAGCGATAAGGTAAAGGGTACCTTGGTAGGTAATGACTAGAAATATGATATTTGACTTAGATTTGACCTTGTTTGACCAAGATTGACTATTTTGACTGAAAGTCAAAGTAGAGTCAACATCTGACCTAGATTGGACTAAGAGTTGACAAAGTCAACTGTAGGTCAACTCTTGACCTACTTTGACCTTGTTTGACTTTGCTTGACCTTGTTTGACTTTGTTTGACTTAGTACAACCTAGTTTGACCTAGATTGCATATCATTGTTATTAGTAACTGTCCGCTACTAATGTGTGTCCCATAATAAGACATAATATACGAATTTGTGCCTATTGGATAATGTGTGTCCATCTTTGCTCCAAAAACGACGACGGAGATCATAAAAGTAATGATACAATACTGAAGGTATTCAATGCTCCAGGAAAGCCATCGGATAAAATAAAGAAGAGATATCTGAACGATGATGAGCTAAGGGCTGCTCAGGTGTATGTATTACTCAACTGCGACGAGGAAGAAGTAGAGAAACTAGAGAGGTAAGTAATTAATACGTCTATATTATTCTAATAGTGTTGATTATTATACTATTACATTAATTGCACGATATTGTTTTCAGTATATTTAATGATGATGTGAGGTCAGGTAGGCCACACATAACAGAAGAAGAACTAGAACAAGAAATGAGACGTTATTTTCTATTATGGTTGAGTACATATGTAAGACTTGAGAACTCTGTAATTACCTTTCTGTATATGCACTTGATTGAGAATGGGCTTAATTGCTTCTTTCGTGGTATTTAGGTCGATCGTCCATACGCAAGACTTGAGAATGAGTCTATTAGAACGCTAGACCAATTTATGCTACAAAAATATGGCCAAGCTACTGTGTTAATGGGTTTAGGTTCAAGTCAACAACTTGCCCGATCAGAGAAAACTTTGTGGATCTCGACTCCACCAAAAATAGCTGTTTGTGTATCAGATCTTCGAACTACAAAGATGTTGATGCGGGCAACGATTTCGATGGCGTGCTACGGAAGATCGTGGAGCTGACATATAGTTATGGAATAGAGCCTGCTAAGATTGTGCTATTCAGGTGTGATTGGTTCGATCCGATTGAAGGTCAAGGTTGGAAAGTAGACAAGCACGGTCTTGTTGATATAAACTATCGGCGTTGATATCAAGCCTATGAACCATTTGTCCTATCAAGTCAGGCTCAGCTCGTGTACTTCACAAGTTATCCTAAACGGGGAACAACAAGGTCGGACTGGTGGGCAGTATGCAAGACCAAAGCTAGAAATACCTTTGAGGTTGACGATATAGCTTATCAAGAGGATGAACTACCTCTTGTAACAAATATTATAGAAGTGGACACGACGGAAGTTTCTTATTACACATCTAATTATGTAGAAGAAGTAAAATTATCTGAAGAGGAAGATGCAGATGAAAGTGAAGATGTAGAGGAAGAAGAAGAAGAAGAAGAAGAAGAAGATGATGATGAGCTAAACGAACTAGATGAATTTTTAGAAGAGGATTAAATCTGTACGTTTGTTTTATCATCATATTTGACACTTTAGTGACACTTCTATCATATAAATCTGTGACACTTCAGTGACACTTTATTGACACTTTTATCTGTGACTATGATATTTTTCAAAAATCTGTGATGTCTATCATATAAATATGTTTTTTTGTTTTTTTGTCATATGTTATTATCAGGTATGACTAGACCATCTGAACGACGCGGAGGATTTTATATTAGGCAGTCCCGTCAGCCTCGGACTGGGGATGGAGATTCCGTACCCTCATCCTCGTCTCCGAGTACGCCATTGTACCGTTCTGTTCCCGGTCCATTACCGGGACAGGGCAGTTCCAGCAGGTTGGCGACTCCTCCCTCGTCGTCTAGCCTTCCTGATCCCACGTCCAGCATCCCTGATCCTCCGTCCAGCATTCCTCCTGTTGACGGCTCTATGGGGGAAGGCGATGCCGAACATATGGAGGACGGCGATCAGACTGATCCTGTCCAGGCAGGAGGTGAGAGCGACCCTCCATGCGCTCCCCCGGGCAAGACGCGTATGGAGATTTGGACGGACGGGCCTACGAAGTAAGTTAATTAATTAATATATATTTCTCAAATGATTATATGTACATATATATTCATGAAAATTATTATTGTATAGATATCGGCCTTCTGCAGTACAGAGACAGCTGGAGGTATTTCTGAGGCAGAACTATGGTGGGCCTTGGATTAACTACTCAGATGCTCCCGCAGATAGGAAGGCCTTTTGGTTCGCCCACTTCAAGGTAAAAAATTTGTTTATTTTTAAATTTTAATAATCATTTGTGTATATTATACAACTTTTGTATTTTATTTCTTGTAGAGGACCTATTTCTATCCACCACACCGGGCGGCGAGGATCGAGGGCCAATTTTCTGCCGTCGCAGCCAAGCTCATCCGTGATGCGATCCACGACCAGAAGTCTCGTGATCGCTCCGGACAGCCGATCCATGGTTGGATCACTGTCACCCCCATTTTCTGTATTTTGTATTTGTGCTCGTATTTGATTTTTGGCACGTATTTTATTTTCTCGACTTACGGATTTTGGTTTCTCGTAAATAGATTTTGGACCATGGCTTGGTTTTATTTTGTGGAGTTGGTTTAGTTTGGTTCATCATGAATGGAACACCTTAACCTACACTCCTCCCTCAACACACAACAACTCCCCCACTTTATAACACCACCTACTTTTCTCTCTCCTCTTTATTCTCTCATTTATTTCTTACAAACTTCTTCTTCTTCCTTCTTCCACACAACTCCCCAACCAATAGGCAAGTGCACCTTGCCAACAAATAAGCACCCAATTTTATTTGTCCATTTGATAGATTAGGACATGTAGATCAACATTAGAACTTGGAATTTTGTGATTTGGAGCTTTCATTCTTCTAGATCTAGGTTTTAACCATTTTCGGAATCCTTGGTTTTGATCTATTAAACTTTGATTTTTGCTTGTTTTGATGCTTCCATGTGGAAGAGAATTCAATTTTACTCAAGTTAGAACTTTAAAAATCTAGATTTGGTTTTGATTTGACAAAAATATGAAGATTTGAAGTTCTTGGTGTTTTTGGACTGCTCTCGGCCAGGAAGAACAGCCCCCCTGCCTTGCGCTTTCTAGCGCATGACCGATTGCGCACCCTGGCCTGTGCTCTTTAGCGCATGGCCGTTTGCGCAGTCACTTGGCCAGCGCTTTGCACTGCGCTGGACTGCGCTGGCGCAAGCTAGCCATGCGCAATCCAGCCATGCGCAATCCAGCCATACGCAATCCAGCCATGCGCAAACCGCCCCTGCGCAATTCACTCCTGCGCCATCTATCCCTGCGCACTCCACTCATGCGCAATCTGACCCTGCGCCATCCATCCCTGCGCAACCTGATCCTGCGCAATTGACCCCTGCGCACTTGGCACCCTGCACAGTTGGTACCCTGCGCAGTTCTTCCTGCGCAATTGACCCCTGCGCACTTGGCACCCTGCGCAGTTGGTATCCTGCGCAGTTCTTCCTGCACAATTGACTCTTGCGCAGCTCTTCCATGCGCAGTACACACCCTGCGCAGACCTACTCCTGACCCCCTTGCACAACCTACTTGTCTATGATGAATTTGTTATTTCTTGATCTTGGCTCTTCTATAGTCCTATTTTTTTTATTAGTATTTTATTAGGTATTTTGCGCCCATTTTATATCCTTACGCCTTTTGGCATGAACTTGATTTTGCTTAATATGTTTGGAATAACTATTGTACACAGCATGGTATGACAAGGAACTAGTATAACATGACAGTGATCCGTAGCGGTGCACTCCTGACACGACCAACCTGACTTGATAGTGGCCCGTCGTGGCGCACCCCTGACAAGTACCCTGACATGATTTACCTTGATAACTTGATAGTGGCCCGTGGCGGCGCACTCTTGACTTGACTTGACTTGACTTGATAACTTGACTTGACTTGCCTTGACACCGTGGGTGTTCCTGCTTGCTTGTTTGCACAATCCACTTGTCTTGTCTTGCATCATGTCTAGGACGTGACTTCCTGGGTACCACGGCCAGGGACTCGCGCTCAATTGGATTAGGCTAATTATTAGATCAAACTAGAACATGGAGAATTCCCAGTCACAGACAATCTCGTTATCTGGGCGCTTTAATAGACTTGTAGCTTGCCGACGAGTAGAGCACATTTCCAGCACACTGTCATGTGTTGCACCCTCTAAGTCACCTAAGGGTACATTTGTCTCCCGGGCGATGTACCCAACTATAACTCTCAACCTGCGGAAGGATAACTGGATGGTCTGCAGGGCTTGGGACTGGGAGTTTCTCACTTGCATCTTGTTAGTAATTAGGCTTATGATAACCCTAGTTAGTTAAAGTAGTAAGCCGTAGTAATTGCTTGGCCGATTGTGAATGGATGGTGTCCAGCCTTGTCTAAGTCTTGTCTAGCTCCAGTACCTGCTATCTCCTGAGCATGTTTGTTTTACTTATCTTAACGATAAATGAGTAGAGACAGTGAGCTATTCAGGCGAAGGGTTACAACCCCGGTCCTTGTCTGGTTTAGGGATTGTAACCTGGCTCCCGGAATGGTTCCACGTCCCTAGTCGTTTATCACCCTGTGTACTTTATTACTTGTACTTTCTTTTATTCTTATGTTCTGATATGCTGGCTTTTGTTCTTATTTGTGGCCTCTTTTGTGGCACTTGCTCTTTCTGGGGTTTGACCCAGCTGGTTTTGTGTGGCCAGATTTCGGAGCAGCTCCCGAGGATCTACCGAGCTTCCAGCCCAATGGTGAAAACTAGACGGAACCCGGGCCAAGAGTGGGTTTTCCTTTTTGTTTCACCCACTTATATGTAAATTTATTCTTTTGAGGCGTTTAGCCGACGAGCACCTGTTAGCTCGATGCACATTTACTTACTGTCTGCCTACGGGCTGTAAACATGATTAACAAATCCTAGGGTTGATCATGTATGACTGAACTCTTGCTAGTCCCATCATTTTGTACGACTAGCTTCATGATCATCCAATATGTAATATTTGGGACGCCTTATATATATATTTGATGCTCTAATATCTTGTAACTCTGTTAATTGCTTGAGATTGAGACAATAGGCTTGACCTTAAGAGACTGCTGGCTCGTAGTAAACCCTCATATCTAGACAGCCGTGACCGTATAGTTGAGATGTATTCTATTTCAATATACGTAGCTGGCTGTGTCTGCCCCCGCTCTCTAGTATTCTGGTTCTGGGGCGTGACACGGTTTAAGTGGTGGCCCATGCAGGTCTTGTCAATCAAGAAATGTGAGGGTTTACCGAATAGATGTCTCAATCAATATTTCGTCCTTGATCTCTGCTCGTATCTTCAAATCCCTGAGATTCTTGACCTGGTCACACGCTTGTATCATTGATCTGTCCTGGTCCTTTCCTTATTGTTCCCTATGTCGTCTTCTTCAGCGGCATTACTCCCGGACCTGCCAACCAGCCAGAGGAAGCTCGACAAGCACCCCAGCGCCAGGAAGATCAAGCTCAGCACTCTGGAGTAGCCTCCCGAGTTATGCTTCCCGGAGGCTCGGAACCTCTAGTTCAGGCAGCTCCGCCCGTTCAACCAGCTAGACAGGATGAGGGACCTTTGGTAGGGCTTATCAGAGAACTGCTTGCATCCCAAGATCGTCGAGGCGACGCCTTGCGCCAGGAAGTTCATAATGCACTAAACCGAGGAGGTCCCCAAGGGAATCAGGCGGCCAACAGTTTCAAGCGCTTGAACCCTCCCTTCTTTGACGGCAGTGAAGATGCGATTGCCGCGGACGCTTGGCTTCAGGATACCGAGGTGGTTCTAGAAGCAGCTAGGACACCTGAGAATGAGAAGGTGGCGGTGGTACGCCTACAGTTGTTAGACTTGGCTCGCGATTGGTGGGCGGCTCAGGCCATGGGGTTAGCGGCACCAGTCACATGGGCGACGTTCAGAGAGAGGTTCCAGACAAAGTACTTTGATGCGGTGGCACGGTATGACCTGCAGACCCGGTTCACCAACTTGAAGCAAGGAGGCAGGACGGTCGATAGCTATGCGACCGAGTTTTCTAGGCTGAGTAGGTTCGCCCCCACCTTGGTGGCAACCGAGTTCGATAGGGCTCAGCGGTTCCAGCAAGGACTGCACTTAGAGATATTATTGGCTGTGGAGCAGTTCGAGCACCAGACGTTCGATGCAGTATTGAAGGCAGCAAGGAGGCATGAGTATACCTCCCGTAGAATTGTGGACAGGACCGGAGGCAGGAAGCGGTCCCACAGTCAGATGCACCAATCATCAGCTCCAGCCCCGGCAGCTAGGGGATTAACCATTGGGACTCCGAGGCGGGCGGCCTCAGTGACGTCGGTTCAGCATTCGACCCCGACGTACCCGCAGCAGCAGAAGCAGAAGCAGTCTTCCGCGGTGGGATGTTCTCATTGCGGGAAGCCGGGCCATGTAGTGGCAGAGTGTCGTAGGGCACAGGGATTGTGCCTGGCTTGTGGAGGAGCAGACCACCAGATAGGGACCTGCCCGAATAGGGAAGGTCCATCATCATCCAACCTTTCTAGTTCTTCGGTGAGAGGACCAGCCCCAACTCCAGTTCAGCAGCAGCAGCAGTACCGAGGCCATTGTTGCCTCAGGCCCAGGCCTTTCAGCAGCAGAACCAGCAGCAGATCACCCAGGCTCCAGCACAGAACCGACAGAGGGGTTTCTAGCAGAGAGGACCCGCAGCTAGAGGTCAGGCTATGATGATGACCATGGAAGAAGAAGTTGCACCAGGTGAGGTAGTGGCAGGTACTATTCTCGTCAACACCTTTCCAGCATCTGTATTATTTGATTCTGGTGCATCGCATTCATTCATGTCTGTACGATTCGCGACACGGATAGGGTTGGAGCCCGAGTTATTATTAGTGAGGCTCAATATACTTACTGGTAATGGTCTTGTGGGAGTAGATCGAGTGTTTTTCTCGTGTCGGATCGTAGTTAGCGGTAGAGAGTTCTCCGCTAGGCTCATAGAGTTCCCTATGGCAGACTATGATGTAGTCCTAGGCATGGATTGGTTGAGGAACCATTATGCTAGGATAGACTGCCATGTTGGCAGAGTTGTCTTTAGTATTCCCGGAGGGCCAGAGTTTTTATTTTCCAGAGGTGCCGTGGAGCCTTCTCCCCCAGTATTGCGGATGGCAGTAGCAGCAGTGCAGTTGCCCCGGATAGTTGAAGAGTTTCCAGATGTCTTCCCAGAAGAACTTCCAGGGATGCCACCAGAGCGAGAGATCGAGTTCACCATTGACTTGATTCCCGGGACAGCACCAGTATCAGAGCGAGTCTACAGGATGGCGCCTTCAGAGTTGGAGATTTTGTACAAGATGATTGAAGAACTTAGAACCAAGGGATTCATTCGTGCTAGTGGATCGCCTTGGGGAGCCCCGATGCTTCTTGTGAAAAAGAAGGATGGTACGTCTAGGCTATGTGTTGATTACCGTACCTTGAACTCAGTGACAATCAAGAACAGATACCCTCTTCCAAGGATAGATGACTTATTTGATCAACTCAAGGGGGCTTCAGTTTTCTCGAAGATAGACTTACGGTCAGGATACCACCAGATCAGAGTCAGAGAGCAGGACATCCCGAAGACGACGTTCAGATCTAGGTACGGGCATTGGGAGTTTCTAGTTATGCCCTTTGGAGCGACCAATGCGCCGGCAGTGTTCATGGACCTCATGAACCGTATTTTTATGCCTTACTTGGATCAGTTTGTGATAGTGTTCCTTGATGACATCCTGGTCTACAGCAAGAGTGAAGCAGAGCACGAGCAGCATCTCAGAGTTGTCCTCCAGATTCTCAGAGAGCACCAGTTGTACGCCAAGTTCAGCAAATGCGAGTTCTGGCTCGATCGCATTTCGTACTTGGATCACATCATTACCAGAGGAGGAGTGGAAGTGGATCCCCAGAAGATTGTAGCTATCGAGGCATGGCCAGTACCCAGCTCAGTAGCAGAAGTTCGCAGCTTTCTTGGATTGGCCGGCTACTACCGGCGGTTCGTCTCTGATTTTGCAAGGATTTCAGCGCCGATGACCCAGTTGACCCGCAAGGATGTGCCGTTCGTTTGGACGGCAGAATGTCAGGAATCATTTGAGAAATTGAAGCGAGGTTTGATAACGGCTCCCATTCTTACACTTCCAGATGGGACCGGAGGATTCACAGTTTACTGCGATGCTTCAGGCAGAGGATTGGGATGTGTTTTGATGCAGCATGGGAAGGTAATTGCTTATGCGTCACGTCAACTCCGTGATCATGAGAAGAATTACCCGACCCACGACTTGGAGCTAGCAGCAGTAGTGTTTGCACTTAAGTTGTGGAGGCACTACTTGTACGGAGACAGAGTGGAGATATTCACTGACCATAAGAGTCTGAAGTATGTTTTCACCCAGAAGGATCTTAATATGCGGCAGAGAAGATGGCTCGAGCTACTTGTGGACTATGATGTAGACTTGCAGTATCATCCAGGGAAGGCCAACGTCGTAGCAGATACGTTGAGCCGGAGAGCCGGAGTTTATTTCCTGACGGCGCAACCAGAGCTATTGGCAGATCTTCAGAAGATGGGAATTGAAGTGGTTCTTCCTTCCAATGTGGCCTTGATGGCCAGCCTACAGATTCAGTCTACCATAGTTGAGAGGATCCGGACAGCACAGTTAACAGATTCCAAGATTCAGCGGCTCAGAGCAGAGTACGAAGCAGGAAGAAGGCCAGAGTTATGTATTCATGAGGATGGTACACTTCGACACGGCACGCGTCTTTGTGTACCCCGTGGAGATATCAGACAGGAAGTCATGGCAGAGGCTCACAGTTCGCAGTACTCCATTCACCCAGGCAGCACGAAGATGTACAGAGATATTCGTCTACACTTTTGGTGGAATGGTATGAAGAGGGAGATAGCCTGGTATGTCTCTCGATGTTTGGTTTGCCAACAGGTCAAGGCTGAACATCAGAGGCCAGCTGGACTTCTTCAACCTTTACCGATCCCAGAATGGAAATGGGAGCACCTTACCATAGATTTTGTGACTGGGTTACCCAGATCTCCGGCAGGCAGAGATGCTATTTGGGTCATTGTGGACAGGCTTACCATGGTGGCACACTTTCTTCCGTTTAGAGTTGGACAGTCGACGGCACAGCTAGCAGAGATGTATCTCAGGCAGATTGTCAGACTTCACGGAGTGCCAGTCAGCATAGTATCGGACAGGGATACGAGATTCACATCGCACTTCTGGCGCAGTCTTCATCAAAGTTTGGGGACTCGTCTCAAGTTCAGCTCAGCGTATCATCCGCAGACAGATGGGCAGTCAGAGCGTACTATACAAACTCTCGAAGATATGTTGCGGTCATGTACCCTTGACTTCGGTGGTTCGTGGGAGGATCACCTGCACCTGGTGGAATTCTCGTACAATAATAGTTTCCAGGCCAGTATCCAGATGGCACCCTTCGAGGCTCTGTATGGCAGGAAGTACAGATCTCCGTTAGCATGGGACGATGTCGGAGAGAGGCAGATGCTCGGTCTAGAACTGATTTCTCAGACGGTTGAAGTGGTTAGGAGAGTCAGAGATCACCTCCGAGTTGCTCAGGATCGCCAGCGCCATTGGGCCGATGCTCATCGGCGTCCCTTAGAATTTGCCGTCGGCGACCATGTATTCCTTAGGATCTCGCCCACCCGCGGCGTCATTCGTTTTGGCGTGCGGGGAAAGCTTAGTCCTAGGTATATAGGGCCGTTCGATATTCTGGAGCGAGTAGGCGATGTGTCCTATCGTCTCGCTCTTTCGCCGTCGCTAAGTGAGGTACATGATGTATTCCATGTATCCCAATTAAGACGGTACATCCCGGACCCGAGCCATATCCTAGATCATTCGGAATTGGTTGTTGGTACCAACCTTTCGTATGAGGAGAGGCCCGTGTCTATATTGGACCGGAGAGAAAAGACGCTCAAGAACAAGACTATTAACTTAGTCCGTGTTGCTTGGGGTCATCACTCTCTAGGTGAGTCAACGTGGGAGCGTGAGGACGACATCCGATCGCGATACCCCTACCTGTTTGACTCGTGAGGTATAATGTCTTTCTTATGCCTTACGCTTTCCCTTCCTTGCTTGCATTGTATGATTGTATGATTGAACTGCTTAGTGTAGCTTGTCTGTGCTTAGTATAGCTTGTCGTGGCAATCTCTAGCTCCTTGATTAAATTCCAAGGACGGAATTCTTTGAAGGTGGGTAGAGTTATCACCCCCATTTCCTGTATTTCATATTTGTGCTCGTATTTGATTTTTGGCACGTATTTTATTTTCTCGACTTGCGGATTTTGGTTTCTCGTAAATAGATTTTGGACCATGGCTTGGTTTTATTTTGTGGAGTTGGTTTAGTTTGGTTCATCATGAATGGAACACCTTAACCTATACTCCTCCCTCAACACACCACAACTCCCCCACTTTATAACACCACCTACTTTTCTCTCTCTTCTTTATTCTCTCATTTATTTCTTACAAACTTCTTCTTCTTCCTTCTTCCACACAAATCCCCAACCAATAGGCAAGTACACCTTGCCAACAAATAAGCACCCAATTTTATTTGTCCATTTGATAGATTAGGACATGTAGATCAACATTAGAACTTGGAATTTTGTGATTTGGAGCTTTCATTCTTCTAGATCTAGGTTTTAACCATTTTCGGAAATCCTTGGTTTTGATCTATTAAACTTTGATTTTTGCTTGTTTTGATGCTTCCATGTGGAAGAGAATTCAATTTTACTCAAGTTAGAACTTTGAAAATCTAGATTTGGTTTTGATTTGACAAAAATATGAAGATTTGAAGTTCTTGGTGTTTTTGGACTGCTCTCGGCCAGGAAGAACAGCCCCCCTGCCTTGCGCTTTTTAGCGCATGGCCGATTGCGCACCCTGGCCTGTGCTCTTTAGCGCATGGCCGTTTGCGCAGTCACTTGGCCAGCGCTTTGCGCTGCGCTGGACTGCGCTGGCGCAAGCTAGCCATGCGCAATCCAGCCATGCGCAATCCAGCCATGCGCAAACCGCCCCTGCGCAATTCACTCCTGCGCCATCTATCCCTGCGCACTCCACTCATGCGCAATTTGACCCTGCGCCATCCATCCCTGCGCAACCTGATCCTGCGCAATTGACCCCTGCGCACTTGGCACCCTGCGCAGTTGGTACCCTGCGCAGTTCTTCCTGCGCAATTGACCCCTGCGCACTTGGCACCCTGCGCAGTTGGTACCCTGCGCAGTTCTTCCTGTACAATTGACTCTTGCGCAGCTCTTCCATGCGCAGTACACACCCTGTGCAGACCTACTCCTGACCCCCTTGCACAACCTACTTGTCTATGATGAATTTGTTATTTCTATAGTCCTTTTGGCATGAACTTGATTTTGCTTAATATGTTTGGAATAACTATTGTACACAGCATGGTATGACAAGGAACTAGTATAACATGACAGTGACCCGTAGCGGTGCACTCCTGACACGACCAACCTGACTTGATAGTGGCCCGTCGTGGCGCACCCCTGACAAGTACCCTGACATGATTTACCTTGATAACTTGATAGTGGCCCGTGGCGGCGCACTCTTGACTTGACTTGATAACTTGACTTGACTTGCCTTCAAACTAGAACATGGAGAATTCCCAGTCACAGGCAATCTCGTTATCTGGGCGCTTTAATGGACTTGTAGCTTGCCGACGAGTAGAGCACATTTCCAGCACACTGTCATGTGTTGCACCCTCTAAGTCACCTAAGGGTACATTTGTCTCCCGGGCGATGTACCCAACTATAACTCTCAACCCGCGGAAGGATAACTTGATGGTCTGCAGGGCTTGGGACTGGGAGTTTCTCACTTGTATCTTGTTAGTAATTAGGCTTGTGATAACCCTAGTTAGTTAAAGTAGTAAGCCGTAGTAATTGCTTGGCCGATTGTGAATGGATGGTGTCCAGCCTTGTCTAAGTCTTGTCTAGCTCCAGTACCTGCTATCTCCTGAGCATGTTTGTTTTACTTATCTTAACGATAAATGAGTAGAGACAGTGAGCTATTCAGGCGAAGGGTTACAACCCCGGTCCTTGTCTGGTTTAGGGATTGTAACCTGGCTCCCGGAATGGTTCCACGTCCCTAGTCGTTTATCGCCCTGTGTACTTTATTACTTGTACTTTCTTTTATTCTTATGTTCTGATATGCTGGCTTTTGTTCTTATTTGTGGCCTCCTTTGTGGCACTTGCTCTTTCTGGGGTTTGACCCAGCTGGTTTTGTGTGGCCAGATTTCGGAGCAGCTCCTGAGGATCTACCGAGCTTCCAGCCCAATGGTGACAACTAGACGGAACCCGGGCCAAGAGTGGGTTTTCTTTTTTGTTTCACCCACTTATATGTAAATTTATTCTTTTGAGGCGTTTAGCCGACGAGCACCTGTTAGCTCGATGCACATTTACTTACTGTCTGCCTACGGGCTGTAAACATGATTAACAAATCCTAGGGTTGATCATGTATGACTGAACTCTTGCTAGTCCCATCATTTTGTACGACTAGCTTCATGATCATCCAATATATAATATTTGGGACGCCTTATATATATATATTTGATGCTCTAATATCTTGTAACTCTGTTAATTGCTTGAGATTGAGATAATAGGCTTGACCTTAAGAGACTGCTGGCTCGTAGTAAACCCTCATATCTAGACAGCCGTGACCGTATAGTTGAGATGTATTCTATTTCAATATACGTAGCTGGCTGTGTCTGCCCCCGCTCTCCAGTATTCTGGTTCTGGGGCGTGACAATCACGCCAGAGCAGTAGGCTACGATGAAGGCTAGATTCAGCAAGCCCAAGTATCTGGAGCGGTCTGACAAGGCCAAGGTGGCACGGTCGAGCGCCGGTAAGTGGTGTGGTGGCTCCATTCCGATGACGGAGCATTTTCGTCGTCTGGTACGTTTTCTATGACGGACATTAATTTATATATAGTTTGATAGAATGTTTAATACTAATAATAGATAATATATTTTAACATATAAAAAAGGGTGAGGACCCGAACATGGTGACCGTCTTCCTGGTCACCCATCGGAGGGCTGGGGAGTTCATTGACGAGAGGGCGACGCAGGCATATGTACGTTCTATTCTTTATATTAATTTACTATAATTTAGAAAACAGGAAAATAGATATCAATATAGACTTTAGCAAACACTTACACGTTAGCAAACATGTTCTAGGTCGAGTTTGTTCGGCTATAGGAGGAGGCGGCTGCTGCTGCTAGTGCGCCAGCAGGGGGAGGGGCTGGTACTTCCTTACAGCCGCCTACAGCTCCATCGTCGGACGACCTCTGGATGACCGTCGTTGGCGGTCTTCAGAAGGGTACGTACTACGGTACGAGATCCTACGGCACGTATTTGGCTTCAGAGTCATCCCGGGCCCCATCTGTCAGTGCGCAGTCTCCGGCTTCGCAGGCGTCGTCACGAGCTCAGGATATTCGTCGTCAGATCGAGGAGCTGCGTCGCGAGTTACAGCAGCAGATTTCTGATACGGTCGAACGACGATCCGACCCTCCGATCGTCACCGGACGATTTGATACGGTCGAGCACAGTATACAGGAGCTGATGAGTCTGCAGCAGGCTACAGCTACCAGCTTGCACACGCTCACCGAGTCTACGCAGTGCACAGAGCGTAGACAGGTCGAGCTGGAGGGATCGCAGAGGAGCATGTCTGTCTCACTCACTCAGGTATCGGCTTCGCTTGAGGCGAGTACTGAGAGGGTGGTGAGTACCCTTGCTGTTTATGGTGAGCGACTGCGAGAGCTGTGAGCACCCTGAATTTCGGGTTGATTTTTTATTTTTTATTTTAATTTTCTGATTGATCTAGTTTCGATAAATAATTTTTCTGTTTATTTATCCTTAAGTGTACTTTTTCGTGCCATTGATATTTGGAGTGTCAGGGATGTTCAACTCTGGAAATCTTCTTCACGAGTTTTGGAGTGGACAGGATTACCTTCATGATGGTATATAGTGTCCCACTTAAACTTGTTCCCTTGTACTCTTTTTGCTTCGCTGAACTTCGGGTCGAATTAGACCATTGATTATTAATTGATTTTCCCACTCTTTTCCTTGATCATTTTTTATAACGTTACCGTGACTTTTAATTCTGGAGCGCAAGACCAGTTATTTTTTTGAAACCAACTTCTCATGCTTGATCTACTCGAGACGCTCGTCACCCATGACCTTTGTGTCCCACTCAGACACGTCATCTTATGCTCCATTTGCTTCGCACAACTTTCCCGACACGTGACCCGATTTTATTTTACCCCACGGTGTCACATTTATCTTCCAACTTGATTTGTGGGTCCCCTGTCGACCAAAACCTGTCAGCCCCAATTATGGACATGGCCCACTTTGAGCCTACTATCCGTCCGTCACTTGTGTCCTATTTATTGGAATCTCCATGTACTACTTATTTATCCTTGATCATCAACGTCTAATTTTTAATTCGATTTTTGCTCAATGTCTGATTCTGACCCAATCCGGCTCCACCGAGTCCAGACCAGCTCCATGTTACTCTTCATTGTGACGCCCTCATATTTTTCTTGCCCAAAAATATTAGCACTCATTCTACCCATTTTTAATTATTATTGGAAATCTTTGTTGAATTAAATCCATTGGGATTTACCTTTTTTTTTCCTATGTTCAATCTAGCCATTGATTTCTCTATGTAATCCCAACCATCCATTTTTCCCCAACACCCTACAGCCAACTAGTGGCCGGCCCTAAGTTTATGGAAGAATCTCTTTCTCTCTCCACTTTAATAACTCATTCTTTCTCTCTCTCTCCTTTCTATTTTTATTCCTACACACTCCTACACAACACAACAACAAAAACAACTCATCATCAACAACAGCAGCTCCAACCCGACTTCCATGGCCGACCACCACTGCCCTCTCCTCCAATCCTCCTTCTCCTCCCCACCGGAGCTCCGACGGCCACCCTCCTCTCTGGCCGTCGGCCGAGCACACCATCCTCCTCCATCTCCTCCTCCTTATTCCTCCTCCAACCTCATCATCACTACCACCATCAACTTCATCGAGCCATCACCACTTCAAACCGCGACAGCCACCACCTCCTTCGTCTACACTGTCGCCGCACCGCCCACCCCCCTACGTCACAGCGCCGCCCCGTGCGTCGCCGCGCCGTCCCGCGCGCCGCCGCTCGCTGGCAGTAGCTGCAGCAGCAAGAAGCGCGCGCGCGCGTGTGAGCGCTGGCCGCCGCCACGCGCCGCCGTTGCTCCGGCGAACCTCCCCCGTGGGTGCGCCCCACTCCGACGTACTGTCCCCTGACGGCCACCGTCCTCCGGGACGCGCCGTCGAGGCGATTTGTGCGTTTTGAACGACGTCCCGTCGTGACAAGCTCGGGAACGAAGCTGAAATGTCGCCCCGTCGCAGCGACTTCGCGTGCATTTTTCGAGAAATTCGACCGTTGGATCGGCAATTTCTTTGCTCCGTCACAATCTCGGTATATCCACCTTCATCCTTGTCAATTTTTGTCCGTTAATTTTATCGTTTGATACATCAAAACCGGCCACCAAGTTGACCGTTTAAATTGTATTAAATTTGGACAGTTTCGCGGGGCCAACTTCGTCAGCTTGTATCTCCTCCACCGCAGCTCCTTTTGGCGTGCCACCAGTTCCTGTGCGAAGCTGGTATAACCCTCTTACTACCCCTCCAGTTTCGTTTCATTGTGAGCTTGTTTGATTGGTTGAATTCGACGCCAAAGTTGGCCGTCCGAATTCGTAATTTCCAACTTGTAAAATTCCATTTTTGAACACGGGACTCCGGATTTCATTTCTGACACCACCATTAGATTCGTGGCGTCGTTCTGGCATGTTTTCATATAAAATTTGTTAGATTTGGAGAACGTGGGCCTGGGCACGCATTTCGGTACAAAGCGGGTCCCACTTTTTGGGTCAACGGGACATTTTGACGACGGCTCATCGGAATCCAATTCCGGATATACCGTTGAGTTCGTATCGTCATTCTGGACTCGTTGACATATAATTTGCTAGATTTTTGTGGACATTGGATCCGGCACGTATTTCGGTGCAAGTCGGATACCAATATCCGGGTCAACGGGTCATTTTGAGATCGGCTCATCGGAATCCAATTTCGGATATACCATCGAGTTCGTATCGTCATTCTGGACTCGTTGACATGTAGTTTGCTGAGTTTTGAGAACTTTGGCTCCGACACGTATTTTCGTGCAAATCGGAATTCTAAGTTCTGGTCAACGGGCCAAATTGAGATCGGGTCAACGGAATCTAATTTTGGATATACCGTTGGGTTCGTATCGTCATTCTGGTTTCGTGGACATATAATTGATTATATTTTATAGACTTGTTTTCTTACACGTTTTTCGGTGCAAAACGGCTCCGACACGGACATCGTTTTGACCCGAAATTACCTTTTTGCCCTTGTGTCCAAATTGGACCGATGGGTAGGCTATCCTAGCTAATTTGACTATTCTTGACACGTTGGCGATGTTTATTTCATCGTTCGACAATGTTTGTTGATAGTTTCTCTGAGTTTAGCCTTTTTATAATTAATTAATAATTAATTCTTATAATGTTCGTATTTCGGGATTAGTACAACGAAACTGAGCTCAGTCAATTCCAGTGATCTCACATCGCTGAAATTGACAAGATGGACACGTGGATCACCATAATAAGATTATCAACTTTACCGTTGATCATCTCATCTCGATTTGCGTGTCGTAAGTTTCGACGTACAAATAACGAAGTACACTTTATTCTTTAATAATTAGACTAGATTGACCATGTTTGACCAAAGTTGACCAGTTGACCCAAAGTCAACTGTGAGTCAACGCTTGACCTAGTTTGACTAAATTATTGACCGGAGTTGACCTAGAGTTAATTTGACTTAGAAAAACCTAGGATAAGATAGATTGCTTGTAGAGATTTATTTATTACAACTTGAACACCTTGTAACCTGTGTTGCTTTAAATAGGACTCTGTGGCTTCAGTTGGACCCTCTATACTTATCAGCTGCTCAGGTTATCAGGCGAGTACATTCACTGATAGTTTTCATTGTCTTGATATCTACTATATCCGATTCAGTCATAGTGTTTTACTTGATTCCCGACACGACGGTTCACGGACTAGTATACGTCGGATCCTGTCATGAGATGTTATTTCTGGACTTTCTTGGTATATGGGTATGAGATATTTCTGTGTTCCTGTACTTGTATAGACATTGATTTGGGAGTGGGCTGGCCCCCTGCTCCCGAACCTTGTGTCATGACGTGCTATGTCCGGATCCGTGATACTACTCAGGGATGGGGGAATTATTAGGGGTTATGTGATCAAAGCCTCCATGTAACTATATTTTTCTAGCGCCACCCTCATCTCACGTAGGGTGTAGCAGACACCCCCTTGCCAGTTATCCAGGTTGGACGGCATGTCTCTCCGTTGAGGTCACCGCGGATTGCCGGACCAAGTGGATAACCTTCTCTTGCTTCCCTAGCCGATCACATATCGCCCTAATAGTTCAAATCACTTTTTACATTTATTGTCATATCATATATTTTCAGTTCACCTTTACTTACTGTACTTTCACCATGCTATGATTCATTTCTCACATGCTCTACCAGTTTCATACTGTACCATGATTACGAGACTAAGTTCTGTTTGAAAGAAGGGTTACAACCCCGGTCCTTGTTTGGTTTAAGGGTTGTAACTTGGCTTTCAAATGGTTCCCAAGTCGTCGATATCTTTGTCTTATTTCATTATTACTGTCTCTTATAGTATTTCTCAATTCATATGGAACTGCTGTTGGTGTTTGTACTTGCTCATTTTTCTGACAGGATACGTTGACAAATTTTACAGATAGCTTGGAGATTTCCTGCTAGTCTAGAGGAGACACATTAGAGGTTGTTTAGTTAGCTATTTTCAGTTGTCTGGAGTTGTATTCATTTTTTGGATTACTGTATCTGAGTTTTGAGATGTATTTCTGGGTTATGTATCTTAGACACTTAGACTTCTATCTCCTGTATCACTTTTGGATTTCATGTTTTATCTATCTTCATTATCATGCTCTACCTTAGATGTGATTGAGACTGTATCTGCTATGTCACCCACATTCGGGAAGTATAAACTGTTTAGTTTTATACTGTTAGATGCATTGAGACCTAGGACAGCGTTCTACCGCCGACACTGCGGCGTAGGCTGGATGTTGTTACGTTCTCGTGCCCTAACCCTAGGGTGCGGGTCGTGACAAGAGCTGGAGCAGATACGTCCTTCCGGTCCATCGACGGTACCGACTCCAGACATTGCACTGCCTCCTACTGCCCCTACGGTGCAGTTCACACAGGAGCAGTATGAGTACATGCTATCCCAGATGCATGACAGGGGTCCTCAGTGATCCAGTAGATTTTTTTATCATCTTTGTATTTATTGGCCCTATGGGCCCATTTACCGTTCTGTACACTGATTTTGAATATTATTTGACTCTGTTGGACATGTATGTTGGTGATATTTAATTTGTTGGTGATATTTAATCTGTATTTTTGTGATGATGTGTGTCTTTGTTTACAGTGAATGTGAAATGCAGTGTTCGGAACCATCGACAGTTTCGATTACTGTTGTATATTTTATCTTGGATAGAAAGAGCAATAGTTCAGGGTGTACTTCTGAGAGCTTTATTTTCACGTCCTTCACTTTCTTGGGACGTCGTAAAGGATCCCGAGAATGTGAAGGACGTGAAGAGGAAGCTCTGAGAAGTGCACCCTGAACTGTTGCTCTTTCTATCCAAGATAAAACATAGAACAGTAAGCGAAACTGTCGATGGTTCGAATACTGTACTTCACACACACTGTAAACACAGACACACAACATAACAAAAATACCAATTATTTTTTTTTAAATTTTTTTTATAACATCTGCGACGTATAGCGATGTTCTGCGACGTTTTACGATGTCCTGTACACGTTGCTATACGTCGCCAAATAATGACGTGACGTCGCTATCTGTCGCTATACTGCTGACGTGTATATGACCACCTGAGAGCCGACGTCGCTAAGGTTGTCACTAGGCGTCGCTAAAATGCTGACGTGGCTGCCATGACATGTCATCATATAAAAAGTTGACGGCGTCGCTAAGTGGTCGCCCTACGTCGCTATACTTGCGACGTATGATGACGTCGCTATCTGTCGCTAATATTGCGACGTCTAGCGACACTAAACGTGACGTCGCAACTAGCGACGAATTGCGACAAAATTGTAATCTGCGACAAGCCTATAAGCGACATCCATTTTTCGTCGCTAAATACGTCGCTAATAGAAATTAGCGACGGATTTTTCTTTTTTAGCGACGTACTCTGACGTCGCTAAAAGGGGTTATTTTAGTAGTGTAGCAGCAGTAGTGTTTTCGCTTAAGTTATGGAGGCACTATTTATATGGGGATCGAGTGGAGATCTACACTGATCATAAGAGCTTAAAGTATGTATTTATCCAGAGGGACCTGAACATGAGACAAAGAAGATGGTTAGAATTACTGAAGGACTTTGATGTAAATCTTCAGTATCATCCAGGCAAGGCAAATGTGGTAGCAGATGCCTTGAGCAGGAGAGGTGGTGCATTCGTTTTAACCTCGCAGAGGCATATTTTGGAAGATCTTCAGGAAATGGGAATTGAAGTGATCTTGCCACAAGATACAGGAGTTATGGCCAGTTTGTAGATTCAGTCTACTTTAGTAGAGAGAATCAGAGCAGCTCAGGCAGAGGATCCGCGGATCCAGAAGCTTCGATCAGAGTGTGAGTTAGGTCTCAGAAAGGACTTAGTAATCCATAAGGATGGTACACTTAGGTTCGGAAACCGTCTTTGTGTACCAGGTGGAGACCTTCGACAAAAAGTTATGTCAGAGGCTCATAGTTCTCCTTATTCCATTCATCCCGGAGGTACAAAGATGTACCACGATATAAAGCAACACTTTTGGTGGAATGGTATGAAGAGGGAGATAGCGAGGTTTGTATCTAGATGTTTGGTATGTCAGCAAGTGAAGGCAGAGCAGAAGTGACCAGCAGGATTGTTACATCCGCTTCCTATTCCGGAGTAGAAGTGGGAGCACATCACGATGGACTTTGTGACCGGTTTACCTAGATCTCCGACCGGTCGAAACGCAGTTTGGGTAATCGTAGATCGGCTCACGAAGGTTGCTCATTTTCTTCCTTTCAGAGTAGGGCAGTCTACTGAGCAGCTGGAAGAAATGTATATGAAACAAATTGTGAGGCAGCATGGTGTTCCAGTCAGCATAGTATCAAATCGAGACACACGGTTCACCTCTCACTTTTAGCGGAGTTTGCATCAAAGTTTGGGTACCAAGTTGAGGTTCAGTACAGCCTATCATCCCCAGACAGACGGACAATCAGAGAGAACCATTCAGACCTTGGAAGTTATGTTACGGGCTTGTACTTTAGACTTCGGCAAAACTTGGAAAGATCATCTTCATTTAGTAGAGTTCTCTTACAATAATAGTTATCAGGCAAGTATACAGATGGCACCGTTTGAAGAATTATACGGAAGGAAGTGCAGGTCCCCTCTGGCATGGGACGATGTAGGAGAACAAAAATTGTTGGGACCAGAGATGATCACGCAGACAGTGGAGACAGTCAAGTTGATCAGAGAGCAGCTTCGAGTCGTGCAGGACAGACACCGACACTGGGCAGATCAGCATCGTAGGCCTCTAGAGTTTGGCGTTGGTGACCAAGTATTTCTGTGGATTTCGCCTACTCGGGATGTCATTAGATTTGGAACCCGAGGAAAGCTTAGTCCGAGATTCGTTGGTCCTTTTGAGATTCTCGCTCGGGTAGGCGATGTTGCTTATCGGCTTGCCCTTCCTCCCTCGCTATCTGGCGTACATGATGTGTTTCATGTATCTCAGTTACGTGGGTATGTCCCGGATCCGAGTCATGTCCTCGATCATTCAGAGTTAGTCGTTGGTACCGACCTAACTTACGAGGAACAACCCGTGTCTATTTTGGACTGGCGAGAGAAGGTGCTTAAGAACCGGACTATTAGCCTTGTCCGTGTCGCTTGGGGCCATCACTCTCCGGGAGAGTCAACCTGGGAGCGCGAGGACGAGATTAGATCTCGGTATTCGTACTTGTTCGACTCAGAAGGTATGTTTCTCCTCATGCCTTGGTAATCTGTTTACATTCTTATTTTGCACTATTTTGAAATATATGACCAATGACTGCTAATGATAGGTTGCTTGCGTAGATTGTAATTGCACCTTGCTTTCCCGGATTCCTCTATCACTGTCTTGGCTGAAATTCCGAGGACGGAATTTTTCTAAGGAGGATAGAGATGTCACTCCCCGATCCCGATATATGTATTCTTTCATAAATTCTGTACATGGTATCCCGTATTTAGCATGTGCATAATTCTATTTATTATTATTTAATGGTTGCATGTAGCTTTTAAGCATGTCATTAGTGGAATGGTTAGAGCATGTTTAGAGATTAGGGTTTTCTTAAGCCAACCCAACCCCTATTTATATTCTCTTCCTCACTCTCTCTCCTCATTCACTCTTCCATTTATTTCCCTCAACCATCACCCTTAGGCAAGTACAACTTGCTCAAAAGTAGAGATTTGTGCATTTTTTCATTCTTAATTTTTCTTTGATATTATTTGTCTATATTGTTCTTCTCTTCATTCTCTACAAGTTTAGTTCTTGGAGTTTTTGATTTTAATGGCTAGTTTTGTGTAGATGTAAGTTTCTAAAACTAGGGTTTTATGTATTTATCTGGTTTTGATCTATCAAACTTGGTTATTTTCGAAAACTAATGGTCCTAGGTTGTAGGAAATTTGATTCTACACAATTTTGACCTTTGAAAAGTTAGATTTCGACTTGTTTTGAGAAAGTTATGGCCAAAACAATATTTGGACATTTTCTATGTCATCTGCCCTGGTTTTGGCAGGGACGATGAATAGTGTCGCATGAATAGTGTCGCAGCCGCATAGATGAATAGTACCGCAGCCGCATGAATGAATAGTGCCGCAGCCGCATGAGCATGGATAGTGCCGCAGCTGCAGGAATGAATAGTACCGCAGCCGTATGGATGAATAGTGCCGCAGCCACATGAATAGTGCCGCAGCCGCAGAAATGAATAGTACCGCAGCCGTATGAGCATGAATAGTACTGCAGCCGCAGGAATGAATAGTGCCGCAGCCGTATGAGCATGAATAATACCGCAGCCGCAGGAATGAATAGTGCCACATGGATAGTGTCGCAGCCGCATGAGCATGAATAGTACCGCAGAAGGCCGCATAGTGCCGCAGAAGGCCGAATAGTGCCGCAGAATGCCGTATAGAGCCTATTTTGGCTGTTTTTGGCTGTTTTATGTCTTATTTGGCTGAATTGTGGCCAGAATTTCCCCCAACTCCCAACATAAAAGTTGTAGATCTTTGTCTTGGCTTCAAGAATCTTCATGACTTACGAGCACTTCATACCCTAAGTGTATAGTACCTTCTTGTTCTATTTCCTCTTGTGTCTTGGTCCTCATTCCTGATCTGACTCCTATGCGTATACTGGATAACCCTATGTGTGTACTAAGGTACAATCTATGTGAGCATCGATGTGCTATCCTATGTGCTAAGTGTTCCCATGTGATACCTGTCAGTACCTCCAAGAGTCCAGCATTTACATAGCGATTGGTCAGTAGCAATGACGTGGTATGTGTTGTATGTCACATTACACCAAGAAGAGGGTACATACGTATGACTCCATAAACCAGTACAGATCCCTTCTTGGGGTACTCGTACAATGTACGACATCTAGAGGAGTGAGCATGTGACCACGACATGCGAACTCCGAAGATAACCTAGGGATTAACTTGGCAACTAACACCTTACGCAGTAACTCTGATGCGCCACAGAAGGCTTCTATCTTTGACAGACTCACTCGCTGTCGTGGCGAGGAGAATTTGGACTCTGAGTACTATACGCCCCAGCGGACTGGTACGAAGAAGTCTAAGGCAGCAAAGGCCTGTACGGACCTTGCACCAGGCGGTGGCAGATGCTTTCACCAGAGGAGGTCATCATGGTAACAGCACGGCCAACAGCTTCAAGCGCTTGAACCCTCCCTTCTTCGATGACAGTGAAGATGCGATCGTTGCAGATGCTTGGCTTCAGGACACAGAGGTGATTCTAGAAGCAGCCAGGACTCCAGAAGTCGAGAAGGTGGCCGTGGTGCGCCTGCAGTTATTGGATCTTGCTCGCAGCTGGTGGGTGGCGCAGGCCATTGGATTAGTTGCACCCATTGCTTGGGCAGTATTCAGAGAGAGATTCTAGACCAAGTATTTTGATATTGTAGCTCGGTATGATCTACAGACGAGGTTCACCAATCTGAAGCAGATGGACAGGACGGTCGATGGATATACGGTCGAGTTCTCCAGGCCTAGTCGGTTTGCTCCCACCTTGGTGGCGACCGAGTTCGATAGAGCCCAACGGTTCCAGCAGGGGCTCCACCTAGAGATTTTGTTGGCGGTGGAGCAGTTTGAGCATCAGACCTTTGATGCAGTACTGAGGGCAGCTCGGAGGCATGAATATACCTCCCAGAGGATCGTGGATAGGACCGGAGGTCGGAAGCGATCCCATAGCCAGATGAATCAGTCATCAGCACCAGTCCCGGCAGCCAGGGCTTTGACCATTGGAGCTCCGAGGCGGGCGGCCTCAGTAACGTCGGTTCAGCATTCCATCCCGACGCACCCTCAGCAGCAGAAGCAGAAGCAGTCTTCCGCAGTGGGATGTTTACACTACGAAAAGCCAGGGCATGTGGTATCAGAGTGTCACAGAGCACAAGGTTTGTGCTTGGTTTGTAGTGCCCCGGACCACAGGGTTGGGAATTGCCCGAACATGGGGAGTTCATCGACCTTCTCTAGTCCTTCAGTTAGAGGACCAGCACCAGTCCAGCAGCAGTAGCAGCTGCAGTACCCGTTCCCGAGGACATTGTCGATGCAGGCCCAGGCATTCCAGCAGCAGAGACCGCAGCAGTATGCCCAAGCCCAAGCCCTGATCCAGAGCAGGCAGAGGAATTTTCATCAGAGGGGACCTGCACCCAGAGGGCATGGTCAAGTGCTGGCTTTGACCATGGGAGAAGAAGGAATAGCACCAGGTGAGGTAATGACAGGTACTATTCTCGTCAACACATTTCCAGCTTTAGTATTATTTTATTCTAGTGCCTCGCATTCATTTATGTCTGCACGATTCGTAACACGAATAGGATTGGAGCCCGATTTATTATCAGTGAGGCTCAATATACTTACTGGTAATGGACTTGTGGGAGTAGATAGGGTGTTTTCTCGTGTCGGATCGTAGTTAGCGGTAGAGAGTTCCCCGTTAGATTGATAGAGTTCCCGATGGCCGATTATGATGTGGTCTTAGGGATGGATTGGTTGAGGGACCAGTATGCTAGGATAGACTGCCATATCGGCAGGATTATTTTTAGCATTCCAGGCGAGCCAGAGTTTTCCATCTTCCGAGGTGAAGTTGAACCTTCTCCTCCAGTGTTGCGGATGGTAGTAGCAGCAGTGCAGTTACCTCGGATAGTCGAAGAGTTTCCAGATGTTTTCCCAGAAGAGCTTCCAGGGATGTCGCCAGAGCGGAAGATCGAGTTCATAATCTACTTGATTCCCGGAACAGCCCCAGTGTCAGAGAGAGTCTACAGGATGGCGCCGTCAGAATTAGAGATATTGTACAAGATGATTTAAGAACTTAGAACCAAGGGATTCATTCGTGCTAGTGGATCGCCTTGGAGAGCCCCGATGCTTCTTATGAAAAAGAAGGATGGTACGTCCAGATTATGTGTAGATTATCGTACCTTGAACTCAGTGACAATCAAGAACAGATACGCTCTTCCGAGGATAAATGACTTGTTTGATCAACTCAAGGGGCCAGCAGTGTTCTCGAAGATCGACTTACGGTCAGGATATCATCAGATCAGAGTCAGAGAGCAGGACATCCCGAAGACAGCATTCAGATCCCGGTATGGGCATTGGGAGTTCCTTGTTATGCCATTTGGAGCAACCAATGTGTCGGCTGTATTCATGGACCTCATGAATCGCATCTTCATGCCTTACTTGGATCAGTTCATGATTGTGTTCCTAGATGACATCTTGGTCTACAGCAAGAGTGAAGCGGATCATGAGCAGCATCTCAGAGTGGTTCTTCAGATTCTCAGAGAGCACCAGTTGTATGCCAAGTTTAGTAAATACGAGTTCTGGCTCGATCACATTTCGTACTTGGGCCATATCATCACCAGAGGAGGAGTAGAAGTGGATCCCCAGAAGATTGTGGCCATTAAGACATGGCCAGTGCCTAGTACGGTTGCAGAAGTTCGTAGTTTTTTTGGATTGGCCGGCTACTACCGGAGATTTGTTTTGGACTTTGCTCGGATCTCAGCGCCATTGACCCAGTTGACCTGCAAGGATGTGCAGTTTGCTTGGACAGCAGCGTGCCAGGATTCTTTTGAGAAGTTGAAGCGAGGCTTGATGACGGCTCCCATTCTCACGCTTCCAGATGGAACCGGAGGATTCTCAGTATATTGTGATGCTTCAGGCAGAGGTCTAGGATGTGTTATGATGCAGCATGAGATGGTAATAGCTTACGCGTCACGACAACTTCGTGATCATGAGAGGAATTACCCAACCCATGACTTGAAACTGGCAGTAGTAGTGTTTGCACTTAAGTTGTGGTGGCACTACTTGTACGGAGATAGGGTGGAGATTTTCACCGACCACAAGAGCCTGAAGTATATTTTCACCCAGAAGGATCTTAACATGCGTCAGAGGAGATGGCTGGAGCTTCTTGTGGATTATGATATCAACTTGCAGTATCACCCAGGGAAGGCCAACGTCGTTGCAGATGCATTGAGTAGGAGAGCCAGAGTTTATTTCCTAACAGCGCAGCCAGAGTTGTTAGCGGATCTTCAGAAGATGGATATAGAAGTTGTTCTTCCTTCCAGTGTGGCGTTGATAGCCAGCATGCAAGTTCAGTCCACTATAATTGAGAGGATTCGGATGGCTCAGTCAGTAGATTCCAAGCTTCAGCGGCTCAGAGCAGAGTGTGAGGCAGGACGACGACCAGAGTTATGCATTCACGAAGACGGTACACTTAGGCATGGGAGGCATCTTTGTGTACCCAGTAGAGATATCAGACAGGAGATCATGGCAGAAGCTCACAGTTCTCAATATTCCATCCATTCCGACGGTACGAAGATGTACCGTGATATCCGTCAGCACTTTTGGGGGAATGACATGAAGAGGGTGATAGCCCGGTTTGTCTCTCGGTGTTTGGTTTGCCAACAAGTTAAAGCTGAACATCAGAGGCCAGCTGGACTTCTTCAGCCCTTGCCAATTCCAGAATGGAAGTGGGAGCATGTGACCATAGATTTCGTGACTGGATTACCTAGATCCCCAGCTGGTCGAGATGCTATTTGGGTTATAGTTGACCGGCTCACGAAGGTGGCTCACTTCCTCTCCTTCAGAGTTGGTCAGTCGACGGCTCAGCTAGCAGAAATGTATCTCAGGCAGATCGTCAGGCTTCACGGTGTGCCAGTCAGTATCACCTCGGACAGAGATTCCAGATTTATGTCACACTTTTGGCGTAGCCTGCAAGAGAGTTTGGGGACTCACCTCCAGTTCAGCTCAGCTTATCACCCGCAGACAGATGGCCAGTCGGAACGTACGATCCAGACTCTTGAAGATATGATGCGGTCATGTACACTCGACCTCGGTGGTTCGTGGGAAGATCACATGCACCTGGTGGAGTTCTCGTACAACAATAGTTTCCAAGCTAGTATCCAGATGGCTCCGTTTGAGGCGTTGTATGACAGGAAGTGCCGATCCCCGCTAGCATGGGACGATGTCGGAGAGAGACAGATGCTCGGTCCGAAAATGATTGCTCAGACCGTTGAAGTGGTCAGGAGAGTCAGAGATCATCTTCGAGTTGCCCAAGATCGCCAGCGTCATTGGGCCGATTATCATCGGCGCCCTCTTGAGTTTTCTGTCGGCGACCATATATTCCTGAGGATTTTACCTAACCGTGGCGTCATTCGTTTCGGCGTGCGGAAAAAGCTTAGTCCTAGGTATATAGGGTCGTTCGACATTCTGGAGCGAGTAGGTGATGTATCCTATCGTCTCGTTCTTCCACCGTCGTTACGTGAGGTGCATGACATGTTCCATGTATCCCAACTGCGACGGTATATCCCGGACCCGAGCCACATCCTGGATCATTCGGAATTGGTTGTTGGTACCAACCTTTCGTAGGAGGAGAGGCCCGTGTCTATATTGGACCAGAGAGAGAAGATACTCAAGAATAAGACTATTAGTTTAGTCCGTGTTGCTTGGGGTCATCACTCTTTGGGTGAGTCGACGTGGGAGCGTGAGGATGATATCCGATCGTGATATCCCGACCTGTTTGACTCGTAAGGTATAATATCTTCCTTATGCCTTATAATTTCAATTCCTTGCTTGAATAAATGACTGCATGATAGACTGCTTGTTATAGCTTACGATTAGTATAGCTTGTCCTTGCCGCTCTAGCCTCTTAATTAAATTCTGAGGACGAAATTCTTATAAGGTGGATAGAGTTGTAATGACCGTGGTTCGTATTACGTATTTGGAATACGTATACGTATCTTGACTCGTATTTTATGTCTCCTGGCTTGGTTCGACTTGTTTGGGTTGGCTTGGTTCGGCTTGGGTTGTTTATTGGTTCATCATGAACCAAGGGGAGAACCCCTACCTACCTACCACCACCATCACCATTTATTAACCCATTCCCTCATTCTCTCTCTTCATTTACTTCTTCTTCTCTACCATTACTTCTTCAACCACCAGAAGAGAGAGAGAGAGAGAGAGAGCTTAGGCAAGTGCAATTTACTTTATGATGGATCTCAAGTTTTATTGTTCCATTCCCTTCCTTACTTGATTCTAAGCCTCTTTAGAACTTGGCATTTTTGGATTTGATGGATGGATTCTTGTAGATCTAAGTTTGTAACTTTTCAGTTTTCTTAGTTTTGATCTCTAAAACTTGGTTATTTTCGAAAATTAGTGGTTCTATGTTATAGAGAATTTAATTTCATGCAGTTTTGGCTTTTGTTTCGTTTGATTTCGACTTCGGATCAGGAAGTTATGGCCATGGAAAGTTTTCGAAACTTTTATGGCTGAACTTGTTGATTGGGGACGATGACCCCCATGCGCCCGGAAGGCCATGCGCTATGAAGTCCCGACAACGCATCCCTTAACTTCGAGCGTGTTATGCGCGTAGGTTCCTTACGTGCATGTACTGAAGACGCAACGTGAGTTTCCCACGCGTCGATGTGTAGGAATTCCCTCGCACGGATGTACAGGAATTCCCACGCGCCGATGTACAGGAATTCCCATGCACGGATGTGCAGGAATTCCCATGCGCCGATGTACAAGAATTCCCACACGCCGATGTGCATGAATTCCCACGCGCCGATGTGCATGAATTCCCACGCGCCGATGTGCAGGAATTCCCACGCGCCGAAATTGTTCATTTTACTGTTTTTGCCTGTTTAAGTTGTTTTGTAGCTAGAATCTTGAAAAACGCAAAACATGAAAGTTGTAGATCTTTTTCTTGGCTTCAAGAATATGTTACTAGTTATTTTATGCAATTTCTCTTATTCATTATAATGTAAGAATAGAACACGATAGTGGCCCGCCGTGGTGCACTCTTAACAAGTAAACTGACATGATGTATCTCGATAAGCTGTTACGACAGCTAGCCTGACATGACAAGTATGAATGACCTGGACACCATGGGCGATTGTGTTTGCACAAATAAACCAGTACTGTCTTGCATCATGTCTAGGATAGGGATCCCTGAGTACCACGGTCAGGGATAACTACTGCAATTGACTAAGGCTAATAAACTAGAATAATTCAGTAGTCATGAAGAAATTTCCCAGCTACAGGCAATTCCGTTATCTGGGCGCACTAACGGACTTGTAGCCTACCGACGAGTAGGGAACATTTCCAGCACACAGTCAAGTGGTGCACTCTTCATAAACGGACATTCGACCCGGATAACCTGGATGGTCTGCAGGGCTTGTGGCTATTGGGATAATCTCATTGCATCTTGCTAGTAACTAGGCATGTGATAACCCTAGTTAGTTAAAGTACTAAGCCGTACTCCTTGCTTGGCCGTGATTGATTGAATGAAGTCTAGCCCAGCTTCGACTTATCCTGATCCTGTACAAGATTACGACAGGACATGACTTATTATGCTTACCTTAACAATAACGATCAGGGGTCCAGCTCTGCTCAGGCGAAGGATTACAACCTCGGTCCTTGTTTAGTTTAAGGGTTGTAACCTGGCTCCCGGAGCAGTTCTGTGTCCTCTCTTCTTTTATTATCTTGTTGCACCCCTTGTCATGCTCATCATGTTTTACTTACTTCAATATCATGATTATTTATATTAGCCTTAACAATAAAGATCAGAGGACCAGTTCTGTTCAGACGAAGGGTTACAACCCCGGTCCTTGTTTGGTTTAAGGGTTGTAACCTGGTTCCCGGAGCAGTTCTGTGTCCTCTCTTCGTTTATTGTCTTATTACCCTACCAATGGTATTTGAGACGGGTTTCTATTCAGGTGAAGGGTTCCAACCCCGGTCCTTGTTTGGTTTAAGGATTGTGATCTGGCTACTTGAATGATTTTCTCGTACTCAGTTTACTGTTGCTATCTCTATTATTATCAGCTCTTTATTTATTATCTTTAATATTCTATTGTGATATGCTGGTTTTAGTTCCTAAGTGAAGCCTCCTTTGTGGCACTTGCTCTTTCTGGGGTCTGACCCAGCTGGTTTTGTATGGCCAGATATCGGAGCAGCTCCAGAGGATCTACCTACCTTCCCGCCAGATGGTGACCACCAGGCGTAACCCTGGAAACGAGTGGGTTTCTCTTTGTTCCCCCACTTTATTATAAAATTATTCTTTTGAGGCGTTTAGCCGACGAGCACTTGTTAGCTCGGTTGCACCTTTATTTACTGTCTGCCTACGGGCTGTAACATGATTGACAGATCCTAGGGTTGATCATGTATGACTAAACTCTTGCTAGTCTTGACATTTTGTAACGACTAGCTTCATGATCAGCTAAATATGTAATGTTTGGGACGCCTTACTATTGTATATTTGGTGGTCTTACATCTTGTAATATTTACTTACTATTGTATATTTGGTGCTCTTACATCTTGTAACATTTGTGACACATCCTACCAGAACACTCTCCACCAAATTTGAGATCTTTGAGCCATGGGCATGCGCCACGTGTCCTTTGACTCAATTCAGCCTATGAATGGATGCTAATCACCCAAGATCTCAGCAACTGAAAGATCCTCTCCCCTGCTACGTGCCAGCCCACAAAAGCAGCATGAAGGATTCAACCCACAAATGATGGTGCATCATCCATGCGCCTCCCGCAGCTTCAACTACGTGGCATCCCCACGTATAGGCACATCCTACATATGCGCACATGAGCAGCCAGCCTGCAAACTATAAATAGAGGGATCATTTCCTTCTTCCACACAGACAGCGTAATATACATACGTACACATACAGAAAAAGGCATCATAGTTATCATCCACAAAGATCGGAAGAGACACTCAACGTCTTCTTCCCATCTGCAAAATCCAGCACCCAGAGCAACTCAGACCTTCAGAGAACCGAGAACCGTCGTCAGATCGTCAACGGAGTCAGCTCATTACCACTCGCTCCATCGACACAGGGACGCAGATAAACAAAGGTGTTTTCCTAGGAGTACATCTAAGTCCTACATTGTAACATTGTTCTGTTTGTAATTGAAATTGCAATAAAAAGATTTTAATGGCAAACAGATGGTGCTGGCGCATGTTGTGCTGGCGCATGCTGGCTGGCACATGCTGGCTGGCGTATGCTGGTGGTGGCGCATGCTGGCTGGTGTATGTTGGTGCATGCTGGCGCATGTTGGAGCATTTTGGCGCATGCTGGCGCATGCTGACCCATCCTGGCCCTGGCGCCTCTTGGCCCAGGTGCACCCTGCTCGCCCTTGCGCCTCTTGGCCCAGGCGCACCCTGCTCGCCCTGGCGCCCTTTGGCCCAGCACCTTTCCGGCATGGCGCCTTTTGGTCCAGCACCGGTCACTTTCCTGACGCCACCTAACGAGCGCCACTTGTTGGCCTCGATACCCCTTGCCCTTATCTCCATGCATGTTCTCCTAGTTCTTGTTGTATATGCTTGTGATCTTACATGTGTCTTGTATTTGGCCTAACTTGCAACGATCCAACTTGATAGCTTGATACTATTGAACTTGACTTGGACATGAGCTTTGACCTTGACTTGAACATGATAATATGAATTATTCTTGATAATCTTGATAGTGGCCCATCGAGGCACACTCTTGACAAGCAACAAGCAAACTTGGCATAACATGTATAATCTTAATAGTGGCCCGTCGAGGCGCACTCCTGACAAGTAATCCTGACAAGTAACGAGTAACCTAACATGACATGATAATCTTGAATGCTGTTACGACAGCTATCCTGACTTGCTAGTATAACTCTTGTCTTGACACTGTGGTTGATTTTTCTTGATTATGCATATACAAGCTACATATCTCCTCTTGTATCATGTCTAGGACATGGATTCCTCGTTACCACGGTCAGGAATTCGTAATAAATCTGACTAGGTTAATTACTAGATTGATCAAGTAGTTCATATAGAGAGATTCTTCCAGTTACAGGCGATCCCGTTATCCCGGCTACACCTGAGTGGACTTGTAGCCTGCCGACGAGTATGGCACATTTCCAGCCCACTGTCATGTGGGGCACTTCTTGAAATCATAAGTACTAAAGCATACTGCCATGTGTCGCACTCCAAGTCACCTAATGGTTCTCTAAACTCTTGATAACTCTAAGCAACTTTGCCTGGATAACCTGGATAGCTGCAGGGCTTGTGACTTGGGAACATCTCAACTGCATCTTGCTAGTAACTAGGCCTGTGATAACCCTAGTCAGCTAATAATAGCAAGCCGTAGGACTTGATTAGCCGTGCCTGAATGCTTGCTCGTGATTAGCATGGGAATTATATTCCATCTCTTGTTTTTCCTAATGCAAGCTATTATTTTATTCTAACCATGTCTTTTTGTTATTTAAGCTTGTTCATTTATTTATTCTTCTATTTATTATCTGCTGGTTTTAGTTTCTTAATGAAGCCTTCCTTGTGGCACTTGCTCTTTTTGGGGTCTGACCCAGCTGGTTTTTTATGGCCAAATTTTAGAGTGATACCCGAGGATCTTCCTGCGTATCAGCCAGATGGTGAACACCAGACGTAATCCTGGCAACGAGTGGATTTCTTATTTTGCTCTCCCACTCTATTGTAAATTATTCTTTTGAGACGTTTAGCCGCCGAGCAAGTGTTAGCTCGTGTTGAAACTAAATTTCTGTTTGCCTAAGAGCTGTAACATGATTGACAAATTCTAGGATTGATCATGTATGACTTAACTCTTGCTAGTCTCGTATTTTGTATGACTAGCTTCATGATCATCTGAATATGTAATGTTTGGGACGCCTTACTTTGTATGTCTGATGATCTAATATCTTGTACATTTATTTGCTTGCTTGAGATTGAGACACTAGGCTTGTTCTAGACCATAAGAGACTGATGGCTTGTAGATAAACCCTCATGCATCTAGACAGCCGTGACCGTATTGCGAGGTGGGTTGTACTTCAATGTACGTAGCTGGCCGTGTCTGTCCCCCGCTCTCCAGTATTCTGGTTCTGGGACGTGACACTTTTACCTTTTATTGATAATTTGGTAGAACCTACACGTCATGCATTGGGGACAACAAGCATATCTTTATTACTGCATGACGAATTTTGTGAGTTAAGCGTCAGGGGGGAAAATTGCAAAAAAATGTGTACGGCTATATAACGTTAATACAAGTATGAACAAAACAAATTTGGTTAACATATGACATACACAATTTCACTATATTGAGTTCTACCATGTTATTTGTGTTTGTTTTTAGGTCTTGGTCTTACGAGTCTTTCTCTATTGGTAGGCCCGTGACCCACATTGGTTCTAGCCAGGGCGTCTTTCCGGTAGCTTCTTGGTGGATGGGAGATGCAGTGGATCCTATGCATTGTGTTTAGGTGGCCTCAATTTACTAGGCCCAATTTGATGTAATACACCACATGGAGCTAGGTAACTTATTTCATTATTTTCTTAGTTTACTATGTTTACCATTGTATTATTTTTCTCAACATCAAATAGGTTCAATGGGTACCCTATAATATTCCTTGTGAGAATTTGCCTGAGGTAAAAAGAAAGATATATCAATTTAGTCTTCATAGGTATTATATCATATACCATGGGTACATCATATTTCATTCAGCTAATCGTGTAATTATGTGACTATCCAGGTTGAAACAAATGATATCCCATGAGCCTTTGCGTTTAATTCGTGGCAGAGCCAATGTAGCTGGAAGAGTTCGTTCTCCGATTTTCGGTTGGACTTTTAGATTTGAGACATATAGCTTGCATGCCATGAATGAACATGTCACTGACATGTTACTTGTTCTTTATTTTTATTTTATCCATAAATATTTTGTTAGGTATTTATAGAATTTATTAAATTTTAAAAATATTAAAACTTCAGCTACCTAGATTGGAGCAAGCAATCCAAAAACCATACATAAATCATCCAACGGTTTTACAACAAGATGTGGATTATCTTAGAGCAAACCAAGACCCCCGATGTCTTCATTACATATCATGTCATATTATCCTACAACCACTGTTAGTCAAAGACATGTACGTCCTTGTAGGGTTAGACTGGCTATTGCGAGCACACCATGTCAGATTGACATCACAATTCATGTTAGAGTGGTTCATGGACTTCTTGATAGGCTGGCAATGGAACTTCACGTCAGGGTGGTGCAGGCACTTCGTTGGACAAGACCTTTGCTATATAGTACTATGCACGAGTGTATAATCAAGCTTCACTAGATAATCCATATACTGATATATTCATGACTGCAACAGGGTCAAGAGCTACACGGTACGAGTGATACAGAGGATGACTCTCAGGATGATGATATAGTCGATGGCACCATGATGGTTGTTCAGAGGTGCTTGCGGAGGATACAACACAAAGGAGAGCACACCTATATATCAAATGTGGTGCTCGTAAGGATTACATGCGACAGAGGAGGGCATTGATTCATTGGATATGTATGTCTTTGGTGTAGGACATGTATCATTTATTTTATTAGACATTTACACTTCTGTTTCCTTTGAAATATTTGCATTGTGATGTTTATTTTTCTACGGAGGATACATATGTCATTTTATTTTTGTTAGTTGCTGCCATGCGTAAAACCCTATAAAATATAGTATTAAAAAATTACAACATCAAAGATAAAAATGTATATATATTTTGGAGTTTAATTACAGCACCAAAGATAAAAATTTTACTTTGTCGGTTGGTTAATAAAATTTCTTTTGTTGTGTCCTATCCACCACAGTTGCTGCAACTGCAATATCTTCTTGTTAAATATTTCACTTTGATGTTGTTTTTATTTGGTGTACCAGTTGAATTATTTTGTTCTTTAATTTTTTTTATGCAATTGTAATATCTTATCGATAAGTTCTTTAGTTGGGTAACTTGTTCCTAAATTTCTTTTACTAAATTGCTTGGTTTTGTAATTTGGATAAAATATTTGTCAAATATAAATAATTCTATTACTCCTGATTTAGCTTTTGCACCTAAATTTGATAAATCATTAAGTGCAAGTCAATCCATAGGGTACTATAGTTTTTTTGCTTCATTACGATCTCTTTTTTTTCACTCACAAGAACGAGGAGCGTGAAGAAATTGGAAGTGCCATATCTATGATGGGCACAAAAATAAGCTAATTTGTACCTTAATACTCACAAGTTATCCTAAACTATTTTAATAGACAAACAAATTACTCTATACTTTGAAATGTTTATACTTAATTATCTCAATTAAACTGCCATCCAACTTCACAGACACATAATCAACAATAACATATTTACCCCTTGAAAAAGGAAGAAGAAAACTCTTTTGGGTCTGCTTGATAATGGTATTTTCACAGGCTTTGGGGTATTTTTAAACCGACCATTTATGAAAACTCATGCTTAGTAATTTTTTGAGCCACTGGATATGGTCGGCTCAAAAACCACCCAAAATCGATGTAATGTATTTTTGGGTGTCTTTATAAACACCAAAAATTGGCGGATTTTGGGTGGCTTTATTATTTTATTCCGTCTATATCCTCACCAAAATAATATAAATTGTAACTACTAATAACTAAACCCTATTTTTTTGCTGTGCTCCCAGTTACTTATTAACTGTCCAACTTTCTTCCCAATGTTCATGGTTATTACACACAAATCTCCCTACATGCCCAACAGACCCACAATATACAATACATGCATACAAATGCAGTCACGCACGTGCATTATTCTTCCCTCACTATAAACCTCTATTTTATCATGAATAACTTTTATTTATATATGGACATAAAGGTTATTTTATTATTGTAGAAAATTTTAGAAACCGCTGGTTATTGAATTGCTAAACATGAATTGGAGTGGTTTAAAAACCGCTACTTAAAACCACCAAAAATCGGACTGCTCTTTACCATTCATTTTTGCTACTTTAAAAATACCCCATAATCGCTACTCCCATAATTGCCAAGCAAAAACAGAACCTTTACAAAGCTCCTCCATTAGAGCATTCCGATAGATGGAACTGAAAACGCATCTTCGGATACAAATTTATAATAAACAAATAAATCTAGGATGGGTTGAAGGCCATGCAGGAAATATAAAAAATAGGTTGGGGGCACATTTGAACTATTTTATTCACCCCCATTCTCACTCTTTTTCAAAACCAAAATGGGTACCATCATGTGGCTCCAATTAAGCTTTACTATTATACAAAATGAGCTCCTACATTCTGAATGTAGAAATTCTCAGACTCAGACTATAGCTTCTGTGCCTTATTAGCAATTCGGCAAACGAAAAAAATTCGGGACGACAAAAGTACGAGTATAAATTGGCTCAGTGCAAATAAAATACGTTAAAGAATTTGGTCAAATATTCAAAAAAATAAAAATATTAAGGTTAGAAACTTTAAATTCTTAAATATATTGTCAAATTTGATTAATTAAACAGGTCCCTAGTACGTTTTTGTGCCAAATTTTTCAATAATTTGTATGGAACAAGTTTAAAACTTTGCATGCTTAAAGTTTATATACAGATTCGAATCATTCAAAAGTATGCAAGTATTATACGTTTATGAAAGATAAGAAAAATTCGCGTATAATACGAATTTTATTCGGGTGATTGCTAACAAGGCTTCTGTGGCCGGGCCGGACCAGGGCTCCAATTGAACCTTACCTTAGTATGTAGAAATTGGGATGAGACCCGTTCACTTTCGATCAACCAAATGGGCTTTAAATGGGTCAATAGAAAGATCCAAACAAAAGGAAAAAAGAAGTAAAATAAGAACACACCCGAAAGCCCATGAGTCCTTCTTCTTTCTCCACCCGACCCACCTCCTACTAAACTACTTCCCGCCATCTGCAGAATGAGAAGACAAGGAGGAGGCGCTGTCGAGGAGGATGTCGAGGCTGCCGACGATGCTCGACGTCGCCGAGGAGGAGGAGGCCACCGCCGCCAGCGAGCTCGTTCCCTCGTCCCTCGCGTCGATCGTGCCGATACTCAGGGTCGCCAACGAGATCGAGCAGCTGAACCCTAGGGTTGCTTACCTATGTGAGAATCTCTCAGTCTCTCTCCCTCTTCCTGTTCTATTTCTTTCACCGTTATGATTTGACACGGACACGGACACGGACACGGACACGGCATACTTGGTCGATCAGTTGCAATTACAGGATCACTTGGAAATTTCGATTAACCGATCAGCCGAGTAGTCTGAGTTGATATGCAGATTACATGTTTGATTAAATGCCGCTTAGTCGTTTTTTACGGAGCACTGATTGAAAGGGTTACAAGTTGCGTGAAAGAAGGTGGGCGTAATATTCAAGCGAGCATTTTATGCTTATGGACTATGCTTAAAAATGGGGACTTCTCTTTCAAATATGTTCACTCAACTTAAAAATGGGGACTTCTCTTTCAAAAACGGTAGGACACGGCATTGATTGTATACGTCGCAAATGACACATGGCCGACACGACAGGACAATGAGACTGCACGTTTTTTGGAGTGTACATGTTTCCTGGATTCAGTTTCATGCATCATTACTGGGTAGCTATCTTTTAACTTGTGATAGCCCAAGATTTTGTACAAACGAGTTACATTAGCAGTATGTAGGAATCTTGTTCTGAAGTAATAATATTATATGTTTATATTGATTTTGATGGGATTATATAATTAATGACAAGTTATTTTCTTAAATTTTCTTTCCTGAAGAAAGAAGTAATGGTTCTGTTTGATCAAGTGTACTGTCATTAAGTGCTCGGCTTGTGCCTGATTACTACTTAACAGGATTACTTGGTTGATGAGTCACAATACATGACCATTTGGAATTCTCGATCAATTGGTGAATTACTTGTCTGAAATTTAGTAAAGGAGGATGGACACAAATTTCAATTGACAATTTTATGATTCTTGGAGTATGTTTAAGAAGTTTGTGGAGCATGGAACCATTATCTTCTTCACGATTCAGGGGTACAGCCAAAGTGGCGGCTACCTTGATTTTGGTGCGTCCTAGTGTACTTTGGAGTGTATCGATCAACCTCATACATTATCGACTCGACAGGAAATCGACATGGCACGATTTCTTGAGTGTTCATGCTTCCTAGATTCAGGTTCATGCATCATTATTAGATACCTATGACTCTGTGTTGCATGGAACCATTATCTTCTTCACGATTCAGGGGTACAGCCAAAGTGGCGGCTACCTTGATTTTGGTGCGTCCTAGTGTACTTTGGAGTGTATCGATCAACCTCATACATTATCGACTAGACAGGAAATCGACATGGCACGATTTCTTGAGTGTTCATGCTTCCTACTAGATTCAGGTTCATGCATCATTATTAGATACCTATGACTCTGTTTCCTATAAACTAATTTACATAAACAGCATGTAGGAATCTTGTGTCTGAATTTGGTGTTTGTTAGTAATGTATTGATTTATATGGGATTATATATATTACTAACAGACAAAGGGATTTCTTTCTTCAGATAAGGAAATAGTGATTCTGTACGATCAGGTGTACTGTATTACTCGGCTCGTGCTGGATTACTAGTTATTGGTATTACTTGGTTTATTAGTCGCAATACATGACCATTTGGAATTTTCGATCAATCAACGGATTACTTGTTTCAAATTGGGTAAAGGAGGATGAACCCAATTTTCAAGGGACCATTTTATGATTCTGAGGGTATGTTTATTGTTTAAGAAGCTCTTGGATCATGGAACCAATTTTCTTCACGATTTATGAATACAGTCAATGAAGTGGTGGCTACCTTGATTTGAAGGAAGAACATATTTAAAGGAAAGCCTTCATGTCCATGTAGTGGAGTTGTGTTGTTTTCTCATTTTATTGCTTGCATTTGCTCTAAGTAAATAACTGTTGGAAAAATTGAATGTATATTTGTAATAATAATAATAATTGTTTTCTTACAACGAATCTATTTATGGAAAGGTGTACGAATCTATTGGAAAGGTGTATCATTTCCATTGTGTCTCTTTATTTTCTATAAAAGATAGTGTTTGAATAATTCAATCACTCAATCCATTCATCAATCTAGCATTAAGTCTAAGAGAAAGAGGGACTACCAACTTTGCTTCGTCGAGTGCATGCGGTGTGAAGTGCTGCTACCGAAGGAAAAGAACCGTTGTATTCTGGGAGACTAATCACCATTAAAACCGTAAAGACCAGTGCGGGACGAATATTGTCTTAAGGACATTGAATCAAGTTCAAGCCTCGGTATCGGTCAGATTATTTATTTACATTATATTATATTATTTTGTCTCTAAAATACAGAGTTAGAAATTTCATACTAACAATAACAATAATTCCTAGTCCTTGTTTTTTGGCATTTGACTTATCCATGTGTTATATAAAAAAGAAACAAATGATACATGTCTTTATTCTAGTTCGGTATGTCAAAAAACATTACCTTGTTTGCATTCCTAGTAGTAACACAATCTTCTATCTTTCTTGATATACTTTCCACTTTTCGTCTGCTTGATCAGGCCGATTTCATGCATTTGAGAAGGCCCACATTTTGGATCCAACATCAAGTGGACGCAGTGTTCGGCAGTTTAAAACTTATCAGTTACACAGGCTAGAAAAGGTATATATGTTGCTCCAAGCATTTTGACATTGCTACAAGTTTTTTTTTTTTTGACATTGTTTTAGAGAGTACAACTCTATCAAACATCAACTAGCTAACTTTTTGACAAGTTCTGCTTTGCAGTGTTATAAATTGATGTGTGTCTCTGTGTGTGTATATATTTCTATAATTATTTTTCAGACACATTCCACTTGCGCTACATGTGAATGCTTGTATTATCTACCCTGTCATTGTTCCTTAGATGCCTTTTACTTCCCAAAATTTGGGAGACAAATGGATAGTGCATCTATATTGTCATTCTTCGTATTCTTGTTATTTTGTAAAAAGGTTCATGATTATGAAGCAATCTAGGCGGTAGTCAGGATTATAAAGTATTCTAGGCAGTTAAAATTTTGCAGATGTGCTTACAACATAAGCAGCACTAATGTAGGATAAATATTGCATTGCCTGATATCCATATATGTGGAGGATATGAAGTTGTCTAGGCACTTTAATTGCTATATATATATATATATATATATATATATATATATATATATATATATATATATATATATACCGAGGGTTCCTGTGGGGATGCGGTGTCCTTTTCTTCGAACCGTGCGCATCCCCGCATCCCCACAGGAACCCTCGGTGTACCCAACAGGCTACACCCTCACGTGTATATATATATATATATATATATATATATATATATATATATATATATATTCCCACCATTTATTAATGGAAGGAATAATCCCGCTTCCCCGTGTATTCTAACCCTGAACCACTTAGCCAAGAGCGTTATGTCGCCACCTGCTGACCGCTAGAGCCATGAGGCTTTGACCAAAATGATAATTGGGACCTCATTTAGTTTATCGTTGTTAACATCAGTATGCTAAATCCTGAACAAATTATTGAATGACATGGTGAACACAGTTAAAGAAGTAAATATGTATTGCAGTCTTGTTATATACTGGACAAGGTAGATACTAACTAATTTATCTTAAAGTTTGGCTGAAAGTTCCAGAAAAAGCAAGTTAAATCTACATAGAGTCAAAATGGGAAACACAAAAGTACATAGTTACGAATTGGTTATGTAATATACATAACATAGATTATTTTTTCAGGGGGAGACCCTGTCATTTTTTCTTAGATGGTATCTAATGCGTCTCATCCACATCTATGATGGGCTGGAATTATAGGTATTTTTTGTTTAAAATTGCGGCATGCATGATGGGTGTCCATCCACCTGCCTCATTATTATTCCATGCCTGAAGCACGTCAGCTGAGCATGGCTCCTTCTGTTTGTGCATCATATCTTTCGGAAAATATACAATGTTGCAAGAGACAATATTATGATACCTAGCAAGCTCTTATGCTGGAATCATTCGCTTAGTGCACCTCATAGTATGAGCAAGGTTCACAGTATCGGTATCGGAATCTGTATCGGACTATTCCTATGAGTATTGGTATCGGCGATAATAGTAGTATCGGTGGTTTCGGATCAGAGTATCGGATTTTTTGGTATCGGAAAACAAATAATTATTAATAAATTATTTACATTTAAAAACATATATTTTATACATTTAGGCATAATTTTAAGTATTTTCAGTGTTATTTCTTAGTAGTTTTGAAATTAAATGATATAGTAGTCACCAATTGGTTTACATACAATAGATTTATTTTCTTCTTTTACAACCTTATTATGCTTTAAACTCTTGCTGATTTGTCTTTTTAGTTTAATTTTCTTTGCCGAATTGACCGAAAAAGAGACCCAAATGTCGGTATCGGTCAGTATTCGGTATCGGATCGGGACATGCCAAACCGTTTCGGTATCGGCCGTATCGGATCGGTATCGGCCGATACTTTAAACCATGAGTATGAGTTAAACAGAGGTCATCTTAAGTTCTAAACAAAGCAATATATCTTGATACTTAGCAATATATCTTGATCCTTATTATCGTTATAAACTTTCAAGTTAATTAAAGGCTTAAAGGTTCATTATTCAAGAACCAGGTGATTTTTTATTTATAATTTAATGCTCTCAATCTCATGAAATTTCACAAATAGACTTCATGTAAGCTGGAAAGCCATATATTTCTATCCTTAATTTGTATAGATATTTGTTTAAAAAACTTTAATGAGAATAAACCTTAAAGCAAAATTATTTTTCATTATCATTTATACTTTTGGTCTTCCTTGTTGTTTGCTTGGTTTGGATCTCCTTGCACAGTTGATGCTCATTTTGTCAATATAACCTTTTATAGGCAATTACTAAAGGCACTACATATTTACATATTTTGCTCAGGTCAGTCCAAATCTTAGTACTAGTCCACTTTGAAGGAATTTTTACACATGCTAGCCCAAATTTTATTAGGGCTGTCACCTCTCCTCCTGCGAGATCACCCTCCTCTCCTCTTTCTCCTCTGTCGCCCGTCCTCTCCATCGCTCGCCGCCCACCCTCTCCTCCTCCTCCGCACGCCCTCTCCATCGCCCACCCTCTCCAACGCTGCCTCTGTTCCTCCCCGCGCTCCTCCAACCTCCCCCTCGCGGCGCCCCTCCCCTCCCTTGCTGCCCTCCGCTCCTCCAACCTCCCTCTCGCGACGCTCCTCTCAGCGGGGACGCGATGGTAGCCGGAGAGGAACGCGAAGCCGCTGCTGTGGTCTGGATATCTGGTGCTCCTCTCCTTTATCTTCAGTGTCATTGTCATCGAGGACTGTCAAATTTTTTGACAGTCTTTCCTATAGGAAGGATTGTCAAATTTTGTGACAGTTCTAAAGATTTAGGACTGTACCTATTGGAAGGACTGTCAAACAATTTGACAGTCCTAAAAAAATTGGACTGTCCTGAGTAATTTTTTTTGGTGGCAAACTTGTAAATTAAACAAAACAAATTGGAATGTCCTGAGTAAAATATGTAGTGCCTTTAGGAATTGCCCTTTTATATTGAAATTAGAGATCCATCATTAAAGCCTATATTGTCATGAGTAACAATTTTAACTTTTGGACTTTTTTTGTATTTAATTATTCATCTAATTTAAAGTTCCGTGTCAGTAATTTTCTTGCTGCAGGTTGCTTACTTACTACTTGGAAATAGAAACAATTTTATTTATACTGACAGGATGAAATTGAAACAAAACCACAACTTGCGAAAAGTGATCTTCTATCAGTGGTACTATGAAAATTATGTCAGGGAAGGGCCCACAAAAAGAAAACCCGTAAGACTGTTCGTTGGACCATTGAACTCTATGCACTACCTGCCGGATAAATGGCACTAACTGCTTCTGCTACCCTGCTTCTTCATGTATTACGGAGGAGATGGCAAAGCATTATCAGATTGCGTCAGTTTTGTACGATGTACTGAAAACTGTTGTACCCTAAGAGAAAGTCAATGATGTATATTCAGTTAATGTTCATTTTTGCTTGAGCTTGTTAGTCTATTATGTGGATATGCTTCCCTGTGGGATCGAACCTGCCAGCCAGGAAGCTTGTGGTTAAGGTTTATTGTTTGACTATCTTACAGGGTATAATTCAACTCTCCATGGAGGAAATGTGACACATCATGAGTACATGCAAGTGGGTAAAGGTCGAGACGTAGGAATGAATCAGATTTCAATTTTCGAGGCAAAAGTGGCAAATGGTAACGGAGAACAAACATTAAGTCGTGAGACTTCTTCCGGATGTTGTCTTTCTGCTTCACCACAGTAGGGTTCTATTTCAGTAGCATGGTAAGGAAATTCGAGCTCTGCACTTATTTTACAGCAACTCATTTCTATGTGAAGAACTTGTGTAAGTCATAGGATATCAGTGCCTGATAGGCTGACCTTTTAAAGTAGTGTGTTTTAACCTGGAAAATTCTCCAATGAATCCTCACAGGAGATCACATGCATGTTGTAGCATGTCTTACTGATGTATAATTGAGAAATATACCTGATATTTCCACTGAAAGTTCATGAAGTACTCAGAATTTCTTACCTATAGCTGCAATTAGAAGTATGGATGGTGATTAAAGAGCTTCCCTCCTTCAGCATGACATTGATCAGTGCCTATGTGTAGTATTTTTTATGAAATACTTGAAATGTGAAAGCTCTTATATATTTTTTTTTTCAGGTTACTGTACTTACTGTGTATGTGTTCTTATATGGGAGGTTGTATTTGGTTATGAGTGGCTTGGAGATTTCAATTCTTGAGGATCCAAGTGTGCAGCAAAACATTAAAGTCTCTTGAAAATGCTCTTACTTCACAGTCCGTTTTCCAGCTTGGCCTGGTACTAGTGCTTCCCATGGTAATTGAAGTTGGCTTAGAGAAGGGTTTCTGAAAAGCCCTTGGTGAATTTATCATCATGCAACTACAACTTGCCTCAGTTTTCTTCACTTTTCAGCTCGGGACCAAGGCTCACTACTACGGGAGGACAATACTCCATGGAGGCGCCAAATATAGAGCCACCGGCCGTGGGTTTGTGGTTTTCCATGCTAAGTTTGCTGATAACTATCGAATGTATTCCTGCAGTCATTTCGTAGAGGGTTTGGAGCTGATGATACTATTGGTTGTTTATCAAGTCTATGGGAACGCATACAGGAGCACAAGCCTTTACTTGTTTGTCACATTCTCCATGTGGTTCTTGGTTGCGTCATGGTTGTTTGCACCATTTGTGTTTAATCCATCGGGGTTCGAGTGGCAGAAGACAGTTGATGACTGGACAGACTGGAAGAGGTGGATGGGAAACCGTGGTGGTATTGGGATATCAGTTGATAGGAGTTGGGAATCCTGGTGGGAGAGCGAACAGGAGCACCTAAAGTACACCAGCATCCGTGGGCGAGTGCTAGAGATCATCCTAGCTATAAGGTTCCTGATCTATCAGTATGGGATTGTTTACCATCTTAACATTGCCCACCACAGCAGAAGTATTCTGGTATTGGTTTTTGTTTTCCTCAACTCCTGACCATAGGTTAAATTCTTAATAGCTCGAGTATTTCTTAGCTTAATGTTCTACTGTCTTTGTCTCCTAGGTTTATGGATTATCATGGCTGGTTATGTCGACTGTTCTATTAGTACTCAAGGTACGGACACCGACAGTAAAAGCTTTACTTCAATAATTCAACACACTTATCATAAACTTTGGTAGCTAATGCCACTTGCCTTCCTTTCTCTGTGTTCTCCATAATTTGAGCTTCTAAATCTGTACATCTGCAAATGTTCATCATAGAAGCTGGTATTTTAATGCCCCTTATGGTGCACCTTAATTCATAATATACCGAACTGGACTGATATTTAACTACATTCATGTACAATTTAGTCAGTGAGTTAAATGGACACTAATAGTAACACAGTATCAACAGATTTATGAGATCCTGAAATGCTTACAGGCTACAATTCCTTGAGAATGATTATGCAAATGAGTCATTTTAAATGGTATACATGTAGCCTTAAGAGATGGATCCATCACGAATTTCTCATCTCAGCACTGCTTCGGGAGTAAATTTGTCTCTGGCTGCTTGTCCATGTTGCTAAGCAGTGAACAGGCATGCAGCTTCCTCCCTGTGCCTTCTCCATACAGTATTCATCTCGTCCATGTTCGTCTTTTGATACTTGCAGATGGTTTCAATGGGAAAGCGAAGGTTCGGGACATATTTCCAATTGATGTTCCGAATCCTCAAAGGCCTTCTCTTCCTCGGTTTTGTATCAGTGATGACTGTCCTGTTTGTAGTCTGTGGTCTCGCAATAGCTGATGTATTTGCTAGCATTCTGGGTTTCATGCCAACTCGCTGGTCTGTTCTTCTGGTGAGTTCGATCACTTCTTATATCACAACCCCTTCATCGTGTTAACGCTTGCCTTCTGATTCTCCATTACACACGGCGAAAAATATCTAACAGATTGGGCAAGCAATCAGATCATTACTGAAGAGAGTGGGATTCTGGGGTTCCATCAAGCATATGAATATGTCACGGGACTCGTAATCTTCATGCCCATCGTCGTTCTGTCTTGGTTTCCTTATGTTTCGGAGTTCCAGACTCGATTGCTCTTCAACCAAGCATTTAGCCGAGGACTGCAGATCTCCAGGATTCTTGCTGGGAGGAAGGATAGCAATGCATCCTCCAACTGAGCTTTCACTTTCTTTTCTTTTCTTTTTTTTTTTTCACTTTTTTTTTGGCTATAATTATTGTTTCTTCAAGTAGGCATGATATAATCATTTATTGACCCATTCTTTCTAACAGAAGATAAGGTTGTTAGGTTTATTTAATTGAGAGGTTCAATTGCGGGACTTCAAGCTTGTGGCGATTCTGTCGGTCGTTGCCGTCTTTGTTCTTTTTTGGGAATTATATGTTCCATAGTATGATTGATGTGTAACAAATAGTTTAGTACTCTAGAGCATAAAAATAGATTTTTTATAAGGGCACAACCAAAGACCAAAGTTGATAAGGGCTATCCAATTTCTGACAGTCCAGGACTGCCACAATTTCTAGCAGTTTTAGATACTTTATGGACTGTTAGAAAATGTTGCAGTCCAGCCAAACACGAGATGGACTGCCAGAAACATTTTCTGGCAGTCCATAATATTACTAGGACTGTCAGAAAATGGTTAGCCCCTGATCAACTTTTGATGTGTCCTTATAAATAATCAAAAAATATTGTGTGATTGCACAGTTTCAGCTTCAGTTTCTTTTGATACGAAAGATTTCACAGCAAGTTCGGTATACTCCTTAAAATGCTTGTTTTCGATGATGTTATTATTTTAGTAAAGTTTTATATACGGTTGTAAAGGTGAAGAAAACAAAAAGTGTGTATACACCGGGGGATCCTTCAAAAGTCATATATACGCTACATAAAAAAAGGGATTAAAATATGTAGATTTTCTACATTTAGTTTTATATGCATGAGCCTTTGAATAAAACTCGTGTATATATATATACGTGCGAAGAACAAATATATTTCATACTACTTTGAAAAGGAATAAATAATAATTTATCAATTTTTTACTTGAAAAGAGCAAACAATAGTCCTTAATTTTATATTAAACGGAAAGAGCAAACAATAGCTTCATTAGTTTTAGCTTCATTAGTTTTTATATAGTAGCTATCCATGTTAAATTTTGTTAAATTTAATGAATAATTTTAATTAGTAAATACATACCTCGTTCCCCTCTCTCGAGTACTGACACTTTCACATATATTGCACAATTTTACTGTCATTCTATTCGTTCTATCATTCTGTTCATTTATGCCAGTCTTAACCAAACGATTGATTTGTACAATAACAAAAGTTACAACCAAGTATATCGAAAAGTGCATAATTCTAAATAATAGATGTGTAAAATTTGCCACATCCTTGACATGCAACTAACCATTACATTAGTGACACCAATTTGGATGATGTTCACCATTCTATTCAATGGTTACAACGTATGATACCTGCTATTCTTTCCATTATTGTGAGCTGAGTGAAACTAAATTAAAAGTACAAGTAATTTTAGGTTGAACGTGACAACTATTTAGTGGAATGACGAACATCATTTTTGCTAGCGAACAGGAATAAACTATTTATTTTTAATTTAATTTCTTTTACCTCATAATAATGAAAAATGGAGAGCAGATATGTGGTCCCCAATTGGTATGAAGTACCAATCATGTTTCATCTCCTGTAAAAAATATGGAACTAACTGATTGTTTTAAAAAATAACACCAACAATCGATATTTATATTTTTTTTAGAAGAGAAAACATGTGTTTGATATACACTAGTTGAGGGCAAAATATTTGCTCTCAGGTAAAGACATACTCCCATGAAAATAGTAATTTTAGATTGACACGTGGTTTAGGGCATGTTTGGTTTAAAGAAACTGGGCTGTAACTGTCCAAAAATTTGCAATTGTCTTGAACTCTGAACGAGTTCGCGTTTGGTAGGAAGGTTTGAAACTGGATTTTTTTTGCTGATGTGATGGATCCCAGTCCCCTTCTCATACTTTTGACATCCAACAAAATTTGGATGGAACTCCTATGAACTCACATGATCGACAAGAACTCATCACATGAATTTCTGAATAATATGGAAAAAGTTTCACCAAAAATCACAAGTTTCACAAAAAATATTCCTAAAATCAAAGTTTCACAAAAAATTATGAAAATTTTGGGAACGTCGACCGCGGCCTTAACGGGGGTGAGTGGTCGTGAGGAGACCACCTCCTCCTCCTCCTCCCGCTCCAGATCTGGCGGTGGTGAGGAGCGGGAGGAGGAGGAGGAAGATGAGAGGAAGAGGAGGAGGAGAGAGATGGAGAGATGGGTTGCAAAACAAATGGGAAGAGAGAAGGAGTGGACGAAGGAGAGAGAATTGGGGGGGGGGGGGGGGGGGGGGGGAAGTTTCTGGACGGAGGAGGGAGAAGGGGGTTGGGTGGGTGGGTGTGGTGGGGGGGGGGGGGGGGGGTTGGGTTTGGTTTTTATGTTATAAATATTTAATTTTTATGTTATAGATATTTTACATTCATTAATTCTATTAGTTAAACTAATAACTAATTATTTGATAAAATAGTCAATAGATAATTATGATAATTAATTTAATTATGATAGTGAATGCATTTTTTTATTATTATGATGATTAATTTAATTATGGGTTATCATTTCTAACATAATCTCTACTTTCATCAATCATCCAAACAACCAATTCCTTTTCTCTCCACTTTCAACAACCATCCAAACACCAAATCTATTTTTCTTCCATTTGCAGGAGATAAAAATTACTACATCCAAACACATTTTGGTACGTGCCACTTGCTACAAGTGTCCTACAACTCATCATTATGTAAGGGGCTATTTGGTTGCCGGGGACTGCGCTGCAAGTGGCAGTCCACGCAGCAACTCCCCGTAGTTTCGACGAGATCCCACATTTGGTTGGACGTAGCAAGTGCTTGGTAAGTGTCTAATCGCAGCAACTGCGTGGTAACTGTCCCATGTATTTTTTTCAACATCCAGTTGCATTAAAAATTGGGGGGGAGTGCATGGTAAGTGAAGAGGGAAAAAGAAAAATAGAAAGAGACTACGAGCACCGCCACCCTGGCCGTACTCGATTGGTGGGCGAGCACCGACAGCCAGCACCGCCGGCGAGCACCGACGACGAGCACAGACGCGCGAGGCGGTGGCAGCTTCCAGATCTGACGACTGTAGCTCCAGGAGGACGCGCGAGGCGCCGGGCCGCGGTGGCGCATGGTGGGCGCGGTGCCCCCCTCCTTCCAGATCCACAGAGAGATAGGGGAAGAACGACGACGGTGGCGGTGAAGGGCGGTAGCGGTGCTGGTGGCGGTGAAGGGCGGTGGCGGTGAAGAGGTGGATGGTGGTGGCGGTGGTCTTGTGGTGGTGGTGGCGGTGAAGGGCGGTGGCGGTGAAGAGGTGGATGGTGGTGGCGGTGGTCTTGTGGTGGCGGTGGCGGTGGTCTTGTGGTGATGGTGGTGAGGAAAGGAAAGAGTGGAGAGGAAAGGAAATAGTTGGTGTTGTGGTCTCCAACATAATAATAGCTGTGATAGTTTAGTAATTAATATGATTAATAGTTTATGTTGAAAAAACATTTTTAGTAATTAATATGATAATAACAAGAATCTGAAAATATGTATATATTAATTATTATTTAATTTTTAAAAAGTAAATAATAATAATAATAATAATAATAATAATAATTTCTTAATTTCCTCCTTAATACAAAATAATAATGAATAATATTAGTTTGGTGGGGGGTAAGCATACCTAGGTTTACCACATCTCCAAAAAAATGACTTTTTTTTCACTTACAACAACCATCCAAACACCAAACCAATTTTTCTTTCACTTTCAGCAGACAAAAATTACTCCACATTTTGGAAAGTGCCACTTGCCGCAAGTCAACGGAAACTCAACTTGCTGCAAGTGCAACTTTCATACTTTTAAAGAGTTACATCTATCCAAACAGACCCTAAGTGTACTTTCACACTTAAAAGAGTTACATCTATCCAAACAGTCCCTCATGTGAAAAATGGACTCTATTATGTGAATTCCTCACATTATGTACGCATGCCAAACCTTGGGATGCACAGAAGACGAGAAAAAAAAAAAAAGAAACGAGAGGGGGAAAATAGAAAAGCGGATATGATTTTGAACTGGGGCATAAATATGCTTCCATTGAAAACCCACTTCCACAACAAAAGAAGATTGATACCATCGGCGGCAGCAGCAGCAGCAGCAGACAGTAACCGTAGCCTGCGGGCCGATACGGACAAACTGAGAAGTCAGCTCAGCCAACTACAGTCGGAGGCCGAGCTAACGCGATCCAAAGGTCAGCTATTCCCGATTCCAACCTCTTACTTTTTCTTTTCCTGGGGTGCCCACCACATGTTTGTTGACTGCTCCCAAAGGGCTATCAACTCCCGCTTATTGCCAATGTGGCTATGGTCCTGCGGACGCAACGGACTTTGGTCCGCGTCCTGTTGCGTGCTGCAACAACGTTGTCTTAAGAGCACAATGCAATGCGACACTGCACGATACGGACACAGATTCAGCACCTCTTTTTGGTGTATCCTAGTGTATTTTTGGAGTGTTTGCCGAGTATCCGAGGCATGGCCGACACGACATGATACTGACACGGCACTGATTTTTTTTTTTTGGAGTGTCTGATCTTCCTAGGGGCTCAAGCCAAACATCACATTACTTAGTAGAAGCATCCCTCACTGCTGCTTCGAATTAATTATTCTTCTCATCTTTCAACCCTTTGTGTATTCTCCCAGCAAATAATGCAAGATTGCGTCTAATGCGGTTGTCAGAGGCAGCTGAGAATCTTCAGCAGAGGGCAGCTACTAAAGTCCTAGTTAACAAGGAAGCTGAGGCTAGGGAGCTACTTATACAGAAGAAGAAGTTGATGCGAACCTTGGAGAAGTTAAAGAATCGCATTAAGGTTCTTGATGAACTTACAGTGAAGATTAATGAGGTGAAAATCATTGTTTTATATCTGTACTAGTAACTTATGTTAGTAAATACTCCAGTTTATCGTTATTGTAGCATCTGCTTTTCTCGATTATATTAATTTGGCTTAATTTCAACCTGATACCCTCAACTATTGACTATGTTCAACTTGATACCCTCAACTATTGACTATGTTAAACTTGATACCCTAAACTTTTTTACTTTGACAATTTCATACTATCAATTATTGGATATTTTCAATTTGATATCCAAAAATATAAAAAAGACAAATTTACTCCATTTTCCCCACCCAACCCCCCCCCCCCCCCCCCCCCCCCCCCCCCCCCCCCCCCCCACACCCTCCCACCCACACACACCCCCACCTCACCCCCCGGCTGCACCCATACCCCCCTTCCACCGTCGCTGGCTGCGCGCGTGCACTGAGAGAGAGGTGGGGGGGGGAGGGTGGTGCAGCCGGGGGGAGTGGGGGTGGAGGTAGCCAGGGAGGTGGGGGTGGCCTGAGGCGGGTTGGGGCAGCCGGGGAGAGAGAGAGAGGGGGAATGAGCAGGGGTATTTTCGTCTTTTTTAGGGTATCAAGTTGTTGAAAAAAAAAGTTCAAGCTATCAAGTTAAAAAACAGGGATAGTTGAGGGTATCAAGTCGAAATTAAGCCTATTTTTTCATTTGTATTTCGGGTTCTGCTATTCGATATTATGACGAATGCTGCTTTCTCGTCATTCAATGTTTTCTAATAAGGTAAGGCCTTATATAATTCTAAAATTCTTTTTAGTAGTAGTTTAATGGTCAAACTTGTTACGTGATATGCTGCCGTAGGTAACAACTCCCTTTGTATACTGATCTTTTTACATTTTTACTGCATTCATAGAATCTTACGTTTTTCTTGTAATCATATGAACAAACTAGCACTTCATTGGTTGATTATTGACAATCCTAAATCAGTTATCCAGAGGGCTCCAGAGGAAGCATGAAAGATAATATGAAAAATGTGATGGCAGTTGAGCCAGATGCATCTTCTGAAGACACCATAATGTGCCATCAAGATCACTAGAGAAAAGGTCGCCAGTTGCACTAGGAGTGGTAGATTATCCACGGCATGCTATTGAGTTCAGCTGTTGTAGTGTTGACCTTAAACTAAGACTGCTTTTCGACATTTCCTAGAGGAATAGGCTTCAGATAATGAGACTTCTCCCAACATTTAGTCTCCAGATGTCTAGTTTCTTCTCTTCAGTAGAGAACTCCATTTGGTTGTCATAGTCAATACCGAGTTTTTAGTACTATCCGCCTTCTTCAGTTTCACCCTCTCATCTCCTTCTGCTCATTCGCCTCATTTTGCATCGCTTTGTACACTTTCTAAGTATACGAGTTCGAGATTTCACCCTATCAAATAATGTTGAGTGCAAAAGTAAACTTAAAATTCTTCCTTCTATTGGCTTCTCATAGTTGGACTTGTCAGTCTTGTCCTTTGGTTCTGGATCTGATAATGATCAAGTTCTTCCCAAGCCATTGTATGATATCATTGTTTGTCGTAGAAGGCATTTCCTACTATTGATCTTATGCTTCAGTCAGTAGATCCGAGCATCATTGCCATCTTTTTATCATAGATCTATTAGGGTCTTAATCTTTATAAAACCCCTGAATTTATGTTTGTAGATAGGAAAGTGGTGGAATAAACTGTGGGAGGTTAGTATATGATAAGGGTGATGTTTGAGGAAAATCAGAGAAGACTGATCTGAATCTCTAAGATTGCTCTGATTCAATGTAGGGACTCAAATCACTTCAACATCTTCTTCAAATCATCAATCATCCAAGCCTTCTCCCGCTATAATGGGGTTGGCTATGAAGCATGAGAGAACTCCACTAAAGAATTAACAAAGTTTTTTATGATCGATTGTCAACCATGTGTTAAACCTCTGACTTGGTTACAAGTTCCTAATCAAGATAATTATGAAGAAGATAGGGAATTTCCATCAAGATAAGGCTGTCTGACAGGTATGTAGACCTGCCTTTTTTGGTTATACGGTTTAATCTCATACAACCTAGGAGCACCCTCCAAGTTCCACAGAGTAGAAAAAGAGTCGTAATTTGCATGAACTATTTGATGCGATCAGATTCTTTTTGGCAATGGTAGTCGATCTTAAAATATGCATCTCTGGTCTGAAGAGTCAAGAGCATTTTGCGGTGATGCCACATATTTGGTTGCTTAAGGAAGGAAAACACAAGGCTTGGAGATAAGGACCATCGGGGTTTCCTTTCCTTTTATGCACTGCACCTTCTAATACGTATGGGTTTCATAATTACTATATCTAAGTTTGATCGGAGGAGAAGGTGGTGTTGGGGGAGAGATATAGTAGGAGAAAATAAAATATGGAAAGAGAATGATTCTGGATTCAAGAATATGGGAGGTTTTATCTTTCTTTTCCTGAACCTGCTATAAAGTTGACCGGGTAATGAACCTTGCAAGTAATAGGACAACAAAGGGGCGTCTAATCTAGTGATAATGGTGAGAAATTGAAGGAGATTTAATTTTAAGAAGAAAAGAAGTACTGAGATAAAAAATAAAAAAAATCTCAGGCAACTTTTGTAGTTGATGCTTTCATAATGATTGCAATTGTAAATAAACTGTAGACCTTTAAATGTGTTTCTTGATTTCTATATTTCCTGTTATGATCATTTACGTGTTCAACGGATATAAGATACCTGCTTTTTTTCGTGTTCAACGGATATAAGATACTTCCTATAGGTAAATGTTTCAGATAATGACCTTACTGGAACGCTACCTGCTTTCAGGCAATTTCTCTGAAGGAAACACAGCTCATAGGAAATGTTGGCATGAATCCTGAACTTAAGCAAGCCGAAGACAGTTCTCAGATACGTTTTATATCTCCAAAAGATGAGAGCGGCGAAGACCTAAACGATAGAAATCTACCGGACGAAGGTTGTATTAAGCAAGGTCAGAATTATGAACTAGAGGACCAAAAGTCAGAAGCAGTTCCATCTGGTGATCTGAAGGAAACAACTAGTGAGAAGGTTGTCACTTCAAATGATGACAACATAATTAGCTGTTTTAAAGATATATCTACATATGAGGGATTTTTGGAATATGTGGATGGGCAACTTAGACAAATCGAGTCGGACCTTTTTATGTTTGTAAGGATCTCATCCTTGATTTTGGGAAATGAAGAAAAGCAGATGAAAGCTAAGGTGCAGCAAACATCCGAGATCTTGGAAGATGTACACAACATCAGGAAGAAGTGAGTTTTAGCTAAATTTCATGTAGTTGTAGTTGAAGAACATTGGATTTAGATGGAATCTGAATGCACATAAAACTGGTAACGTAGTTTGTTAACCATCATCGTATTATTTTATTCTGGTTAATTAAATTAAACTTTTTAATCGTATATCTGTTATAATGTTAACTACCTATGAGCAAGGCAACACAGTCAGGGCTCCAGCGTATGCCCATTTATATCTTGGCATATTCGCGTCCTGTATGACATGGACACAGCACAGACTTTTTTTTTATGTCTGTGCTTGCTGACTTTGTATCAAATAATTTCAAAACTTATCTACAGGTAGCACTTGATGTAAGCCTGTAAGGTTGACATGGTGTTCTGCTCTACTGTATATATATTTGTCAGTCAAACCCTGATTAGGCTTCTCCGGTTGAGCCAGTTGAGAGAATGGCCTCAGCTAATAACTGGAGATGAACTTCCTTGCGTATAATTAGTCGGCTTAAAAGTAACCTTTTGGGTGTGTCTGCTTTTTACCTTACCTTTCTATCAAATTATAGTTCAAAACTCATTTAGAAGGTAGCACTTGATGTACAGTAGCTATAGTCTTCTGCTCTGTTGTATATAAATCTTCAAAATGATATTTACAATAATTGTTCCTAAAACTAATTTTTTTGCTGTCAGGATAGCAAGCGTCATCAAGACCAAAGAAGGTGAAACTTGAAAAAGTGAAGGAGAGCCAAATATACATGTGCGTATGTAACTTTAAGTATTGTGATTTTTCTTTTGAGTTTATTTCTGGAATATTAGTTATGTATCGTCATAATTCAAGATTAACTCTTGTTAACTACACTGGAAATGGTTACAGTGATGATTTGTTAGTTATTTATGATATTAGCTTTATGCCTAGTCTATAAATAACAAATAAATTAACATAGGCTGGGGTAAGCATCATGTTCTAAAGGAAGTATAAGTGTAGCTATTGCAATACCATGTTACATGCACACGGATACGACACGATTCAGACACGATGACATGGACGTTGCACGGATTTTGGTGTCCTTTGTGCACTTTCACCTTCACATTCTCAGTAACATCCAGTATAAGGTTAACTAAATGTTTTTTAAAGAAAGTCGCTATCGTTCTCTTTGCAGACTGTTAGAAGAGTCGGGATTCTGAGTGGAACCGTAAAAAACTTTTGCTGATCCTCAGATGTTTAATGCTTGGTATTCAAAGTTTACACCAAAAAAAATATAATTCCAGAGAACTCAATTGAACAATCAGAGACAACACTTTACAGAATGAATCTTGAGTATTTCTTTACTTACACCCAAACCTGAATATTCACATCATCAAGAAGCCGGATCCGGTCGATCAGACGAGTACCATTGCTTGTCGTCCGAAGACGTACAACACTTTTTTCTTGATTTGAATTTAAAAACATTTCTTTCTAGATTTGTTTGGAATGCTGGTGGTAAAATATTAGTTTGGTAATTGACTTCTCTACTAATTAGTTAGCTAAAAACAAAAGCCGATACGGATTGCTGAGTCTCTCAGAAATGAGTCCTAAAATTCTAGGGAGGTTATCCAACATTACCAACATATCATCTGATAACTTTTATATGGGGGGCAACCGAGGTAAATCTTGATGATTTGGAGGATGTAGATTTGAGTCACGGAAATAATTTTTCGTATATATCGTATTAAGGTTGAGTGCATATATATATATATATATATATATATATATATATATATATATATATATATATATATATATATATATATATATATATATATATATCAACTCTTATCAAAAAAATTTCTTAGAGAAAATTTCTTGGCACTATGACATCCTTTTTAGTCATTAAAAAAATATTCTTTACTGAAAAAAAGTCACGACTTGTCTCCGGTCAACATCGCACCTATCCAATACTAATGTCATCCTTGACCTCGAAGAGTGGGTCAAATTTGGGTAAAGGCAAGGTCGATACCATACAAAGCGACTCATTGAACCATCTATGATAGCCGAACACCCCCCCCCCCCCCCCCCCCCCCCCCCCCCCCCCCTTTCTGAATACCAAATTCAAACCATGCTAAGTCGTTAGCAACTCCAACACGAAATTTATGAACAATTATTTCCACAATTTTAAGGACCTGTAGATGGGCATAGAACTGAGTCGAATCCCTCGTGTAGAGAACTCGAACTCGAGTTATTTTGCGTCAAAAAGAAAATATCATAATATCCTTGATGCTCAGCTCAGGGTGTTGAAGGACACATACATATGTATTAAAACAAATCATAAAAGCAAGTACGCATAGAGAACTCGAACTCTAGTTATTCTGCATCAAAAAGAAATATCATAATATCCTTGATGCTCAGCTCAGGGTGTTGAAGGACACATACATATATATTAAAACAAATCATAAAAGCAAGTACAATACACGTGCTCTTTTCTTTATTTATTCCAAAAGATAAAATATACTGCTCCAACAAAAGATGCATATATATTGGTCTTAAGAGAAGAGAGCGCATATCTAGTTTGGAGAAATATCTCGCATCTGAGTTTTATTGTCTTGGACCAAAGCTGATGGAGCAATCATAGTCCATAAACGCTCCGCGTTCGCTGTAGGCGCAGGTGTTATAGACCTCGGTCATGCCGGTAGTGAGACAGGCATAACAATCGCCCACTGAGTTGCACTCTGCAGCGGCCTGGAGGTCGCCGCGGGTGGCATAAGCAGGATACCCGACATCCTTTGCCACCGCTTGAATGTACACATCGGCTAGGACTGCATAAATCTCACTGTAAGTTGCGGTCGCGACTCCCTGACAAAAGGCAGCATAACCAACCTCGGAAGAAATGCTCATGACGAGCAACAAGAAGATCGATCCCTTCACAACTACAGACTCCATTAGTATCGATCAGGCTCTCGCTCGCACTGTGGCTTAATTTGATGAGGAAGAAGAGCATTGGTATGTTGAGTATAAATAGCTTGACCGTGCCGGCTATAATATGTTTCTTATGATTGTTTCTAGCATAATTTACCATAAAAAAAGGGAGTTATCGACTTTTTATGTTTACTTCTACGGAAACTACCAAAGGATGCAAAAAGTTTCTTTTTTGTCTCTAACAATAGGTTAATGTACAGCTTACTAATAATTCCAAATATGGGATTGTAGAATAATATCTGTATATGTTTTTTCCGTCAGAATGTAAGATTTGACTATTCTTCTTTCAGTGCTTGCATTAGGAGATTTTCTTCTCAACATATCCTTTTCAAGTCTTAGAGAACGATTTTCTTCTCAACATATTCTTTGCTCATTAACCATCATCATATTATTTTATTCCGGTTAATTAAATTAAAGTTTTTAATGGTATATCTGTTATAACATTAACTACGTTGCACGAACATGACTTAAAACAATATGAGCAAGGCTACAGAGTCAGGGCTCTAGCGTATACCCATTTATATCTTGGCATATTCGTGTCCTGTATGACATGGACACAGCTCAGACTCTTCTTTTTTTTATGTTTGTCCTTGCTGACTTTGTATCAAATAATTTCAAAACTTATCTATAAGGTAGCACTTGATGTAAGCCCAGGGCCGGCCCTGGGGTAAGCCGGACAAGACTTGAGACTTGCACAATCCTCTCTGCTAGGATAACCTCCCAGGTTCAGCATGATTCCACCAAAGGTCAGGGTCACGGATGACCACCAAGACCAGTGACCGGCTGAGAATAAGAGTCAAGGGACAACCAAAATTAGCTTCAGGATAGGACAACCCAACCCTTTGGGCCGGCCCTGTGTAAGCCTGTAAGGTTGACATAGTGTTACTTCTGCTCTATTGTATATATATATATATTTGTCAGTCAAACCCTGATTCGGCTATTCCGGTTGAGCCAATCGAGAGAATGCCTTCCTTGCGTTTAATTAGTCGGCTTAAAAGTAACCTTTGGGGTGTCTGCTTTTTACCTTACCTTTCTATCAAATTATAGTTCAAAACTCATTTAGAAGGTAGCACTTGATGTACAGTAGCTATAGTCTTCTGCTCTGTTGCATATAAATTTTCAAAATGATATTTACAATAATTGTTCCTAAAACTAATTTTTTGCTGTCAGGATAGCAAGCATCATCAAGACCAAAGAAAGTGAAACTTGAAAAAGTGAAGGATAGCCAAAAATACATGTGCGTATGTAACTTTAAGCATTGTGATTTTTCTTTGAGTTTATTTCTGAAATATTAGTTATATATCGTGATTAACTCTTGTTAATTACACTGGAAAAGGTTACAGTGATGGCTTGTTAGTTATTTATGATATGTGATGATATAGCTTTATGCCTAGTCTATAAATAACAAAAGAAATTAACATAGGCTGGGGTAAGTATCATCTTCTAACGGAAGTACAAGTGTAGTTATTGCAATACCATGTTACATACACATGGATACACGAATACGACAAGACATGACGACACGGACACAACACGGATTTTGGTGTCCTTTGTGCACTTTGAAGTGTTTGCGCAGCGTTTGATACGTGTCCACTCGAGCGGCACCGGTTTTCCAAGTGTCCACATGTATGATAACCGGTGGACATGATAGGGCCGAGATAATAGGGCCACGACGGGCAGGTGGGGTGTTTTGGGGGGGGGGGGGGGGGGGTGGGGTTTGAAGGGGATGGTTGTAGGGGTGGGTCTCATAATTTAGTTTTAAAAATTTAATTTAATTTTATTTCAAACGAACAAGTTGAAATATTTCAATAGTTTAATGGTATTAAGTTGTCGAGTAAAAAAAGTTTATGGTATCAAGTTGGAAACTAGAATGGTTGAGAGTATTAAATTGAAATTTAGCTTTTTTTTAGGGCTTTACCCTTTGAAGATATTGAGAAAGATAAATTGTCATATATTATGTATTCTTTTTCAATTTGTATGATCAAGACCAAAGAAGGTGAAATATGGAAACGTTAAGGAGAGCCAAATATACATGTTTGTCCGCGGGTTGTGGCCAAGTAGTAGCAACGGGAGTCCCTGTTGGTGTTTTTGCCTTTGGACTAGAAAAGATAGTCCCACGTTGGCTACACCAAATGGTGAGTATCTCAATATAATGCATTGCTTGTGTTGAGGTGTGCACATGAGGTGTAGTGGGGCACAAGTTTGTGCTATGTGAAAGTATTTTCCTAGAAGAAAAAAGGATTAAATCCAACAAGGATGCAAGTTAATTTTTGTTGTGCGGACTCGGACTCGGACACGAACTCCAGGATGTCTCGTGCATGCACGGGAGTGTTCGGGGGGTAGGCGTGGACTGGCACACTTCTATGCTGATTGTGGGATGATCTAAAATATCAAACTTTATTTTTGATTATTGGTATTTTAGTCCCACATCGGATAGGAGAAGAGGTGAAGTCTCAACTCCACTCTATAAATAGAGCCCCTTGGCCTCCTTTGAAAGAGGTACCAAGAAGAGAGTTGAGGGAGTCTGTTAAGTCCAGGAAGCCCGTTCAAGTCTCAAATATTGACTTACGAGCGTTCCAGAAGTTGTTCGTGAACTTGCTGGTTCCTGGAAGCTGTTCGTGCTCGTATGGGACGAATAAAGCTTTGAGCAACGGTGATCATTCACCCCAGCAGGAGATTATCCACCTTTCGCCTGTCACTTTCTATGCTGATTGTGGGATGATCTAAAATATCAAACTTTATTTTTGATTATTGGTATTTTAGTCCCACATCGGATAGGAGAAGAGGTGAAGTCTCAACTCCACTCTATAAATAGAGCCCCTTGGCCTCCTTTGAAAGAGGCACCAAGAAGAGAGTTGAGGGAGTCTGTTAAGTCCAGGAAGCCCGTTCAAGTCTCAAATATTGACTTGCGAGCGTTCCAGAAGTTCTTCGTGAACTTGCTGGTTCCTGGAAGCTGTTCGTGCTCGTGTGGGGCGAATAAAGCTTTGAGCAACGGTGATCATTCACCCCAGCAGGAGATTATCCACCTTTCGCCTGTCACTTTCTTTGTTGGTTCTATCAGGATTCTATTAACGCACCTTCGGTGAAGTGTTTGCGTTGATATTATCAGAATTCTGTTTGTGCACCTTTTGTGAAGGGTAGCACTTGTGGGATTTTATTACGTACCTTCTGTGTAGTGTTACGTTTTGTGCACTTTCCATCGAAAAATTGTGTCCCGGCAATAACAATCTCAAAGCTTTATTGAGAAGATGGATAATTCTCGTGCTTCACTCATCGATACCGGCTTTAACAAGTTGGAGAAATTCGATGGTGAACACTTCCAGATATGGAGACGAAAGGTCACTTTAAATCTTCAACTCGTGAATGTTGATCACGTGCTGACAGAAGAAGAACCGATCGTTCCAACCACTGGATCTGCTGCGGCTGTGGCCGCTGCTACGACCAAGCAAGCGAAGTGGAAGAGAGAAAACAGTATATGCAAACTACTGATACTCAATTCCATGGAAGACTCTCTGGCAGAGTCCTACTCCAAGAAGACATCTGCCAAAGAGATATGGGACTCCTTGGGAAAGCTCTATGAAGATGACGAGAACCGGTCCAAGATCTTCATGGTAGAAAAATACCACAAGTGGACCTTCGAAGACGAGAAGGCGATGCTGCCCCAAGTGAAGGAGTTTCTGAAGTTGCGTCAGAAACTAGAAGACGAGAACATGCCCCTCGTCGACAAGTTTGTCGTTGGAGGGATCGTCGGGAAAGTTCCTACAGAATGGAGCAACTTCTATGCAAGGATGCATCGAAAGAAGATGGAAATTAGCTTAAAAGATTTCTTGCAAGAGATCCATGTTGAGGACGAGATGCGCTCTCAACAGAAGATGGATACTCTGTCCAAACAACTGGCGAAGGCAAATCTGGTCCAAACCATAGAGTACCAGGGGAAGCAGGCTGCTTCTCATCGCAAAAAGAAGGACTTCACGAATCTGAAAGTGAAGGGTCCTGCTTTCAAGCAGCAGAAGTCCAAGTCCCATGTGACTTGCTTCAATTGTGGCAAGAAGGGCCACTACAAATCCGAATGCAAGTCCAAGCCCAAAGAACAAGGTGAGCCTAGTAAGGTTTCTATGATTACTAATCTAGTTGCCATGATAGCACAGGTTGCAACTGTGGGGGCTGACTTGGACTGGTGGATAGACACTGGTGCGACCTGCCATGTCTGTTCAGACAAAGACTGGTTCGTCTCTTATGAGCCAACTTCATAGAAGGTCATAATGGCAAACCAGGCACAAGCTGAAGTACCGGGGATCGGGACGGTGGAGCTGAAACTCACATCGGGGAACACTCTGACGCTTCAAGGTGTGAAGCATGTTCCAGTAATTGCTAAGAACATGATCTCTGGAAGTCTGCTCTGCAACGCAGGCTTGAGGATGGACATCAGTGCTGGCCAGTTGGTGATGTCCAAGAAGGGTACATTCTTCGGAAAAGCTTTCCAAACTGAAGGAATGTACAAGATTCAGCTTGTTGTAACCCAGCATGATAATATAAATGCAATCACTTTTTCTGATTATTCTCTTGAGTTGTTGTCACGCCCCAGTCCCAAAATACCAAGGGACTAGCCACGTGGCAATGGCCAGCAGTACAACTCCAATGGACAAATCCAATTTAATGGACCCGTTAGAATGCACCTAAGCTGTAAATATAAGTAATAGTCCAGAACATTTGCCACAATATGTAAATCTAATCTCATCCACAGAGCACAGTCACAATAAAAGATGATAATACTACTAAGATAATAAAACAGATAATGTCCACCAACAAGTCCAAATAGGTAGTATCTCGGGGAACAATCCGTCACAATAAAGGAAAGAGGAATAACATCAACTACAAATGTTCAGAAGTCCAAGTTCAAATAAAAATAACACGAAGCATAATAACTAAATAGATAACTGAATACTCAGGAGAAATCCTCTGGCACAACCTCGTCTCCAGGTGCAAGTACTGCTCCCACTTCAACTCCTGTCCCGTAAACCTCGAGATAAACCTCCTCTGCTATACCTGGGGACATAATCCAGATCCAGGTCCTCAGGGACACAGCAAGGTACAATAAACACTCAAGCCAGAAGTAAACAGTAATAAGCTATGACAGGGATAAACTACCAACTGTGTATAATGCAAGTGAGAGTATGGTATCGTACCCCGGGCTGGTACTCACGGACTCATCCGTATGCTAGACAGTACCCTCTAGGCTCCGTGTGGGGGAACCAAAGGATGGTAAATGTATATATATAGTAAATAATATAATGCGCCCAGAGCACGAAAATGACTTCCCCTCCCAATGTAACCTCACGTCTCATCTCATGACACGCAAGATTTTGACGTCTATCTATCAGTATAAGTCATAGTAACTATGTGTAACATCACTATATCATGCAACCTGTAGCCTATGCAGAGTCCATGTACCACGAATAAGTCGAGAAAGAACTCTGTAACTTGATGGTCGTGTCAAGTGTCCTATGGGCAAATGTGCAAGAATACTTGCACAAGTCATGGGATCGTAAGTATGACACTCTATCTACGATACTCGACTCCTTGGAAGACGTCGGTACCCGAATCTGGTTCGGACACAAAGTATCGTAAATCGGTCCTAGTGTAAACAATTGTAATATCCAACCACATAAATATAATATAAATGAAATATACTACACAGCTCAAAATTGTAAACAACTTGGCAAGGTACACTTGCCTGGGTCCTGCGCACTGTCAATAGCTTCTGAGAAAGTGGGATCCGCTGGTAAGCCTCCGGATGCTGAAACAAACATCACCATAGGTTTCAGAACATGAAAAATAGCTAGGATTGATTACCCATAAGTCCAATTTGGACACAAGACTAAAATAGTAATTTTGGTCAAAGCAGAGTCTACATGTGGGCCCACTTTGCACCAAAAAAAATGTGTCGGTGTTATTGTTCTCCAAATCGAACCAAACTTGAATCACAGGACCAGCGTAACGCTGTGAATCCAATGACATAAGTTTCGTTGCAAACCGAAAAGTACACACTCATTTATGGAGAGGTGTTGGAATAAGTCGATACGACATTTTTAGACGGATACGGGTTGGTTTTGACACGCACACACGTCCGAATCACGTTCCGCGAAAGCCCACATGTCCTCGTTGTCGTTACGCACCATGCGGTGAAGTACGCACGCGACGACGTGGCCTCGTTTGGCGGAATATACCCCGTATCGGGAATTTTGGGTGTTTACAGAACCAGTTTTATGACAGTTTTTATTGACAGATTAATCCCAGAATATAGCATTTTAACATAAAGTGTTTGAAAGGTTTCAGACTCGGTTATGTTGTGGTCAGGTCTCTTCAAGTGGTTTTCAAAAACGTCAAACATGCTGGGAGAAAAATGCTCACAAATACGGGCATTCAAGACAGTTTTCTACTGGTAAAAGTCGGAAGTATTTCCTCAACTTTTGATTTGTTTTTCTGTAAATACACACCATTCTAACCCAAACTACTTGGAGGATCTTGAAGGGGGTTATGTTGTGATTCAACAGAAACTGATAGATCGAAAATCGGATAAGCGGAGGAGGAGAATTCATACCTCAAAGTAGAGGGGTAGGGGTAGCCTGCTGTTTTGACGTGTGGTCGCACGTCGCCGTATGGGTCCTGAGCGGTCCACTGCGGCGGTCCGTGACAGAAGGGGGTCGTCTGAGAAGGTCGTCGGGGTCGTAAAGATGTTGGGGTTGCCGGACTGGTGGGGTAGGAAGAGGATTGAAGGTGTAGGGAATGAGAAAACTGAAGAAGAAGGTGGGAAGAAGTGGGGTTGCTGCTCGGGAAATAAACAACAATTGTGGGATGCACTTGTTGTAACGTTTACTTGAGGAAAAGAAATGGACGAACGTTAGGGACTTGAGGTGACTACTGCCTGTTGGGTTGCTAGCTAACGTTATAAGCATTTATTTTGTTGCTACCAACTAGCTATCACATGGAAACAAAGCAAAGAAAAAAATTAATATGGAGTGCACTAATCTGTTGCATGAATGCTCCTATGCATGTGTTGCTTTGAAATATAATCCTACGTGAATAGTAGCATGCACCATTATGGGTGCACTTGTTTGTTCCAAACTAGCAAATTTATATTTTGTGTAGGTTCTCACAACTTAAAATATAATGAAAAAAATAAAATAATTCAAGTTGGTTGGTGCTAAAATAGTTACAAAATTTTATAAAAATATTAATATTATTAATAATGATTTACATTTAAATATTCATATAATAATTTCGAAATTCTAGTTTTTTTTTCAAATATTAACAAAAGATTTATGACATAACATTTAAAATAAAATAAATAAATATTAATTTCCATAATAAATCTTTATAAAATTAGAGTGCTCACAATCTACCATCCTTAAAGGAATTTTCTCCTCGAAATTAAAAAAAAAGTTATTATACAAAGACATGATAACTAAAGGCAATATTATGGTCATACCTGAACCCTCGAATAAATGAGGATAACGCTCCCGTATAGAATCCTCTCGCTCCCATGTAGATTCGCCTGGGGAATGATGTTTCCAAGCTACCCGAACCAGTCTGATCGTCTGGCCTCGCAGTATCTTCTCACTAGTATCCAGTATCCCAACTGGCTGCTCCTCATATCTCAAGCTCGGGCCTAATGTGATCTTAGAATGATCAAATACATGACTTGGGTCAGTCACATACCTCCTCAACTGTGAGACATGGACAACATCATGCACTCCCTCTAGAGATGGGGGTAATGCAAGACGATATGCCACCTCACCGACACGCTCCAAAATATCAAAAGGTCCAATGTATCTTGGGCTCAACTTGCCTCTGCTCCCGAATCGAATAGTGCCCCGATTAGGTGAGATCTTCAGAAACACATGTTCGCCTTCCTTGAACTCCAAAGGTCGGCGGTGTGTGTCAGCCCACTGCTTCTGTCTGTCCTGAGCTGCACGAAGATGGCTCTGAATTTGTTTCACCTTTTCAACTGTCTCCATCACCAACTCTGGACCGAGTATCTGACGCTCACCCACGTCACTCCAACATATAGGAGACCGACACTTTCTGCCGTACAATGCCTCAAAAGGTGCCATCTGGATACTTGCCTGGTAGCTGTTGTTGTAGGAGAACTCTACCAGATGCAAATGGTCTTCCCAAGATCCTCCAAAATCTAGCATGCATGATCTCAACATATCCTCTAGAATCTGGATCGTGCGTTCCGACTGGCCATCTGTCTGTGGATGATAGGCAGTGCTGAACTTGAGTCGAGTTCCCAAACTCTCTTGCATACTTCGCTAGAAATGAGAGGTAAATCGGAAATCTCGATCTGATACTATGCTAACCGGCACACCATGCAGTCTCACAATATAACGCATGTACATGTCAACTAGTATCTCTGTGGACTGCCCAACTCTGAACGGCAAGAAATGTGCCGACTTAGTGAGTCGATCCACAATAACCCAAACTGCGTCCTTCCCGCTGGGGCTCCTCGGAAATCCCGTGACGAAGTCCATGGTGATATGTTTCCACTTCCATTCAGGAATGGGAAGTGGCTGTAACAAACCCGCGGTCTTTTGATGCTCAGCCTTAACCTGCTGACAGACCAAACATTTCGCCACAAACCGTGCAATTTCTCTTTTCATCCCATGCCACCAATAATACTGCCTCAAATCTCGGTACATTTTCGTACCTCCCGGATGAATAGAGTAAATAGAGCTATGAGCCTCAGTCATCAACTCTTGTCTCAACTCCCCATTCGGAACATATAGGCGATCCCCGCACCTTAACGTTCCGTCCTCATGTATCCGAAGTCCCGTCTGCATGCCGGCTTCCGTCCTCTCTTTAAGTCTCTGAAATCTTGCATCTGTTGGCAATGCCGCCTTGATCCTTTCCACTAGTGATGATTTAACCTCGAGGTTAGCCAACTGCCCATTCTGTCCTGGCAAAATAACCTCTATCCCGAGTTCCTGAAGGTCTTCTAGTAACTGGGGCTGTGTCGTCAAGAAGTAAGCTGTGGGCTTCCTGCTGAGAGCATCCGCTACAACGTTAGCCTTGCCCGGGTGATACTGCAATTCTATGTCATAATCGACCATCAACTCTAGCCAGCGCCTCTGCCTCATGTTAAGCTCCTTCTGAGTATAAACATACTTCAGACTCTTATGATCAGTAAAGATCTCAACTCTCTCTCCATAAAGATAGTACCTCCATATCTTTAATGCAAATATCACAGCAGCTAACTCAAGGTCATGCGTAGGATAGTTCTTCTCATGAATTTTCAATTGTCTCGATGCGTAGGCAATGACTTTGCCATGTTGCATCAAGACGCATCCCAATCCACTCCCTGACGCATCACTATACACAACAAACCCTCCTGACCCTGAAGGAAGCGTCAGAATCGGAGCTGTTGTCAATCGCTTCTTCAACTCCTCAAAGGCCTTCTGACATTCCTCCGTCCATAAAAACTCTTGGTCCTTACGCGTCAACCGTGTCATAGGCTCTGCAATTCTTGAAAATTTTTCTACGAACCTCCGATAATATCCGGCAAGTCCGAGAAAACTTCTCACCTCCGCAACTGATGTAGGTGTAGGCCAAGTCTCTATTGCAGCAACCTTCTCCGGATCTACTGAAAGTCCTTCTCCCGAGATGATATGTCCCAAGAAAGGCACTCTATTCATACAAAACTCGCATTTACTGAGTTTAGCGTACAACTTCTCCCTCCTCAACGTCTCCAGCACAATTCTGAGATGCTCCTCGTGCTCTTCATGACTCTTGGAGTATACCAGGATGTCATCAATAAATACCACCACGAATTTGTCCAAGTACCGGTGAAAGACTTTGTTCATCAAACTCATAAACACAGCTGGTGCGTTGGTTAAACCAAACGACATGACTAAGAATACATAGTGCCCATACTTGGTCCTGAAAGCTGTCTTCGGTATATCCTCCTTCCGCACTTTGATCTGATGGTAGCCAGATCTGAGATCGATTTTTGAGAATACACAAGCACCACTCAATTGATCAAACAGATCATCAATGCGTGGCAAAGGATACCTGTTCTTGATTGTTACAGCATTCAGTGCTCTGTAATCAATACACAGGCGCATCGTCCCATCCTTCTTTGGCACAAAAAGAACAGGTGCTCCCCACGGGGAAACACTTGCTCGAATAAAACCCTTGTCTAGAAGTTCATCAACTTGCTTCTTCAATTCCACTAACTCCTTAGGTGCTAACTGATACACTGATGATTTGATAGTCTCTGCTCCTGGAGTCAGTTCAATAGTGAATTCTATTTTCCTATCAGGTGGCAAACCTGGAAGGTTATCGGGAAATACATCTACGAACTCTGACACAATCTTCGGGTATTTTTGTCACGACCCGTACCCTAGAGTAAGGGCACGAGACGTCCAGCCTACGCCGCAGTGTCGACGGTAGAACGCTGTCCTAGGTCACAACATCTAGCAATGTATATATCTAAACAGTTTATACTCCCCGAATGGGGGTGACATAGCAATAATAAACTCAATCACAACTAAGGAAGAGATAGCACGATATGAACAGAACTCAAGGAAATAAAATAGATAAAACAGTAGTCTAAGATAATCCCAACAATACAAGGTCTCAGATAAAAGAATATATACAAACTGATCTCCAAATAAAGGGTCTAACTAGAACATGATCCAACTACATAAAGATAATAGCCTAACTATCTAGTCTAGGCAGTCGGGGGAAGGTCCTCAGCTACTGCTGGATCCTCCTGAGGGTCCAGCTCACAGGTGTCATCTAGGGCTGTCCCGTAGTAGGTGTCCAGGCAAGCCGCCTCCTCGTCCTCTGTAATATTTTCAACAGGTCCAGTCAGGACAGGAGCGAGCACAGTACATCTCAACAATTCATAGCAGGTTAGAAAATATAAACATGCAGTAAGGTAAGATACAAGTACTGAAAGAAGTGCAATATGTAAACAGAGAGAGAACTGTAATAGAATATCTACTATACATAGAGAACTAGCAGTAACTAGTGAATCAGAGTACAATATGAACATGTAAATGGCCTGAGATGATTCTGATGCTACACTATGGAATAATTCTGATGCTACACTACTGGTGTATTATTCACATGTCCATTTATACTCCCCCGTACCCCCAATCAATACACAAGGATGCAGCCAGGTTATGTTATATGATGCTATGTAACAGACCCCGAAGGTGATAGACCCCGAAGGTGATGAACCCCGAAGGTGATAGACCCCGAAGGTGATACATAGTAGTCCCATAAATGGGATAAGGATTCCAGGAAGACTCTACGATCATAAGAGTATATGTCGTAAGTGATCAAGGAACCAATGAAGCATAGTGATACGCCATGTAAGTGAAACGCACAGAACATAGAGTACCCGATGCTCCCTAAGGATACCATCTCAAGAAAGGATCCATATAGTACCAATCCGTGTGACCATCGTGACAGTACAAGTAAAGTAATCTACTGCAAGAAATAATTCTAAGCAGGATATGAAATGATCAGAGAATGTACTCGCCTGTAACTGAGTGTCCAATATGAAAAGTACCGTCCAAGGAGTGGTGTCTGGCTCCTAAACAGAACAGCACAAGTCACAACAGGTCCAGAATAGCAAAATGGAGTTCTACTATGCATTCTACATGATTCTAAGTCAATCTAGGCCAAAGTCAACTCTTGGTCAACTCTTGGTCAACTCTGGTCAACCCTAGAAGTCAAACTAGGTCAACCAAGTCTAATTAAGTCTAAACTAGTCTACCCTAGACTACACTAGTCTATATTAGTCCAAACAAGTAAATTCCTGTATTTAAACCTATCACTCTCTATACAATTATATATATATATATAGAAGTCTAAACATACCACAATATATACATCACACTACACAAAATATGCACCTTCATTACTCTACACATTATACATAACCTAAATGACCTTAGGCTAAGCATTAGACTTGCATAGAAATGTATATATATATATACACTCATACATATAGGAACATATATGTCTCAAAGCCTATACTAGCTTACATTTATATAAATACATATATATAGGCTGTACAAGAGGCAGGAAAAAGGGAAGATAGGAATGCATGTGTGTGTGTAATAGGGCAGTACTAGAGAGGGCTATGAGCAACAGTACTTGTGTGTGTGTGTGGCTGTGTGCAGGCAGGAATAACAGGAAAGGGGAAACAACAGTGCACATATAGTGATACATGACAATGTGCAGGAATTAATAAATGTGACAATGTAAGGGTGTGTGTATACAAGTGTCTACAAGGATAGGTATGCAGGAAATCATCAAAACAGTGAACAGCTAGGCAAATACATAACAGTGAATTAGGAAAGGAAAAAAATAGTTAATACTAAACTCAGGTTTTGCATAGCAACCAATCCTCAGTTCAGTCCACATGAAGAACATTCAAACACTTCAATATGAGCCCAAAATCAGTTTGCAACTTAGTTTTCAGTTTTACACCCATATATGAAATGAAACAACAGTTAAGAAGGAAAAAAGGAAAAAAGGAAATAGCTTCCAATTTTTCTTGAAACAGTCCCCTTTGCAAATCCCATTTTGAATTCAAAAACCCAACTAAACATCCCAAACTTGAACTATAGTTAGGCAACACATAGGAGAACAGATTTGGGTTTTAAAACATGCTATTAACAATGATTTGCAGGTTAATTTATCAATCAAACTCAAATTTACAAACTGGAAGTACATGACTGATACTAAGTTTCAGGAAATGGGGAAAAATGGCAAATGATTAATGAAATGGATTTAAGATGTAAATTCAGAGGTTGGTAACATAAATATACATTGTGTACGTGTCACACAATCTATTGGTGTCCACCCAAGTGGACACAATGTGTCCAAACTGAAATAAAAGCCAAAACATCAACCTGGACACAGTGCAGAGAACTAAGCCTCGTGCACGTGTGCACGAGTCTCGTGTGCACAACAGGGATCAATCCAAAGCTCGTGTTCAATAGCACAGGTTCACTACCTATAGGGCTATCCGTAGGACACCCTGCACCGCCGTGTCGTGTCGTACGGGCGTGTCCACACACACGTATCAGAAGCAAAACACACACGATTCACAGAACACGGAGAAACTCGTGCGTCGAGGATTTCTCACTCGAAACGCCACGTGGGCACACGAAACTTGACACATGGAGTGTCAGTGGGTGCCCCGAGGCTCCCACAAAGTTTCGTGTCCAGAGGGTTTGTGTCGTGTCCGCTACAGGGCCCGATAGGCAGGGGATCCCTGTAGCAGCGCGCGGTCGTGTGCGCGCGCGTGTCCACAGCAGAAAAACGACACACCACGACACGAAATCTATGACACAAGGACATGAACCTGTAAACAAGATCAAGATCAAACTTCCTATTCAAAAATATTGAATAAAAACGATCGAAATGCCCTTTGAGGCATTTCGTCGAGCACCTAGTCTTAACTGCTGATACGTGTCCAGAACGGACACGAAACCACTGACACTCGACACAAAATCTATTCAGACCTTAGGGGGACCCTTAGGGCTTCCTATTGGTGAAGACAAAATGGAAATCCATGGAGGAATGGGGAAGTAACCTCTTGAAGAACAATGGGTGGAAAAGTCCTCAAATGCAATGAACTCCTCAAGCCTCCAAGTCTCACAAATTGTTTCTTCCTGCAACCAATTTATTCCAGCAGCAAGAGGATGAATTTTAGGTCCTAATGAA